>JARHVA010006749.1:0-527500 GCA_037957365.1 Torreya grandis | reverse complement strand
ATTATTACTATCATTTATGATTAAGTCATCAACATATAAAATAATGATAACTATGTCATTTAGAGTGTTTTTGATAAAAAGATTATGATCATTAGAACTATAAGTAAAACCTTGAGCTATAAAGAATTGATAAATTTTAGAGTACCATTCTCTAAGAGATTATTTTAAACTATAAATAGCTTTGTTCAACTTGCATACAAGATGTTCATTGCCTTTCTTAATAAAACCAAGAGGTTGAGACACGTAAATTTTTTCATGCAAGTCACATTTAAGAAAGCACTCTTAACATCGATTTGATAAACAGGTCAATGCATGTGAGTAACTAAAGATAAAACAACTTTAATAATAGGCATTTTAACAACAAGAGCAAAGGTTTCATTATAGTCAATTCTTTTAATTTGAGAAAAACCAATAGCAACTAATCTAGCTTTATATTTTTCAATTTAATTGTCAGAATTGAATTTTGTTTTAAACAACCATTTACAACTTACCAAATTATATCTTTTAGGTAGAGAAACTAAGTCCCAAGTGTTATTAGAAATTAAAGAGTTATATTCATCATGCATAGCTTTTTCTGAATGAGGATGACCTTGAGCTTGTTTAAATTTTAAGGATCATTATTGTGCATAAATTTAAACATCAAAGCATAATTACAAAAAAATTATCTAGTATTATGAGTATCATTAAGATCAACATTAATTCTTGAATCCTATATAGAAGTTTTGGCCCATTTAGGCATAGCTTTAGGTGGAGTAAGACTAGAATAAGGATAAGTAATAGGAGGAACAAATTCATTATATAACACATCATTATGATCATCACTAAATTCAAAAATAAAAGTAAAAATAATATCAAAAAAATCAGAATTGGAAGCATAATCAAACACACCATTTTCATCAATATTAACATCCCTTTTAATCTTGATTTTATTAGTTTGAGGATTATAAACCCTATAATATTTATATGACTCATCATAACCAAAAAATATAAAAATATCTCATTTAGAATCTAACTTTTTACGCTTTTCAATTTAAATATGAATAAATGCATCACAACTAAAAACACGTAAATGTTTTAAATTAGATTTTCTACCACTTGAATCTTCTTCAGGTGTAATATTTAAAACAACTTTAGTTGGAGTCCTATTAATGAGATAAATAACACAATACATGGCTTCAACCCAAAATTTATAATGCATATTTTTAGCATGCAACATACACCTAGCCATTTTAGTGATAGTCTTATGTTTACATTCAGCAACACCATTTTGCTCAGGTGTGTAGGAAATAGTTTCCTCATGTTTAATTCTATGTTACTTACAATATGTAATAAAATTATTGTTAACATATTCAGTACCATTATCAGTGTGTAATATGCATAAATAACAATGAGATTATTTTTTAACAAAGACATGAAACTCAATAAAAGTGTATAAATCTTGATCTTTAGTTTTTAAGAAATATATTTAAATTCTTCTAGTGCAATCATCAAAAAAAATTAAAGCATACTTAGCACCATTAATATAAGAAGTTTGCATAGGGCCTAAAATATCACTATAAACTAAATGAAGCTTTTCATTACCATGTCAAGACTGATTTTTAGAAAACTATTTTCTATGAATTCTACCAACCATATAACCATTATAAGTAGAAGTAGTGGGAGATATGTTAGGAAAACTTTGCACCATATTGAGTTTGTTCATAAGAACAATACTTTGATAATTGATATGCTTTAATATTTCATTCCACAAGGTAGCATCATTAGAAATAAGCAAAGCATGAGAAGATGAGGGAGAAAAAATCCAATAAATTTGAATAAATTATCATTGTCTTAAAAGGTAGTAGAAACTACCTGAAAATATTGTTTAGTAGATTTAACATAACAAGTGTCATTAATAAATTCTTCCTTATAGTCCTATTTGCATAATTGAGGTATGAAAAGTAAATTTAATTTCAAATCAGGAAGAAGCAAGACATCATATAATTCACTATTAGATATTTTAATATTTCTTATGGCTTCAACATTACAAGAAGCATGATTTACAAGACTTAAATTATTGTTAGAAAGATATAGTTCTAAGGAAGTAAACAATTAAGCATTAGATGTCATATGTTGAGTAGCACCAGAATCAACAATCCATTTAATAGGAGAAGCATGCAAAGCACAAGTAAAAGTAGTTTTAGTATTAGACTTCCATTTTGCTTGATTCTTATTGTTACTAGTGTTAGCATTATCTTTAACTTTGAGTTTTTCATTTTTGATATCACATTTCTTTTTAAAGTAGTGATCTCCATCATGAGTGTTTTTGTCACAATAATTACACTCTAACTTTTTCTTAGGTTTAGAGATATTTTTTATCTTTTTATTATGTATATTATTAGACTTAATATTTTTTTTGTCATTCCTATGTTGGTATTTAAAAATAAAAGCATGTTCATTAATCTTAGGACTACCAAATTGAATTAACTTTTTTTCTTATTGACGCAACAAAGTATAAAATAATTTAAAAGTCAACATAGTAAATAGAGTAGGAAATGTTATTTGAGAATGAATATAGTAATAAACTACTGAAAAGGTCAAACCAATCACTTTTTCATAATAATATGAATCAAATTAAAATTAAAAAGTTTAACGCCTAAATCAGCTAATTGAGAATGAAAAGAATAAAATCTAATCAAGAAATCATCCATAGACTTAAAATCATTGTACTTTAAATTAGATAATTGATCTTGAATCTAAATTTTATGAGATTCATTCACAATATCATAAATATATTTAAATTTAGACTAAGTAGTGGAGGCAAGAGAACAATAATCAATATGGATATGCAATTCAGGAGTCATGGCCATACCAATCAATCCTAAGGCCTCATCATTTTTTTACTTACCATTTCTCTTGAATTTTGGTAGAGACAGTCTTAACATCCTATTGAGGATCCATGTCATCTACTATGCGTATCAAATATTTAAAATTGAAAATGTACTACATATGCAATTTCTATAGATGGTAATTGGTGGACATGAGTTTAAATTTGGGTAACAATTGAGTCATTGTGCCATGAAAACTCACCCAATAACCAAAAAATGAATAGGTAAAAAATCACTTAAACAAAAAATGTGTAGGCGATGCAAGAAACCCAAAGAAGACTTGTTGAAAATCAAAATGAAGAACTAGAAAAAAATAAGAGCCAAAAAAAAGATAAATGAATTACAAAAAAAAAGGTTAAATAATCTACCCAAGTTAAACAAAAAATTCTAAATTTAAATTTAAAACTTAAATGAAAGACTAATTTTATTTTATTTAAATAAATTTCAATAATTAAATTGTTTTTGAAAAATAGACTTTGATAATAATTTTTTTGGAAATGCCTTTATAAGTGAAAAATAAAGACAAATTAAACAAAGGTTGAAATTGATTTTTTGTTTTTTATGAAAAAGGAGGAAAGTTCATAATAATTTAAATATGAAACCTTTTTTTAAAGTAAAATAAAATTTTGTTGTTAAATTAAATGGATTTCATGATAAATAAAGTGACTTAATTGAGTGGAAGAATATTGTGAGATATATATAAAAAAAGTGACACAATTAAACTTCAGCACTAATTATCACCCATAAATTGATGGACAACTAGAGTGAGTTAACCAGCTTTTATAAGATCTCTTTCATATGTATTGCATAGATCAACCACACAAGTAAGAGGATTACCTTCTATTGGCTGAGTTTTCTTACACCAACTCATACCAATTAGTATTGAAGATGGCTCTATTTGACGCATTATACATAAGGAGGTGTAGAACATCAATCAGTTGGGATAGGTTAGAAAACAAGGTAGTCTTTGGATCTAAGATGCTTTCAAAATTGGAAGAGTAAGTCAAGACAATCAGGTAGGGGTTAGCTGAAGTCAATGATAGATAAAAAAAAATTATGTTAATCTGAAGAGAATAGTTAGGTAGTTTTTTATAGTTGATAAAGTATTTCTATGGGTTAAACCTTATGAAATCTTAATTAAATTTAGGAAGTTAGAAAAAATTTCATAAAGATATATGGGACCCTTCAAGGTTTTGGAAGTGGTCAATCATGTATCATATAGGCTTGTATTTCCACCATCTCTAGCTCTTTTGCATAATGTATTCCAAGTGTCTTATCTTTAAAAATTATGTTGTTGATCTTTTACATGTGTTATATTGGAATGCTTTACATATTATGGACCCTAGGATGGTCATGGTAGAACAAATCATAATAATTGACACTTGTAAACTCAGTTTGCATAATAGAAAAGTGTCACAGTGAAGGGTCTAGTGGGACTAATATTATGAAGATAGTGCCACTTGAGAGGACTATGATGAGTTTTATAGGTTGTTTTCACATTTGCTTGCTTGATTTACTATTACATATTATATTATTTTTTTATGAATAATATTTTAAATTAAGAATTTGTGTTTGAATTAATGTCATCATGGATAATGACTAGTTTTAAGGGGAAGGATGTCACATCCCAATTTCTTTCTAAGCTAAGTACCCTGTTTAATCTATGGATTATTATGGGTGATTAGTTAATTAACTAATACTTGATTTAAGTTTTATGTTAGATGTTGATTATAGGACATTTATGTGATGCTTAATTTACAGGATTAGTTTGTTATGAGTTAGTATTACTTGTATATTTTATACATTATGATCATGTTTGATTATACAACATTATTTTTTGGATATAATGATGTTTTGGGCTAACTACCTTTATTTTTTTGAGGTGATTGCAAGATAGATTCTTCCCTCAAAGTATGATAGAGGTAAAGCATCATTAGAGAGGGTGGTTTAGATGGAGATGTTAGGGGATAAAAGAGAATGAATCAAAAAACCCTTACACACACCAAATAATATATCATGTTTCATAATTAATTATTTGAGATAGAAAGCGTATCATGTTTTGTGTTACTTTTCCTTTAGGTGATTATTTATATGCTTTATAGTATCATTTTGATTATTGTTTATGATCATGTTGATTTGTTTGAGTGATTTCACTAACTTTGAGATTGTACATAACTTATCTTATATGATGTAATTGTTTGGTTAAATGAGTGAATTCCTATATGTTTTTACTTATATTATTGTCTTATTGGGTATGGTTATGTAATATAATAATATTATGTTATGTATACATTATTATAATAAGTACAACAAATTCCATTATTTTATTTGATTTATAAGATTAAGGTAATAATAATTAAAGATTATTATTATAATACATGTATACCATAATATCAAAAAAATATCAATAGCATTGTTTTAAAATGTCTTTGTATTTGATTAAATGTTGACCAAAAGTTTGATATTCATAATATATGCTAGATAATGAATATATTGATAATATTTTTAAATTATTCAAGGAAAATCACTATGTTGCATAGTGTTTGTTTATGGATAACATGGTAACTATTAATTATAGTCTTTTTAAATGCGTATTTGTATTACAATGCTAAATAGTTAATATGTTAAATGACTATTTAATAGTCATTACATGAAAATATAACAATTTTTATTTAATCAATATTCAACTTGCATGGAATAAATATTGGTTATGGAGACTCATTATTTGGTCAGTTTGTGAAGTCGATGATTGGAATTGTATTAAGTCAATGTCATTCAAATATTATATAAATTATAAAATGATTATTTTATGGATTATTTTAGAAGTTTCAAGATGATTAGGGTTTATAATCACCTATTGACTTTGGGTTAACCATCACTCTACAAAATTCATGATAGAGTTTTGTTATGGTCTGCATGGTGGTGGGTTGTAGCATAGTGGAGTTTGTTGAGCTATTTTTGCATACATATTATCAGTCAATTTTACCTATTGGGAATGGAGGAGAAAGTGGAGGAGAGTAACGTGATGGAAGGGAATAAAACAAAATAAAATAAGGTTGTGAGGCATAGAACACATATATGGGAAGTAGCTAACAGAAAGAGAAAGATAAAAATGATTTTGAGCTAAGAAAGATTCATATTTCTTAGCAAAATATACAATTGATATAGGTCAATTTTGTTATTAAATTATTGTATGTTAATGTTAGATGGATTTGTGAAAATAATTGATTGAGTAATGGGTTTTTACTTTGTTAAAAATGAATTAGAAAAAAAATATAGGGGTTGTATGCAGGGCCCTATGGAAGGCTCGACCTCCACATAACCCTACATTCAACCTCATAATCCCAAACAGTAAGGGTTAGGGCCATAGGTGTTTTCCATGTTTGAATTCACCACTGTGAAATTTATGCCTTTAGCCCTTTATCAATTCAAAAATATTGAAGGATTCATTGATTTGTTTATTAAATTTTTATGACCTTTGAATAAGGTATATACAATCAATTTTATTATAAGGGTAGACTTTATATTAAATTGGTTCGGCTATATAAAATGAAAATTAGACTATTTAATTTATTCATTTAATTAGTATATATACATATATATTAATATATACAAGGGTATATATACACCCTACAAGACCTTGACATGTTAGGGTATATATACACATCAATGTATATATATATATATATATATACATGGGACTATCATTACCGTCCATGATAATTATGATTCGATTAAGGGTGCTTTTAGTATGATAAATGACTAGTTATTATGAGGGAATTATATATGCAATCAATTGAATAAATGAATTTATGAGTTTAATACATATATATATATATATATATATATATATATATATATATATATATATATATATATATATATATATACACACACACACACACACATAGGGTTTTATAGATACAAATTATATATGGAAAAAATAAAGATAAGGAATCAAAGTTTGGTTATGTTATATTGTATTTGACTGTGTCAAACTGATAACTGGGTTTGATATATTATATTATAATTGACTATGTCAAATTGTTAATTGGGTTTGATATATTATATTATAATTAATTATGTCTAATTATTGACTAGGTATGTTTTACTAGATTGTATTTGACAATGTTGAGTTGTTGACTGGTTATATTATATATAATGTATTTAACTTTGTTGAATGTTTGATTATTTAGGATATATTTATAAGTATTCAGTTGTGTTAAATGTTTGATTGATTGGGATATGTTTATATGTATTTAGCTATGTAAACAAAGTAAACATAGAATCCTTAAGTCGTGGTCAGGTTTATATACCGATCAAGAATCAAATATATATATATATATATATATATATATATATATCAGTTTAAAAAGAATGAGTAAGGCTTTATTAGTTGTATTTGGTTTTATAACTTTATATAAATGACAATTTTGTGCATATGTTTTAGAATAACTACTAAAGTATGAATTGATTGGTTATTGAAGTTTAGTTGAAACAATACATATTATATGTTCTATTAGAGATAAAGAATGAGGGTAGTATACCTTATGCACACTTGAAATTTATATTAAATGAGTTCTTAATCATAAATTGTATGTTTATAAAGTATAAATGTATGGAATATATAGGTGATCAGGTAATTCATATAGTAAATCTAAAACAATACTCCATACAAAGATGTTTCCATGATGTTTAATAATTGTGACCAGTATATAACATAACAAGGAATTATGGGTATCTATTATGTGTTGGATTTTTGGTTGAAGTTCTAAGTTTAATTAATTTAATTGCTAAAATATAGATATTTTATAATTGATAAGAGATTAGATTTTATATTACATTTAGGAAATATGAACAAGAAATATGCCAGGTTTAAATAAATAAAAGTTGAGTAAATAACTTTTACAGTTAGATAGTGATATTAAATTGTAGTCTAAATATGATTCTTTCCCTGATGGCAAGATTTTATTGAGGATTATATTTTGATTCTATTTATTATTATGTAATAAATTAGAGGATCTTAGATTCCTTATGTTTCATTTGATGGAATAAATGAATGAAAATGATATTTTTGTACTTAGCATATTTTATCTACTAATAGAGAATATTATATTAAAATCTATTGGTTTTTATATTATTATATTTTAATTAAATCTCACATTTATGACTCTAAATAAGTAGTGGATGGATTTTAGTAGCTTAATTAGCACCATCAATGCAAGATGAGGTGTAATCTGATTAAGTGGTGTGTATGAAATTGACTGATCCTAAAGATCATTAATTATAGAAAATTTTGGCCAAAGTAATGTTTTAATTAAATATTGTCATTTTATATGTTAATAGAGTTTTCATATTTGTAAGATATCATGCTAGAATGGATTTTTTTATGATACACATTATCTATTAGATATCTATAACACATAGGTTCTAGTTTTTCACTCTAGATTTTTATATCATCATTATCTACCCATCCATTAAGGGAGGGTCATCCCATTATTAGGAGATAATGTGGAGGATCTATGGTTCATGGTTGGTGTAAAAAATCATTCAGATGATGCTCTCCCTCTAAATTGATTACTACACTTAAGATTATAGATTGATACTTGAATCATGGAGACTCTTGAGTCATGGTGACTCTATTCCATGGAGATTTGTATCATGTTTTATTAATTGAGATATTACTATGTTTTTTCTAAAAATTGTAATATTTATATATTGTACTTCTACAGTAGTGGCTATAATGTTGTATCTTCCATGGTTGAATCTGTATCATTTCATTTATGATTAGATGCAGTATTCATTGATTAATCATCTTTGTTCATAATTGTTATGGTGATCCTTGGCTAAGTGGATTATTTATAAACCTATTGGTTAATTAAATGAATACATTTAGTTAAATATCATTAATTATATTTCTCTTAGTGAAATCTATATGATGAATTGTGTAATTATTTTTTTTTAAATTACTATATTATGGTAAAATTTAGTGGGGTTGTTACAATTAGTTTGCTTTTATTGTGTGTTTATTTTCTTAATGTGTGTTCATTTTTGGTGTTTTAATTTTATTTTATTTCATTATATTTCTATGGTGTTCATTTCCCCCTAGCTAACCAGGGCCTAGATTTGGTCCTCAATTAGAATCAAGAAAGTGAGCCCCATTAAGAAAGATCTTTTAGAGAACTAAGGGCTAGTAGTCACTCCAAATGATGACCAAATCTTAGGAGGTACTATTGAGTTGAAGAGTACCAAATTTGATCCTTACATTAATAAAATCAGAGATGGTAAGTGGGTCTTTTACACTTTAGATATTGGAGGCCAATGATTCTCAATGAAATAAGTGGATTTTAGAACAACTCACATCTCAATAGAAGCCATCAAGATACACTTAATAATAACATCTTATTGAAAAATTGAGATCACCAAACTAACCTAAGATTGAGTGGGTACTCAGAGCTTCCCAAGAATAATATCACCCTTTGTCTTGGTCCCAAACCCTCAATGGATAACACTATTAAATCTCTTCACAAGGAAACCTTAAAATAAGAATAGAAAAATATGCAAAATTTAAATTTTGAGTCTTCCTCAAAAAAATTATTTAGATGATTTAAATTTTAATGTGTTATAGAATGTAAAACCTAGGTTGTTAAAGGGTCTAAATATAGTAAATCAAGGGAGATATATACAATAAATACATACAATTATTTGTATAATAATTAACTTGATCTTATATTTTTCAAAATAGAAATGAAAGACATAAATAAATACTTAGTTGGAAATTAACTAATTTGAATGATCTAGAGGCTAAAATAAGCACAAAAGCTAATCAAGGTGTCACAAATAGAACCAAGGTTTTATAATTCCTCCTAGATAGTAGCACGATACCTTGGGTAGTAGCACATTGCATTAATTTCCTCATATTTATCACTAGTGCCCTTATGTCAGGACTAATGTGATATTCTAAGATTAGTTGTGTCTGAGTCTGATAGGCATATTCTTATGTGAATGAAACTTGCTTAATTATTTGTAATAAATTTTGGACTAATTTTTTATGCAAAACCTATATATTCATGTTGTTAGGTTATTTGAGAATCACAAGTATAAAAAATGAGATGTTAATTGGATAAATGAGACATCTTCAATACCCCACTATGTTGAGAGTTGCCTAGATACCAATACCTTTAGATGGGATCAATCCAGATGTGGTTCTCCCAATCTAAGTGTTGATGCAAGTGTAAGTGAATTCTAGTATGAGTGTCTAATTGAGTTCTTTAAGTGAGGATTGATATTGAAATTTTATGTATTTTGAGCTCAGGGTGGTTATAGATGACTGTATGTAGAAGTAAGGTAGAATAGGGATCAATAACCTTGATTTTACACAACTTGTTATAAGTTTTTTTGTGTATGATTAATTTGATTTCCATCTAGTGGATAAAGGTTTAAAAGCATGTATATACACTAAACTAGTGTTTATACAGAGTGTAAAATACGTCTAGGATGACCCTAGGTGTCTTAGGAATTAAAAATATATCCATTGGGGTTGAAATTAGGTAAGAGAAACTAACATAGACCCTTGGTCACAAGTAAAGTGTGCTAGTGTCCAAAGAACCACACTAGTGTCTAGGTTGTAGAACCTAAGGCACTAGGGGTCTAGATCAAGGAATTTGACAAAGAGAGAGGAGGTTAGATCAAGTGTTAGTCCATAAAATAATGAAATCAATACACTAACATACTAACATTTCTAAGCTTAGATCTTTGGGGGAGCTTAATAAATAAACAACAATTGAAAACCCAACTAAAATACAAAAAAAAAATATTTACCTTCTTTTAGAGCTTCAAATGTTCTCTTTATTTGGATTGCTCATATTATACATAAGAAGTCTTCGTCAATGACATATGGCTAACATCATCTCCTCTATGCACCATTTTTGAATTCTTGGCTTGATTGATATGTCTTGGTGGCTTTGGTTGATTCAATGGTTTGATGGATTTGGTTCAATTTTGGCATTATAACACTAGGATTTTAGCTTCATAAAAATTTATTCTTGAATTATAACTCTAGTTTGATTGAGCTCTCTAAATGAAGAGCTCTAGACTTGATTTTATAAGATTTTAAATCCTTTAAAATGGGTTAAATCTGATCATGGTTGAGTTTATTAACTTTGGTTGAGTTTCATATATTCCTAAAATTAATAAACTCACAAAGGTAATGAGTATATTTTAAGATGTTCTAAGATGCTCTTGAATTTTCTTTTTAGTAATTGATTTATTAGCTCATGGGTGAACGCAATTAAGATTTGAAATTTATTTAACTTGCTAATTAATTTTGATTAGGGTGTGCAAGTTAATTAACTATTTTTAGGCATTTGGTCATTTGTTTGATTTTAATTAATTTAATGTGTGTATTTGTCTTGTTTAATTAATTTAATGTAAGTTTATAAAGCCAAATTTAAGACTAATAGAAGTTTTTAGGCTAAATATTTGATTATTGGTAAGAATTGGTCTAATAGTTTGATGTAAAACCATCGATGACCAAATTTACATGTCTACAGTTTGCCCCTATTTGGGAAGATGTTGCAATTTGTAAGCAGAGTAACATCTTTTCAAATAATAAAATGGTTCTTTATGTTTATGACTATAATTATAATGATTAAATTGTAGTTTCCCCCTTGAGGGAGTGATTGGCAAGTGGGTTAACAAACAGTTCCTTGAAAGAAAGAAGCAAAATGAGGGGACCAAATAAATGAATATGATGAGGTGACAACATAATGATTCACCCAAATTTTGGCAAAATCACTAAGAAATGCAAGTGGGATGGTGTATAATGGTTTTCCCAAAAATGGTTATAAGCATTGTACCCTAATAGTGGTAACATGGTATGATAACATAATGATTTTATCATGTAGGTGATATAATCATTGAGAAGATGGAGCTACCCAAGTTAGGATAGACAAATAAGAAAGGAAATTGGTGATAACATAATAATTTTCCCCAACAGGACATATAATCATTGAGAATTCATGTGGGATGATGTACAATGTTGATGTAGTGTACCTCAATTATGAAAAACATGATTGATGGTTGATGATTGATAACTTGATATAAAGGATAAAGATGAATTGGGACAACCTACTAGTATGGTGATTCTCATTCAAACTAAAAAAGGTTGAAATTATTTTTTTACTTAATTACTCTATTTGGGATATGATTGGGATTATTGTTGATGTCGGTGTCGAGGAGATGGTGATGTTGCATTGATTTTGTAGACCTCTCAAAGATAATTTTTATTATAACATGTGATGGTAAACTTTATGATAGAACATCATGAATACTTGGCCAAAATGTGCATAAAGACTGATTCCCAATCCAATAAACAATTGAAAATAGTGCACTAATGATAAAAGCCATGATGACTATGTTAACAGTTGAATATGGATAGATTCAAGAAGAATGTGCAAGGAATCACCTAATGAACACATATAGATTGAATCAAGCCCATATTATTGAAATTAAAAAAATATGCAAGTGAAAAAATAAATAAATAGAAAACAAACAAACAACTTGAAATAAACAAACAAATAAAAAGCAAAAGCAAAAGAAAGCATCCTAACATTGACCATGTCCCAGTAGGATTAATCAAGGATAACTGACTAGGCTTAGACAAGATAAATGTTTTTAGATTTTTGAAATATTTGAAAATTTTTTGGCATTTTTAAGGATCTCAACTCGTTAGAGAATGACAATATACCTACTCACAAAATGGTGAAAGCATTTAGCTTAGGTTGATCACAAAACGGTGAGAGTGCATGGAAAGGGAGACTAAGGTGACCTCAAAATGAATTTAAAATAGCCTACATAGTCTAAAAATGACCTCAATTCATAGTAATTCCATCCCCAAAAAAGTCAAAGATAAAATGATTAGGTCACAAAAAGTTCTCAAATCCGATAAATGACTAATCAAATGAAAATAGCAATGGCAAGGTGATGTGGCAATGCATGATAAATAAATATTACTCCTAGTTTGCCCATAGGTGGTTATAAATAGGATACAATGGATTAGATAAATGATACTAATTTCCCCATAGGAAGTTATAATTATTAGTAAGACTGGTGAACACTAATTTTCCATAGTAGGTGATATAATCAAGATCACATAAACAAACTTTATATATGATAAAAAATGAAAGATATCTTTCCAGATCAACTATCACACTAATTCCATAGACTTTCATTGTAAATATGAATTTGATTAATTATTTAAACTTGACCAAAATCCTCTTTCAAAAAGTGTAGGAAGAACCAAAGTAACCAAGATCAAAACACGGTTAGATAGGATGACTAAAAATAAGCTTTGGTATAGATAGGAATGATATGGTAGAATAGGATATAATATAATAATGATTGATTAGGATAATGATTGGTTTGATAAATTGGATAAAATGGTAAGAGAGTTTCTCCTAAGTGATAAGGTGAATGGTTAGGATATGTGACAATGACAAAAGGATTGATAACTTAATATGATATGGTACATGTTTGGTTCTAGCCTGGGTATGATAAATGATTTTGTTATTCCTAATGAAGTGGAGATACACATATTGATCAGCAAATGATACAACTAGAATAATCAATCATGTAAATTTCTAGCCCACACCTCATTTGAATATTTTCTCTATCAAGAACATACTACAAATTTGGATGCAAATGATATTGTTATTATCTTTTTTGGTTATTGATTTTTATTCCTTCAAGCATCAATACAAGGTATCTTTGTAGCCTTTGAAAAGGAAAGTATAGCCATGGATGGTAAATAGGGATAAATGTTCGTTGATAGGTTTGTTTATGAAATAGAATGGTGGATGATAATGGAATGAATAATGGTGGGGAAATAAATGAAGATTGAGATTTCTAGGCACACACAATGTTACTAATTTTGGATTTGACATAACTTTGGATGTGGTCAAATTGAAGACTTCTGAATATGCTCTTGATAAGACCACCAGATTGTTATCATGTTTGGTCTTGAAAGTATCTACCATCTGATTAGTATGCTGGTTGGAAGCTATTATGATTTGATCTTTGATAATGTCTTCATCAAGCAATGAAGAACTTTTATTCTCAGCTATTGGCACCTTGAAGAGGTTTCTACCAATGAATTTATCTTAATTGTCTTGTAGCACCTCCAAGAAGGTTTCACTAAGTAACATTTAATTTTGACTTTGATTGTCCCCTATTTCCTCTAAAAAGGTTTCACTATAAGATGTTGAGTTCTAAATTTGATTGCCTCCTATCACCTTCAAAAAGGTTTCACTAACAGAGTATTCTTATGTTGTATAATTGTAGTCTTGACCTCCTTTTTTTTCTTCATCTAATATGTCACCATGGATGTAGTTCAACAAGGTGTGATTCTGTTAGTCCTAGTTGACACTTGTGGAGATGGAATGTCAATGACATAGATATGATGATTGATGGTAAGGGCATGTGGAATGGTAATGGGATGAGGGAATATTACACAATTATCAAATAAGATACTAGGATAATTTGTGTCAATGTTGAAGTAATCATCCTCAAAAACTATATAAGGGTCATAAATATATTCAAATTAGTTTACTAAGCATGCATAACCAATGTCGTAATAGTCATGAATGTATTCTAATTTTGAATCTGATTCTGACTCAAGAAAATTTGAATCTAATGGTGAGACTAATGTTGATTCTAATTTTGATGTTAAATCAAATGTTGGTTCAAGAATAAAACCTAACTCTAAGTCTGATTCTTCATCTTATGGATACTCTATTATAATGATGTCTTATTGAATGCTTGGTATTGGAGAAGTAATGGCCTATGATGAAAAAATGGGCTCCATAAAGATTGGTTTATCAAAGTGAGACTCCATAATAGTGGGAAAAAGGTCAAGAGATAATTCCTTAAATATTATCTTGTCAGAGAGAGGCTCTTAAAAAATAGGCATATGGTCAAGGTAACGATTTTCCCAAAGGTAGTTATAATCATTAAGAAGTGACTTAGTAAATACTTGATCATTAGAGTGAGACTCCTTGACAATAGGTATAGTATCAAGAGGTGATTCATTATAGGTTGACTCATCACAAATGGTTGATTCAACAAAAAAATTGCTTCTTGGTTAGTTCTCTTGGCCTTGGTTTACAATCAATTATAAAATACTAGTTTTGAACATAACTTGGTCTTGGAATGATTGGCTTGATTGAGGTATTCATTGGATTAGTTGGGGTTACATTTGAATGATTGGTTGAGGTTTGGGATGAATGATTGGTTGAGGCTAAATGATATGTTGTGATCATGATTAGATTATTGGTTGGGATCGTAATTGGATTGGTTGATATTTGGGTTGGATTGGTTAGGGTTTTCTAAATTGGGGAATGATAGGCACCAAATGAGGAATGCTTGGTGGTTGGATAATGGGTGGGCACTATATATCTTAATTACTCACACAAGATAAAAGATGAGGTCCAAGAATAGAAATGATAGGGCATCATGAAGCTTGATTGCTTGCATAAGCCAAAGCATCTAAGTCCTCATAAACCATACCATCCTAGTAAGGGTCTTGAGTTGGATTGTAAATTAGCTCTTGTCTTTGGTCCCTAAATTTATTGTTTTAAGGAGGGTATGAATTTATCTTGGAATCATAATCATAATAGAGTTATGCATCCAATTCTTCCTCACTAACCATATCATTCTATTTGATGTCTTGATTTTGGTCCCTAACTTTATTTCTTCAAGGTGGATAAAATTATGTCTCCTAGACCATGTTATCATCAAAGGGGTCTTGAATAAATCCATAAAAATCAAAGCCATTTTGTGCATCCATTTTATCATAATTTGGATTGTACGTGACTCCACCATAAGTATAGCTAGACATATTTGCATCAATGAAGAAAGCTCTAAAAATAAAAGGCTTAGAGTTCTAAAAACTCTAAAAAAACTATGTTGAAAGGATAAATGGTTCAAAATTGGTCTAACTTGGTTAAAATGGGTGGAGATATATCTCCAAAAAATGATTTGATCATGGAGTTGTATATCCAAAATGGTTTGTGCTATAACTTGTCATAAAATAGTCTAAATTCAAACGTCTAATGTGAAATGTCATACACACAAAAGTTCAAATGTTTGAATAAAACCAACATGTCAAAGTCTAGGCCAAAGTTTTCAAACAAAGTCTAAACTAGGAAAGGGAAAATTTGAGTTGTTAGGGCTTTCATCCAAACATGAAGTCAAAATCTAATCTCAAATAAACATGATCTACTAGGTCTTTTGGCTAAATGATGTTTAAACCTAGACTTTGAAAGAAAGTTTGATGTGATTTGTTTTAATCTAATAAGGTTGGAACAACTTTGACATAAACCTAACATATAGAATCAAACATAAACATGATCAATTTGTATAAGCCATAAGGCAAAGGGCACTTGGAGAAAAGATTTGTTTTCCCAAATAAAGGCACAAACAATGATGAGGATAGGTTAAATGAATAAACAAGTGATAGTTTTCAAATTTGTGTAATCAATTAATCTAATGTACATAACCCAAAATATAAATATCTATGTATTAGCCCCTATGAAATGAGGCCTAAACAAAAATCAATCAATGTTTGAATTTGAACTCAGAAAGGTTCATTGAAAACTTAGCTATTGAAGATTAGGATTTGACCAAACAAGCTAGACAATATTAGACAACATGATGGTGCTTGAACAAGGTCCAAATGGTATACATAACTGATTTTGAACAATGGTTTTGATACAATGGTAAACAAGTCTTGAAATAAAATGAGTAGCCTAACGGTGTAAGCATGCTCTAATGATGTGATCAATGTTTTATTTCAAATACTCCAAAGTACAAATTTGATAATGATTTGAGTAGCATAATGGTGCCCATTTTATTCAAGTGACACACATAAACAAGTTTATCAAAAAATTCAAGGCACAAGTGTGGTGTAAAATGACCAGCATAACACCTCTTTAGACAAAAGAGTGGCATATAAACAAATTGGTTTGGACATGGCTATAAAAAAACAAATAAGTTTTAGTCTCAAAATATACAAAGCAAAAATGACCAAAATATATTAAGTATAGTCATCTAAATCCTGCCAAGGATATGGAAATGTGGGGTTAACTAAAACTAATTGGTTTTCGATCATTCTAGATAGATCCCATGTCTACTAACTTTTACATCAATAAACAAGAGAAGTAGCACGTTATTTAGGTCTACTTCATATGGCTTATTATAAAAATGTCTTGCCCTTTTTAAAACCACTACATTCATCACTCTCTTAATGTAATATGATGTCCAATATGCTTAAATGTCTCAGTCTTAGCCTCTACTAATGGATATGGTTTAATCATTCAAACCACCATCCTAGTGAAGCAATCCCAATTTATATACCCCCCATGGAGAGGGGTTGAATATGATGTTGGGTGATGAAATACTGGATCAAATATTCCCTCAAAAACTCATGGGAGGTAATTATTTCCCCCTCATAAGCCAAAATGCATGAAATAAATGACATAATAGAAATACTTTATGGTTGCCTCAAGATCACTCAATATTATGTGAGATTTTGGGAAGGGATTTAAATGACTTTCTTTCTATGCTTGGAATAGGAACTAAAATATGATGAGAAGGTAATTTTGATCACCTAAGTTCATTAAAGGGGATAGGGGGAGAGCATACACACACCTCTATTCTTATGAAAAAAAACAAGGCATGATAAATGAATACTTGAAAAAAGAAATGAAACTAAATGTGTTGTGAAGTTTGGCCCCTTTGGTTTTGATTGAACTTGTAAAAGCTTGATAAACATCCATGGCATAAAAACAAACTAAGTTATTTGTAGACCCCAAATAGATGATGTAAACAAGTTTGAAAACATATTTAGATTATATTCATATCCAACTTGAAAATATTTACATAAACACAACTTGATACAAAACAGCTATGTTCATTTTTAAGCTCAAAGGTCCAAATGTTTAAGAGTTAGTAAGTTCATTTTAGATCCAAATTTAAATGTTTTAAATTAAACTAATTCTTTTTAAAATTATAAAATGATATGTTTGATTATTTAAAAATATTCAAATTGTTTTTCAAATCAACCCTTCAACCTATAAATGTTAGATTATAACCCCCTGCTTAGAAGCACTTTTGCAAATGAAACAAACACACTTGAAAAGTATGCTCTTGGGTTTGGATGACCTATCGACCTGAAGGAAAAACCAAAAAAGATAAAAATATTAGGTTAGGAAATGGTTATCAAAAATATTAATAAAAAAAATAAAAATATATCAAAAAAATAAAACCTATGAAATATGCAAACAAGAAGATAGAAGGTTAAAATAAATAAAACCAAACATATAAAACATAAAACCCTGCAGTTAGTATTTTAACCATAACTCTTAAAATGTATATTTATTGTAACAAAAAAAAATTAGGATTTTTATAGGTCTATGTAGAACCTTTGTAAAAAAATTCAAGTAATAATAGTGAAAAAATAAAAATATATTAGCTCTATACTAGTCATTTTTACCAAAAAATTAGAAAATAAAAAGTGACGGCCACTAAAAGAGTCATAAATTCTAAACTACAAATCAGATTTTAATTAAATTTTGATATAATTACGATGAAGATAGTAATAAAAAAATATAAAAAATTCAAAAAAAAACAATAAATAGATTAAAAATAATATCTATTTTAACATTCATTTTTGTTTAAAGACGTGGGGTACGCAATCATGTCCAACAGATGTGCCATTTGTGATCAAGAAATTTGACAAAGAAAGGAGGTTAGATCAAGTGTTAGTCCATAAAATCATGAAATAAAAACACTAACATACTAACATATCTAAGCCTATATCTTAGGGGGAGATTAATGAACAAACAATAATTGAAAACCCAATTAAAATGTAAAGAACAACAATCTTTACCTTCCTTGACATAAGGCTAACATCATCTCCTCTATGGACCATTTTTGAATGCTTGGCTTGATTGATG
The DNA here is from genome assembly GCA_037957365.1 of Torreya grandis. NCBI lineage: Eukaryota > Viridiplantae > Streptophyta > Pinopsida > Cupressales > Taxaceae > Torreya > Torreya grandis. The sequence goes on along the minus strand of JARHVA010006749.1, from coordinate 508,620 downwards.
TGGCTTGGTGGCTTTGTTTGATTCAATGGCTTGATGGCTTTGGCTTAATTTTAGCATTATAACACTAGGCTTTTAGCTTCATGAATTTGTTCTTGCATTATAACTATAATTTGATTGAGATTTATAAATGAAGAGCTCTAAGCTTGATTTTATAGGATTTTAAATCTTTTGGAATGGATTAAATATTAAGATGGTAGAGTTTATTAAAAAAAATTAAGTTTTACATATTCTTTTAGATATTTTCCAAAAGTGACAACTCACAAAGGTAATGAGTGTATTATAGGATGTTCTAAGATGCTCTTGAATTTTAATTTTAATAATTAATATATTATCTCATGGGTGAACTCAATTAGGATTTGAAATTTATTTAACTTGTTAATTGATTTTGATTAGGGTGTGCAAGTTAATTGATTATTTTTAGGCATTTGGTCATTTGTTTGATTTTGATTAATTTAATGTGTGTATTTGCCTTGTTTAATTGATTTAATAGGATAAATTGATTTAATGCAAGGTTATAAATCCAAATTAGAGACTAATATAAATTCTTAGGCTAAATTTTTGATGATTGGTAAGAATTGGTCTAATAATCTGATGCAAAGCCATTGGTGGCTAAATTTACATGTCTACAAAACCTATGTTAGGACCCGGAAGCACAATTGATTACCATGTACAAGTAACTTAATATGAGGAATTTAACCAGATGTAACATATAACTAGAATTTAGAAATAACACAGAATATGAGAGACAATACCCAATTGTATTAACACTCTTCTAGAAGGAAATACAACAAAGAAGATTGCCAAAGTCTTCTTCCTTACACACCTCTAGGGCTCCCTCACCTCTAGGGCATAAATAGTAAATCTCTTCAAGAGCTCACTCTCTCTCTTACAGTCCCAACACACAACTCAAACATAGAGTTGGTGTTCACCTCCAACCAGTTAGTATCACTACTACCAGTACCACTAGTCAGTATCACTACTGCCAGTACACAAGTGCTCCACGCACTCCAAATCTGAGTACTCCACGCACTCCAAGTACACAACGTACTCCAAGTAGATCTCCCTGATCTTGCACCTTGATATGTTGTTGTCACCTTTGATCTTGCTACCTCGTAAACCTCCTTTGACCTTGCACACACACACACTTGCAAATCAATGATCTTACTTACCATGTAGATCTCTCTACACCCTAAAGAACCCTTGTCCTTGCCTCACCAAGTCCTTATGATTCTCCAAACCAATACCCCAATAGATCTTCTACCAGAAATTGCACAACTTGTAGCTCTACTTGATCATACACACTCAGCACCCCTATGGAACTAAGAGGAGCTACCCTTTCTCTCTTCACTCTCAGAAGGAGCTAACCAAGCTCAACTCAAACTAGAACAAATTACAATACAGCCCATGAGTCTGTTATATAGATCCCATGCAAACAATAATTAGACATCTAATTACAATTATTAGATCCACAACTCGAAGACTAAAATTAGCCTTCTTCATGCAAACAACTAGTTCGTTAACAAACTATCCGTAACATTCACAGTTTTGAACTGCACAGGCGACTGACGTCAATCCCTATCTGCCTGGAGATGACCAACATCGGCCAAATATTACCGATGTTGATTGCCTTCCTATCTACCCTAATCGACGCCAGTGACTGTGACACTCAGCAACCTCCTCCCATATTTGCATTAGTGAAGCTTTTAGCTCCACAACCTAACAATCTCCCACTTGGAGATAAACAGATGCACTATACCTGTACCTATACCCCATCTAATTTGTTTCCTAGCTTGTATCCCTCTTCAAGCTCAATCCTAAAGACCAACCACCACACAACCTATGGCGCACCTCCTACATCCAAATAACCTACCACATCCAAACCTACAAACCCATGTAGTGAAGTCCTGACCCTGCATAGCATGTATACCTGCTGGTGGTCTCTCTCAAATACCTAAGAACCCACTTCCCCGAATTGGCTCTTAACTCTCTGACAGCACCCATTGCTTGGGCAAACTTAGGGAGTACACATGTACTCAACCTCATCATGTGATTAGGGACCCTTTTCTATGAACTGTCCATCCATAGGTGTGCTTGTCGCTCTACATCCTGCACTACCTTCACACAATCATCCTATGACAATATCAACATGTGATCTTCCCTGTCTCTAGGATTACTCATGCCAAAGAATTTTTTTCCTCCCAAATCCTTCATGGCAAACCACTGAACTAACCTTACCTTTAGCTCAGCAAAACCTTGTATGTCTGAACCTTCAACTAGCATACCATCCACATACAGTAACAAGATAATGTTGTAATCATTATCCATCCTGGTAAGACAAACATAATGGTTACACTGACATTGACTAAATCCTTGCTTTGTCATCCACTTGTCAAAACCTGTACCACTATCCTGCATATTCCTCAAGACCATATGGCCTAGCCTTTTGTCTCACATGTCCATTCTCTCTATTCTTTAACCAAGGTATCCATTCATCTTTCAGTGCTTTCATACCGGCTAGAAACCCTACCAAATCTCCCATTTGGTTCTGCATCCTATTCATGCCATGCTCCAACTATTTCTTGGATCCTTCCTACTCTGCAGTGAGCAATGAGTATAAAGAAGAGGAACAATGAATTTTAGGCTTATTAACCCTTTCAGTCCTCCACATGGGCATTTGAGACTCCTTGACAGCTTGATGTCTACCCAAAATCCATTCCAGTGACTGACCTCGGTCACCACACAGTCTGCATCTGATCAACATCGATTCCATGCGACTATCCAGGTCACCGACGCTAGTTATCCTACTGACATCAGTCTCCACCTACCTGACACCACTAAATTTGCCTATCTGCACATGACCGATGTCGGTGCCTATTTGTTCAATGCCATTTTTCCATGACTGACACCGTTACTTGTGTTTTTCCTATGAGTGATGACTTTTTACCCTTGAGCTCTCTTTGGATCAAAACCCTATCCAAACTGCCCTGCTTAGATTTACTCAGTCCCATCTGCTGATCTCTGTCCATCATCTCCTCCATAAACACCAAGGCTTTCTAGTTCTTAAGTCTGTCAAACACATCTGACTTCCTCTTAAGAACATGCATCTCCTTCTTTCTCATGTGACCAAGCCTACAAAGCCACATCCTTACAACAGAAGAAGAATCAATAATATAAGTAAGTAGATAAAGAGTACCTACTTTCTTACCACCTGCTAATTCAAGTGCATCCACTGTGAGAGTTCCTATGCATCTCTCATCACCCAACTTTCCTGAAGTAATTAGCCGCATCTTCAAGACTAGGACCTGCATGACCTTCAACACCCATGTGTTGGCCACCTACAATTTCAGCAACACTTTCCCTTTGCCAATACTTTGACAAGGCTCACCAACCCCTCTATTTGGGGCTACATGGAAAGAGGCAATAGAATATATAAACCAAGATTCTACTTTATCCAAGGAACATCCCAGAGCATCCTGTCCAATAACACCTACAACATCTGCTTCTTCAGTTCCTTCATGCTGATCTTTTACCAACCAACAATTTTTCTTTACCTGCTCTTTCTTTCCATAACACCATAATTGACCATTTGTGCTTTTCAATTCCTCTATTCTTAGTGTACTTTTTTCTACCATTGCTATACTCCCACTCAATTAGAAACCCTTGAGAGTGACCTGTAACCAAACACAAACCTGCTCCCTCCAACCTTAGCTCTGATACCAATTGTTAGAGGTATCAAGCTATGAACCAGCACCCTAGCTCTGATACCAACTGTTAGGACTCGAAAGCACAATTGATTACCATGTACAAGCAACTTAATATGCAAAATTTAACCAGAAGTAACAAGTAGATAGAATTCAAAAATAACACAGAATATGAGAGACAATACCCAATTGTATTAACACTCTTCCAGAAAGAAATACAACAAAGAAGACTGCCATAGTCTTCTTCCCTACACACCTCTAGGGCTCCCACACCTCTAAGACATAAATAGTAAATCTCTTCAAGAGCTCACTCTCTCTCTTATAGTCCCAACACACAACTCAAACATAGAGTTGGTGTTCACCTCCAACCAGTCAGTATCACTACTGCTAATACCACCAGTCAGTATCACTACTACCAGTACACAAGTGCTCCACACACTCCAAATCTGAGTACTCCATGCACTCCAAGTACACAACATACTCCAAGTATATCTCCCTGATCTTGCACCTTGATATGTTATTGTCACCTTTGATCTTGCTACCCCATAGACCTCCTTTGACCTCGCAAACACACACTTGCAAATCAATGATCTTACTTACCATATAGATCTCTCTACACCCTGAAGAACCCTCATCCTTGCCTCACCAAGTCCTTATGATTCTCCAAACTAATACCTTGGTGGATATTCTACTATAAATTGCACAACCTGTAGCTCTACTTGATCATACACACTCGGCACCCCTGTGGAACTAGGAGGAGCTACCCTTGCTCTCTTCACTCTCAGAAGGAGCTAGCCAAGCTCAAATCAAACTAAAACAAATTACAATACAGCCCATGAGTCTATTATATAGATCCCATGCAAACAATAATTAGACATCTAATTACAATAATTAGATCTGCAGCTCCAAGACTAAAATTAGCCTTCTTCATGTAAACAACCAGTTCGTTAACAAACTGTCTATAACACTCGCAGTTCTAAACTGCATAGGCAATCGACGTCGGTCCTTGTCTGCCTGGAGATGACCAATGTCAGCCAAATATTTCTAATGTTAGTTGCCTTCCTATCTTCCCTGACTAACATCAGTTGGCTTGACCGACGCCGGTGACTGTGACACTCAGTAACCTCCTCCCTTGTTTGCATCAATGAAGATTTTAGCTCCACAACCTAACAACCTAAGGCATTAGGGGTTTAGATCTCTAAAGGTAGGTTTGGGATTAATTTTGGGATGTTTAGAAATGCTTAATTCCTACACAAAAATTGGATAAGGGTTGAAAGAGGCCCTATGATAGGTCTAGGGCTAAGCTAAGGATGGGTGGTCTCAAGTGACAATCATTGCACTCAAGTGGTATTTTATATGATTATATTTACCCTCCCCCCCCCCCATATTTTATAAATGCATCAAAAAAAAATTATTAAGATAAAGTAAAAAGAATCATACCTAGACTTACCTATGAATCAAATCCCATGAATCTAGGTTTGAGTGTGTGAAGCATTCTCTATTACATATCCTATAAATGAAACACGTTTGAATTAGTCATTACTTCAGGAATATCAAAAGTAAGAAAAAAATGATTAAATAGATGAGAGAGAGAGAGAGAGAGAGATGAAATTAATGAATACACCTCATTGGGTCCATAAATTAATGAAAAAACTTGGTGGCATCCTTTATGTGTATGACTAGTTATCAAATTAGTTAATATCTTAAACTAAGCTAATAACTTAATCCCCATGTGTGGATGGCTCAATAATTCAATTTTATTTTGATTCCACCATTGCCCAAACTTGCTCGATGGATCATAATATGTGAATAACTTGGATTGAATTGATATCTTATCTAACCCTCCTATATATGTGGCTCAATAACTCAAGTTGGTTATGACTCCATCATTACCTACACATGTGTATTAGATGCATCTATGACTAAAAATGTATGATGTAACTAAAATTGTGTAGGATGGTTTTGGGGCCACTCAAAAACTCTAAAAATTAAAATGGCCAAGGAGCCTCTCAGGCACTTGAGAATGTAGCTCAAGGACTATGCTTAAATTCCAACTACTACAGACAAAATAAGACATCAAACTAGTATGAAACCTAGTGAAAATGGTTTATAAAGTATATGATGTAGATAATGACATGAAGTTTTCATTAAAGCCAATATGATTTGGTGAAAATTTTATCATTTGGAAATGATGTGTCATGCACATGCCCCCAATTCTGATATCTATGCATATAGATTTTGGATTGAATTATAACAATCTATGTTTGGGTATATCTAAAATTGAAATGGGAGTGATCATGTTATGCATGATGCCCCTAATATAAGCAAACCTAGTATTATTATATGCAAAATTGAGCATAAACTAATCAAATATGATATTTTGTGACTAAAACTATGCAAATCTAGACTCTAACTGATGTGTTCTTTTGTCAAATCTATATTCTCCTTTTTTTAGAGTTAGTGGATAGTATCATAGTTCCTTGTATAGTATCACACTACACTAGTGTCCTTTGTGCTATGTCAATGTCCTCTATTTTTTTTCTATCAAACTAACTTTGATATTTATTTAACTATTTCCCACTATATTTTCTTAATTATGAGCTCTATAATTTTGTATATGCATTGAAAAATATACTCTGATTGCACTCAAATGTCATGTTCTCTGTGATAAACCACTATGAATTCCCCCTCTTTTATGGGAGGTTTTCTACTTGTGTAATTTTTTTTTTCAAAATAAAATCTCTACATCATGTGTGTTAGGATGAAAACATATGATAACTGAATAATAAATCAATATAAAGTGTATACATGACATCAAAATGTAAGATAATTTGAGCATAAGTTGGTAATGTATGATGTATGTTAGATCTATCTTTCACAAGGTTGTCAAGATAGATATAACAATGTAAACATGCATATGAACTACATAATTTGAGTAATTACATAGGGGTATGGGGCATTATGTCCATCAAGGCACCCAAGGAGGAAGGAGAGATGCATGAGGTCCCTCATGGCATCTAAAACTAGATGTAAGTGTAAAAATCAAGAAACAAGTGTCATGGCCATGATGCATACATATAACACACATGAGGCACACAAAGTAGGTTAAGGGGCCATAATACAAGGGACATGGGCACATATCACTAAATTTGAGAAATCAAGACATATAAGGACATGTTTAAATGTTTGTGTATGTAAACAACAAGCAAGTTGGATTAAAGCCACATATAAGGATATGTTCAAATGTTTGTATACATAATCAAGAAAGCATGTATAAAAACTAGGGCGCATGTCCAAAACATACACACAATGAAATTAATTAGCATAGGGCCCTAAAACAATAGCATATTCAAATTCTCTCAAATAGATGTAGAAGCAAAGAGACACAATTGAGTCTAAACTAGGAAATCTAGAAATGAAAGTATACATGAACATGCGGTACCAATCTATATGGGATCAAATATGTACATAACTGAGTCTACAGTAGTAGTAGTCAAAAAAATATGACTAGTATAAGATGATCAATATCAAGATATAAACAATGCTAAATCTATAATATAGACTATAGAAATATGTAACCTTACAAATTAAAATCTATGTATATGATGTCCACAGTGGGTGAATGTATCAATGATGAATTCTTGTAGCTATGTATGTGTCTCCAATGGGTATATAGTATCAAATATGGATATGTGTGTTGGACCTGAGTCTTGTAATAATATGCAAATACTTGACAAGAACAAGGGAATCATGTATGTATGATAAAATTGACTATACTAAGATAGCTAGCATATGTAGTACCTGACTAGTATAAATAATGTAAACATCAATATGCAAACAATCTAACTTTCATGTTTTTTGAGCAATTATTTAAATGTTTTTGTTTTTTGAATAGATTATATTATTTTTGTATTTTCTGAGTATATAATCTATGTATAAGTAATCATGAAAAAATAAACTATGATCATGGGAATCCAATAAGGGAGGTTAGTATGGTATTAGTTCAAGTAATAAAACTCAAATAAAAACACATGGCATTTACACTCCTAGCCTAGAACTTAAGGAGAGATTAGTAACAAAATCTAAATAAAAGAACAACAAAAACATAAAATAAAACAACTCTTTTACCTTCCTTAGGATATCCAAATGCTTTGTTGAGTGGTTTGCTTAACTTGTGCATTAAGAAGTCTTTGGAAAATAAAGCTTTTTGTCTCCTTCTCTCCTTGGCACCATGGCTTTGATGTGTCTTGTGATTGCTTTGGCTTAATATTTTGGCATTATAACACTATTGCAAATTTTGTCTCTCTTCAAATTAGTATTATAACTTTGGCTTATGAGAGCTTAGAAATGAAGAGGCATGGCCTTGTATTTATAGCCTTAAGAATTAACTCTTACCCAAGGTGAGTTAGGGTTGAGTTAAGGTTTGGAATGGGTTTAAACTAAACCTAAATGAGTCAAATCTAACTCCAGTAGAGTTAATAGTTGTCAAGTAGTTATTATTTTTAATTACTATGCATGGCTCTCAAAATTAGATATTTTAAGATATTTTCAAAGATATTGACAACCCATAAAGGTAATGATGGAAGGTTAGGATATTTTAAATTTTTGAATTTCCTTTTTAGATATTCATTAATTTCAAATGGATAATTCAACTAGTCATTTAATCATGTTTAGCTTGTTAATTGATTTTGATAAGCATTTTAGCATTTCTAAGATTTGATTTAAGTGTGAAAGTACCCCTACTTAATATGTCCATGGACCAAATAGATAGTTGTGATGTTGTAAGGTGATTGGAGATGAATCTATGAGAGGCTATTATTTCATATGATAGGATACCCTAATTAGGAATGTCTCAACATGATTCTAAGCTTTGACTAATGATTCAAAAGTAAATTTGGGATGTTCAATGATTCTTAAGCTCAATTTGTAATGGTGGTAGGAATCAGTCTAAAGTCTGGTTGGAAGCCAGTTATGGCAAGTTTTAGGTGTTTATAGTTTGCCCCTATTTGGGAAGGTGTTAAAAGCTATAGACATAGTAACGTATCCTCAAAGAATGAAAAGGTCATGTATGCCTATGACTTTAATGGTAATGGATGGATTGTAGTTGTGTTTTCCCCTATTTGGGAATGTGTTACAAGCTATAGGCATAGTAACATCTTCTAAAATAATGAAAGGTCTTATATGCCTATGACTTTAATGGTAATGGATGGACTGTAGATGCCCCTCGAGGGAGTAGTTGACAAAAATGGTCAATGATCATTCCTTTGAAAGAAGTAAATGTGGGACCAAAAAGAAAAATTATGATGGAAAAGACTGATTTGCTCATAGGCAGTTATAATTGGCTTATGGAGCTACCCTAATTGAGCAGACAAATAGGATGATTTTCCCATAGGTAGTTAGAATCATCAGCATAGGTAGGACAAAAAATTTAATGATTTTCCTAAAGGTGGCTATAATCACAAAAAAATTCTTAGGGTAACAAGATAATAATTTTCCCAAAGGTAGTTATAACAATAAAAAGGAAAATAATGTTTTTCCCATAGGCATTTGTAATCATTGGCATGACAAAAACATTCCCAAATTAGGTAGATAAGGATAAATTTTTGCCCAAAGGTGGTTATAAGCATTATCATAATGAAAATGTGCCTCAATTGGGTTGAAGAAAGATAATGATTTTCCCAATGGTGATTATAATCATTAACCTCCAAATATATCAAAACATAATGATTTTCCCATAGGTGATTATAACCATTAACTTAGCAGGTGGGATGATACACAATGATTTGCCCAAAGGTGGTTATAATCATTGGCATCAAAAGTGGGATGAGGCACAATGATTTTCCCAATGTACTTATAATCATTGGTACCATGATGATGGAAAATATGATGGCAATTTGGTATAAAGGAGAAAGATGAATTTGGATAACATGCAAGTACAGAGATGCACATCCTAACTAGCAAGGAAAAAAATATTTTTTGATTTTATTACTCTATATGTGATATGATTTATATTAGATCAAGAATTATTTAGGTGTCAAGGGGATATATCATGGCCACATTGCTTGTAAAACTTCCCAAGCTATTTTTTTCTATAATAATTTATGATAAACACCATGATAATGTAGCCAAAATGTGCATAAGGACTAACTCCCAATCTACTAAATAATTGAAAAAAATGCACCAATGATAAAAACCATGATGATAATGTTAATGTATGATTATGGATAGACTCAAGAATAATGTACAAGGAATCACCCAATGAACGCATATAGATTGAGTCAAGGCACAACAATGAAAGCAAACATACAAGAAAACAAACAAACACATAGAAAGCATCCTATCATTAACCAATTCAATACTTACGTGTGAAGGATCAATTGAATAATAAATAGGTGGTGCCCCCAAGCAAGGATATATGCAAAGGGAAGGTCACACCCCTAATGGCATTGGAATGGATTAGAACAAACAATGGATTTGCCCTAATAGGGAAGATCAAGGATGACTAACTAGGTTTAAATAGGACAAATGTTTTTGGATTTTAGAATTTTTAATTTTTTTTGTAATTTTCTAAGTATTTCAACTTGATTAAGAATTATGAGACACAGAATGGTCCAACTCATAAAATGGTGAGAGTGTATATAAAAGGGGGACAGAGCTGACCTCAACATGAATTAAGTGCCATGCATAGTCCCAATAAGACCTCCAATCATAGTAGTTCCACCAACACAAAAGGTGGTGAGAACCAACTAGGTAACATCAAGTTTAGAAATAAAGGAAAATGGTAAGGTAAATGAAAATAGCAATGGCAAGGTGATGCGATAATGCATGATAAAGGGTGTTGTTCCTAATTTGCCCATAGGGAGTTATAATTAGGAAAAAATGGCATAGGTCTATGATACTAATTTACCCATAGGTGATTATAATTAGTAACATGAAGTGGGATATTAATTTTCCCATAGGTAGTTATAATCAATGGCACCAATAAAATATAAATGAAAGGTAACTTGCCAATCCACTATCACATTAATTTCATAAACTATCATTTAAAATAGAATTCTAAAACTTCTAAAACTAGATCAAAATCCACTCATGGAAGGTATGCAAAGAACCATAAGAACCAAGATGAAAAAGGGCTAGGTAAGGGAAGTCAAAACAAGGTTTGGTCAATAGTAAAGGTATGGTAAAATGGTATAGGTATGGCATTACTCAAGGATGGTGATGTGATAATTAGATATAATGGCAAGAGGGTTGCCCCTAAGTGATAAGGTGAGGGAAATGGTAGGGTATGAAACAAGGACAAGAGGAATGGTAAATGAAAAAAATAAGGGAAATGGAAAATGGCAATGCAAATGGCAAATCAAAATGGCAAGGTATATGATTGGGTATAAAACAACGGTAACAAGAATAGCAAATGAAAATGGCAAGGTATATGATTCTAGCCAGATATGGTTTTTAAAAAAGGTATATGATTCTATTGTGCTTTTTGATGTGGATATACACATCCTAATCAATAGATGATACAACCAGAGTAATTAATCATGTAAATTACTAGCCCACACCTCTGCTAAATAGTTTCTCTATCAATAACTTGTTGTAGATTTGGACTCCAATAATTTTATTGTGATCTTTGTTGGTCTTTGATTTTGTTTCCTTCAAACATCAATACAAGATGTCATTGTAGCTTTTGTAAAGGAAAGTATGATCAGGGATGGTAAATATAGATAAATAGTGGATAAAAGGTTTGAATTGAAAATGTAAAGGTGATTGATAATGGGATGTATAATGATTGGGCAACAAATGAAGATTGGGATTTTTAGGCACACACAATGTTTTTGATTCTAGATTTGACATAATTTTGGTTTTGGTGGGGCTGAAGACTTCTAAATAGGATCTCAATAGGACCATCAAATTTTTATATTTTTTGGGCAAGATAGTAGCTACCATATTATTATAATGTAGATTTGAATTTGTATTGATGTTATCTTTGATAATGTCTTCATCAAGCAGTGAATAACTATTGGTGACTCAAAGATTTTTTCACTAATGAAATTATCTTGATTTTCACATAGTGCCTCCAATAAGTTTTCACTAAGGAACATTGACTTTGGACTTTGACTGTCTTTTAGCACCTCAAACAAGGTTTCACTAGAAGATGTCGAGTTTGGACTTTGATTTTCCCTTAGCACCTCTAAAAAGATTCCACTAGAAGATAATTCTTCTTTTACATAAATGTAGTCTTGGCCTCCCTAATATTCTACAACTGATACATCACCATGGATGTAGTTTAACAAGGTGTGATTATGTTGGTCCTAATCAAACTTGTGGTAAGTGGAAGGTCAATATAATGGCTATGTTGGGTGGTGTTAATGGCATGTGTAATGGTAATGGAATGGGAAGAGGCAACACAATCCTCATTAAAGATACTAGGAGAACTTGTGTCAAAGTTGAAGTAATCATCCTCAAATACTATGGAAGGATCACAAATATATTCAAATTGATATGTGAGGAATGTGTAACCAATTTTATAACAACCATGAATGTATTTTGATTTTGAATTTGAGTCTAACTCAAGGTACTTTGAATACAATGTTGATTATGATTCTAATGCTAAATATGATGACAATTCAATAATATAACCTAACTTTAATGTTAATTCTTTATCTAGTGTGGATGTTGCTACAATGATGTCTTGTTGAATGTTTAGTATTGGACAAATAATTGTTTGTGATGGCATAATGGGCTACAAAAAAACTAATTTTTCAAAGTGAGACTCCTCAATGAGGGGAAAAAAGTCAAGAGATAACTCCTTAAAGACTAGTTTGTCAAAGGGAGGCTCTGTGAAAATAGGATAATGGTTGAGATAATTATTTTCCCAAAGGTGGTTATAATCATTAAGAAGTGACTCGATAAAGACTAGCTTGTCAAAGTAAGACTCCTCAATAATAGGTAAAGGATCAAAAGGTGATTCATCATAGGTTAACTCATCACAAATAGGTCTTTCAATAAAAACATCATGGATTGATTTTTTCTCTTGGCCTTGGTTTATAAGCAATTGTAAAACAGTAGCTCTGAATATATATCTTGGTATTCAAATGATTGGTTTGGTTGGAGAGGTATTGATTAGCTTGGTTATGGCTCAAAGATTGATATGGGTTTTATAAAGTGGGTAATGGTTGGAAATATATGAATAATGGCTGGTGTTTGGATAATGATAGGCTTAACAAAGGTTGGTTCCTAGCCTATGATGGTAACTATGACTTGTCTAGTCATACTTGTGTAACCTTGTTGAGAGAATGAGCTACTATACTTGGAAGGGCCCAGGATGGTAATGGTATGGAATTTTGAATCTTGGTTATTATCAAAAACCAAAGGATGAAGTCTTGGAATGGTAATGGTAGGGTGTTGCAAATCTTGGTTACTTGCACAAGCCAAAGGATGAAGTCCTGAAATGGTAATCCTTTGATGCTATGGAGCTTGGTGACTCACATAATCTGAAGGAGGGTTAATGGTATAGGTGGTGGATTAGGTACCATAAGTGGTGAGATGGTAAACCTCATATGTTAACTAACCCAAAGAAGGTATCACCTCATACTACTCTTGAGGATCTTGGATTTGTTCCCCATATTGGGTATTATAGGGAGGATAAAGATCCATCTCACATACCACTTCTTCACCATAAGGGTCTTGATCAAATTCAATTTATGTGACCATGGTATCATAACTTATATTGTAAATAGCTCCATTAAAAGTGTAAGGAGACATATCCACATCAATTGTGGGCATTATCAAAAGGCCTAGAGTTATACAAACTCTTAAAAATAATGTCCAAAGGACAAATGTTTTGAATTGTGTCTAACTTGGTCTAAGGAATGGCGTTGTATCTCCAAAATGGTTTTTGATAAAACTTGGTATAAAATAATCAAACACCATAATGTCTAACATCAAATGTCTTACACAAATGGTCAAGTGGATGAATAAAAATTAGAATGCCAAACTTAGGTACAAAGTGTTTGAAACAAGTTTAATCTAAGGAAAATAAAATTTGTTAGGTCTTTTGAAAAAAACAAGGCACAAAATCTAGGCTCAAAATAGGAATGTGCCAGGTATTTTAGAAAAGGCACAAAATCTAGACTTGAAATAAAACAAGGTAAGAGATTTTAATCTAACAAATCTAAAACACTTTGGCATAAACTAGGCATTCAGATTTAAGCATGAACGTGTTCAATTGGCATAAGGCATGAAATAAAATTTGTATGGAAGGTAGACTATTTCTCCCAAAAATCTAGACACAAATAATAGTTTTTAAATTGAATAAATAATTAACCTAAGTTACACAATCTAAAATATAAATATCAATGTGTAGGCAAAAATTACACAAGGCATAGGTAGAACTCAATCAATGTTTAGATTTGAACTTGTCAAGTTTAATTAAAAACTAATTTTAGGAAACTAGAATTTTTTGAACAAATAACAAACTAGACAAAATTGAATGACATAAAAACACTAGGTAAAGATCAAAAAGGCACACATGGGATGGTTTTGAAATTAGAATTTGGATACAAGGTAAACAAGTCTGTGAAATGATTTGAGCAGTGTAACAATGTTATCATTTTCTAAAGATATGACCAATGGATTGGTTTCAAGACTCAAAAGGTAAAAAGGTTTGAAATTAATTGGGTAACATAACAACACCCTTTTTAATCAAATAACACACACAAATAAGATTTTTCAAAATACTAAGGTAAAGTTACGATGTCAAATGGGTGATGTAATATCTCCTTAAATAAAAGATTGATGTATGAATAAGACTCATTTTGACATGGTATAACAAATAAAATAGATAGTTTGACTCAAAACCATGTGATAAAGGATAAAATGACATAAACACCTAAGTGTAATATCCTAAATCCTAAAACTAATAAGGTTGCATAATATTGTCAAATTATATCAATATACTTTCTCTTGGGAGGATTTTAAGTAATAATCCAAAAATAAAAGTGAATTAAAAGTAGGGTTTTTAGGCCCCCTCTTCTCCCAAGAGTTTGTACTATGACATGGAACTTCAGGCTACTCACCCTGCATCAACAGTATGTCACAGCAAGTGGGGTTGTTCTAATCTATAAATTTTTACATGTTTTTAGATGGTCCTAAGTGTGGCTAACACTAGATATGTAATCAAATCTATTGGATATGTGTCAACAAACTTCTTGTTAAAAGGTATTATCATTTTTACAACCACTTTATCCATCACTTACTCAATGTAATGCGATGTTCGAGTTGCCCCTACGATCTAAGTTAGAGTACCAATAATGGAGCTTATTTTAATCTCTCAAAATAAGAATCTCATAGGTCACCCTTGATTTATATACCCCACCATATAATGGGGTTGAAATGATGTCAGAAGATGAATTCCTAGGTCACTACTCCCTAGAGAACATGTGAGGAGGTGATGAAATCTTGTTCATGAGCCAAAATGCATGAAAATAAAATATAAGTGAAAAGAATTTAGGGTTGCATTTGGATCACCTAAACCATATGAATTTGAGGGCCTTAATAACATTATTTTCATGCTTTTAAACTAAAATCAATCGAGGTAAAGAATGAGCACTTTTGATCACCCGAGTTCCCTAAAAGGGATGGGGGAGAGCATACACACATCAATTATTTTGCTAAAATAAACAACTTCAAAAAATAAGAAATGAAAATGAAACTCTTAAGATCATTTATCTAGTGTGAGATTTCATTTTAATCACCTGAAAGAGATGTGTTGTGAAGTTTAATCCCCTTGGCACTTGTTGAAAAACTTGCAAAAACTTTAAAAACAACTAAAGCATGAAAAAGAACAAGGTTCATTTTAAACACCAAATAAAAAGTGTGAAAAATTTAACCATGTTTAATTTTGATCCTTTTCCATCTTAGGACCTACAATTGTTAGAGGGTTTTTTCCTGCTTAGAATCCCAAAAATGAATGAGAAAACAACATTTCAAAAAAATTCTTGGGTTTTTTTTTTTTCTATCTTAGATATCAATGTCGATCTACATAGGGATCAATGTCAATCTACAGGGATCAACATCAATCAATCCAAAAGGATTAATGTCATTCAACATAGATCAACATTGGTTTCCTACAAAACACAAAAATATAGAATATGGTTTTTCACAAAAATATGGTTAATAATATGAGCACAAAATTAATAAATAACACTAGATCCTGCAAGCAAATGGTCAGTAAAAAAATATTCAAGGTCTTAGACATAACAAAAACTAAAAAATGCAAGAAAAATCATTAATAACATTTCCTTCATGCTCTATTCTAGACATAGGGGTTGACATCAGTTTTGGTGGGATTAACATCAATCAGAGGGAATCAATGTTGATCTATGTGTATATTATGTCACTAAAAAATAGAATACATGAAAAATAAAGTTAAACTCAAATTTTTAAGATTTCCAAGCATCTATTAGCAAAATTAAGAGTTGCATATTAATCCCCTTGCTTGTATGGGATGATTTAGGTCCCACTAGGCATGCCATTTATGATCATAATAATCCAAGAATGGAGGTTAATATAGTGTTACTTCAAGAAATAAAATTCAAATAAAAACACACTAACACTTACACTCCTAACCTAGAACTTAGGGAGAGCTTAATAACAAAATCTAAATGAAAGTACAACAAAAACATAAAATATAACAACTTTTTTACCTTAGGAGATCCAAATTCTTTGTTTAGTGGCTTGTTTAGCTTGTGCATCAAGAAGTATTTAGTAAATGAAGTTTGTTGGCTCCTTATTTACTTAGAACCATGGTTTTTATGTGGCTTATGATTTTGGCTTAATATTTTTGCATTATAACACTATTTCAAAGCTTGTTTCTCTCAAAATTGTCATTATAACTTTGGCTTATGAGATCTTAGAAGTGAAGAGTCATGGCCTTTTATTTATAGCCTTAGGAATTAAATCTTACCCAAGGTGAGTTAGGGTTGAGTTAAGGTTTATAATGGGTTCAAAATAAACCTAGGTGAGTTAAATATAACTCTAATAGAGTTAATATTTGTCAAGTAATTATGATTTGCAATTACTAGGCATGGATCTCAAAATGAGATATTTTAAGATATTTTTAAAGAGTTTGACAACTCATAAAGGCAATGATGAAAGGCTAGGATATTTTGAACTTTTTAAGTTCCTTTTTTAGATATTCATTAATTTCAAAGGGATAATTCAACTAGGCATTTAATCATGTTCATCTTGTTAATTTATTTTGATTATCCTTTTAGCATTTCCAAGATTTGATTTAAGTGTGCAAGTTCCCCACTTAATAGGTCAATAGGCCAAATTGATAGTTTTGATGTCATAAGGTGATTAGGGATGAATCCATGAGAGGTTATTGTTTCATATGATATAATACCCTAATTAGGTATGTCTTAATGTGATTCTAAGCTTTGATGAATGATGCATAAGCAAATGTGAGATGTTTAGTGATTTTTAGGCTTAATTTGCAATGATTAGGAGAAATCAATCTGAAGTCCAATTGGAAGGCAGTTGTGGCCAATTTTAGGTGTATATAGAAACTATATATAAAGAGAAAGGTAAGAAGATAGATATTACTAATTGATGAGTCTTATAAGAGACTCATAATCAATGTAGCCTATATCAAATAAAGGAAAAGTGATTGTGTGTTGTGAAATGAGATATCATATATCCAAACATCAGATGTACTAAGTGATATGTAGTTGAAATTGCCTATGGAGTAGGGTTATGAATCTATGAAGCTAACTAAACTAACCTATGAACTATGGTGCATTTGGGAACCCATCTAGTAGAGTAAGCTATAAATATTATGGATTCTCTTTGTTGTAACACTAATCTATGTGGTGGTGGAGAGAGAAGACCTATAGAATCCATAACATGTATTTGATATAGGGGTCTCTATAATAAATGTCTCCATGGGAGAGTATACATATATGGTAATATTTTAGAATATACCTTACCTGCATTAGTGGCTCAACTAACATTTAAGGTATGCTAAAATAATCTATGCCTAGAATTATAACTAGTGATTTCTATATAAGTGGCTATGGAATAGGTAATGGATACTCGTATGAAAGGCCTTTAACTATAGCCACTTGATTAGCATGTATATACTTGAGACATATGTATATGGTGGATGGAATAGCTCAAAGTTTATATATCCAAAGCCTACCCAATAACATATTAAATGTATCTACACTAGGTACTATTATGAATCTGGTGGACATATGTGTGGGCCCAACCTATAATGGTAGTACTATCTCCCCAATGGAGCTATATAAATAACCACTAAATCCATGAATAATTATATCTATTTGATAAATATCCTTCTCTGAATAACCTAAGTGATGTAGAAGTGTGATAATACACATATTAACACTAGACCCATTGTATCCCATGATACTCTGAATAGGATGGTGATCAATATAGGCTCATTTAAAGAGTGTGTAGAAATTTATGTCATCATCAATTATCTCTTGATTTGAAAAATTTATAAAAGGTCTATATGGCACTATATTATGATACACCCCAATGATATTATGTAGAGGATTTAGATTTACTGTATGAGTCTGATAAGATCTAATAGTGGATGTGAATGATAAGTATAAAAAACACCTGAAGTACATTGTTTCTAATTGTTTTCACTTTTCACATTCAAAAGAAATAAGAACTAAGATAATGGTCAAGGGTTTGTACGTACCCAGATGAAGTTTGCGCACCGTTATCTAGATGATTGAAGGGACTCCTCTTTGGTTGTGGAGGATGACACCTGTAAAAGAAAGAGACTCAAACACAGAGATTGTTAGATAGAGATAAGGTGGACTGCCAAGCAAAAGCTCAATCCCAAAAGTGTAAAGACTTCCTAGAAGGATGACAGTCCACTAGTTGATAAAAGAATATTGCTAGAAAGAGAAATGGTGAAAGACTGAACAAAATAAATAAAGATAATGCGTACCTATATTCTATAATCTATCTTCCACAGTCACCGACGTCAATAGTTCTGCCACTATTGGTTAGTCAATTTGCCGACATCGGTTATGTTGCTGACATCAGTGAGGGCAATGGTCGATGTCAGTCAGGGCAATGGCCTTGGATGAGTTTTGGATAGGTCTCTGGTCGACAGAGGGGTCTGAAAGGAGTCTGGGTCTATGTAGGATGGTAAGACAGTGGACAGAGTCTTAGGAAGGACAAGGTAGGGAGACAGGGTGTCAAAAAAGGGGTAAGAGTATGAAGAAGGCTTTTCAGCCACTCCGGGAAGAAGGCCAGGTCTGGTTTGGTTGATAGCTAGGTCTGGTTGACAATATTGCTTAAAAGTAATAACTAGAGAACCAATTACTAATACATTCTAAATAATGAAATGAAATAAAAGAGGGATACTTAGCTCTTTGACAGAGAACTAGAAGTGTAGAAGACTTGTTGCTGATGCGGATGATGTAGAAGACTTTTTTGCAATATTTCAATTAGGGGTGGAGTGACTAATGCAAAGTTCCTATAGCCTGTGATGCTTGGCGTGCGTTTGGGAGAGAGAGAGAGAGAGAGGTCAAATTCTGAGTGCAAGAGAATTTGCATTCAAGTCTATGATCTAGCGTCCTAGGGGGAAGAGAATTTGCCTTCAGGTTGTTTTAAGAAACTGACGTCGGCAATCCTATCAACATCAACCGATGGGTAACCGACGTCAGTGGCTAGAAGATGGGAAAAAGGCTATTTTTAGCCTTCTACCCATTCTTCCATCTGTCGAGTTCAATTGTCATTGGAAAATGGTCAAAGGTGGGTTTAATAGGCATGAGGATTAGTGAGAGAATTGGAATGATTAGTCATAGGGTAATGAATGAGGGTATCCAAGGGTGAGGAATCCAAGGGTGAGGTGTCAAGGGTGATGTGTCATGGGTGAGGTGTCAAGGGTGGTGTTATTAATTTAAAATAGGTAATTTATTTTAAATTAATAAGTGTGTGGGTTAGGAATGTGTTAAAAGTGGACCAAGGGGTCTAAGGGGGAGGATGACCAAGGAATAGACACGATTTTGGTGTCTACATTTTCCCCTTTTTGTCTTGTTAGTTGTTCTGGATGAACTGCAAGACAAAAATAGGAGTAAGTTGCCCTAGGTATGGGAGGAGGTAGTTTTTGCTCTGTTGGTTGTTCTAATGAACTGTAAGACAAAAATGAATGTAGGTTGCCCCGATTATGGGATGAGGTATTCCCCCTCAAAGTGGGAGTTGAGGGAAGGGAACCTGAAATCAGGTGTCAATTTGATAGATAGTGGATGGATATGGTGAAGTTTGAGTGTGAATGCTGTAAAAGTTGAGATTGCATGTATACCACTCCATGCGATAGGTCAGGTCAAATTGTCATAGGTCAAGGGTTGAGGAGTGCTAAAATTGAAATAACTGGTCCCCAGCATTTAGTAATAGCTGATTGGGTTATTTGATCCAAGCTGTAGCTCTAATGGTCATCGTGTGCCAAGTAGCCTGGGCTCAGGAAGTGCTCTTGGAAAACATGAAAATGTCACAAGTAGTGGGGATCAACTTGCTCGTAATCCAATACTTGTGAGGGTTAAAATGTGGGTTGCAGACAATTTTGCTAACTATTCGTGAGGTAGCATACATGTAATCAAAATAACCAAGGCATAGTTGTCTCAAAAGTGGTCATGGTCAGAGGAGATAGGCGTGATCTCCATGGTGGTTGGTCATGATTTTGGGTTGGGATAGATAGTTGGTCCATGAGATGGATGGACAAAGGAATGGCCGAGCTAACCTCAGAAGACCCCATGTCAACTAAGTGCTACTTACATAGCCCCTGTTTGAAGGGCCTCAGGCCAATGTAGTTCTCCCTAAAAGGGAGGAAGAGGGTCGGTTGTGGATGTGGGTTAAACTAGGTTAAGTCATGGTTAAAGGTTGAATGGTGTGTCCATCAAATAGATGAATAAATGAAATTGGCTGAGCTAACCCTAGAAGATGTCATGTCATTTGAGTGCTGCCTACATAGCCCCTGTTGGAAGGGTCTCAGACCAATGTAGTTCAAGCTAGGAGTCAAAGTGGTTGATAGTTGGTTTGGACTAGGTTAAGTCATGGTCAAAGGTGAAATGGTTTGTCCATCAAGTAGACGAACAAATGGATGTGGCCGAGTTAACCCCAGAAGACATCATGTCATCTGAGTGCTACCTACATAGCCCTTGTTGGAAGGGCCTCAGGCCAATGTAGTTCTCT
This sequence comes from Torreya grandis, assembly GCA_037957365.1. Taxonomy (NCBI): domain Eukaryota; kingdom Viridiplantae; phylum Streptophyta; class Pinopsida; order Cupressales; family Taxaceae; genus Torreya; species Torreya grandis. Next base: position 487,687 of record JARHVA010006749.1, on the reverse strand, counting down.
CTAAAAGGGAGTAAGAGGGTTGGTTGTGGATGTGGGTTAGACTAGGTTAAGTCATGGTTAAAGGTTGAATGGTGTGTCCATCAGATAGATGAATAAATGGATGTGGCTGAGCTAACCCCAAAAGACGTCATGTCATCTGAGTGCTACCTACATAGCCCCTATTGGAAGGGCCTTAGACAAATGTAGTTTAGGCTAGGATTCAAAGTGGTTGATAGGTTGGTTTGGTCATGTTATAAATGATGAGGGTATGATGATGTTACAGCCTTTTCCATATTATGTGATGGTGTATTCTGTAACATTGGTTGAGTGATCTTTTCATCCCTATCAATTTTTCATATTGGGTGATGGATGTATGCTAAAAATGAAATGAGTCTATTTATGCTTCAGCAAGTAATGGTTTATGCTTGGCATAAATTATGTGGTTGATAGTTTCCATGTGTATTGTTGTCCATAAAAATTAATGTGAATCGGCTATGATAGTGTTAGTGGTCTGAAAAAGGTTTGGTTGGGTGGGTTTGGTTAGCAAATGATTTGGTTGGGTTGTTTGTGACCAAGATGTAGGAAGGGAAGTGAAAGGCGTGTTTCTCTTTCATTGACAAAGACCATAGTGATAGCATAGATAGGGGTTTTTTTAGAAACAACAGCCCCGTTCATGCATTACGGCGTTGACCATTGGTTGTGTTAGAGAAGTAATCGAATCACTTTGACATTGAAATGAGCTCAAAATCCCTTGAGTAGGTGATGTGATATGTTAGGATAGGGTAACCCTTTTTAGTAGGGATAACGTTGCCCCTTTTTATAGGAGACCCTGAGAACAACTATAAGTCAAGTCCATGACACTTTTTTTTTTTTTTTGTAGACTGATCAATGCGGGAAGTCTACATGGGGATGTCATTTTGTTTTGTGGTCATTTGTGAAGCTAATCAATGTGGGAAGCTTCCAAGAGAGTGCTATTTGTAGCAAGATTTTTAGGCATAGCCATCCTTCGAGGGAGTGGTCTATATTTTTGCTTTATATGTTTTTGAGGGCTTTGAATAGCTGTCCTTCAAGGGAGTAGTCTATTAGCTATAGCAATGATGATGTAGTTGTCCTTCAAGGGAGCAGTCTGCATTAAGAGTTTTATGACCTTTTGATATTTTATTTGACATCTCCATTTATTTTTGACAGGATTTGTAGTCATGGACAAGACTATAGAAGCTTAAGGGCTCCCTTTTATTAGGACAAAGCATCCATATTTTATAAAAGGGTCACATAGTGTTTGTGTAGGGGAATAGGGTTAAAAGGAATGAGGATGAGGATGATGGGGATTGCTCAAGGTACAAGCTCAAGTTAAATGTCAAGTGAATGAGTACTTGATTAATAGTAGAATGGTCATAGATGCAAGGCATTAAGGGGCTTAGTTTCTGGCCGGCCTTCAAGAGAAGACAGATGATAAGTCCCTAATCTATACTTGTGCATTATGATATAAGGTCCAAGCCAATTAGGAGAAAACTTGACTCATTTGCTTCTTTCCAAATGGGTCATGTGTTAAAGATGATTAAGAAGTTGGTTGATGTTTGGTCGATGCTTGGTTGATTGATATTTGGTCAATGTTGGTTAATGTTTGGTCAAGGCTTGGTCGAGGCTTGGTCGAGGCTTGGTCAATGCTTGGTTGATGCTTATTCGAGGCTTGGTTGATGCTTGGTTGTGGCTTGGTTGATGCTGGGTCGATTGATGTTTGGTTAAGGTCATGATAGTCAGGATAGAGTCAAACTCCCCTAGTTATTTGTGACAGGGACAAGGTTTGGCACCCATTGCGGATAATCAATGAGTTGGATAAATGAGATGAAGAGAAGCTGATGAAGCTCCTTTTTGTCAAGGAGTGCAACATGAGGATGAATCTTGTGAAGCTTTTTCTTGATAGGCTTAGTTTGAGAGGACGAGATCCTGATCTTCCAAGTTGGAGTTTGGAATTTCAAAATTATGGACGGTGATGGAGGCAATGGTTGGTAATGATTGGACTAAGGCAGCTAGTGGTTGGGAGTCTTTAGGTTGGACCTCCACTACCTGTAAGGCTTTGATTAAGGTTTGGTGATGTTGTGGAGAGCTTTGAATGAGGTTATACAAAGATGTCTTCACAAAGGTTGGGTGAAGTTGTTTCACCTTGGAGTCATGAATTGGCTTCAAAGATGTTGGATGGGATGCGCCCAAGATTGAAATCTTGGGTTTTGGTGGTTGAGGAGGCTTGATGAATGGATATGTTTGAGGGAGAGAAACCTTATCTTTCCCTTTATCCTTCATGGTTTGTGACTTATTGGCCACATTGATGGTGTTGATTTCAAATAAAGGGGGTTGAAGGTGATAGAGGAACCACAGTCTTGCATTGAGATCCTGATTTAGGTGATGAGGTTTGAGAGGCATGGGATGGTGTTGATGGTTTGTTGAAAGGGTGTTCAAAAGGATCCTTAATAGAAGAGGTGTCCTTTTTGAAGTGTTGATGAATGACAGCTTTAAGAGCATAGCAACGCTCAGTGTCACGTTTAGGTGTGCGATGATACGTAAAAAAATTATTGTCATCAAACCAAGATGGTTTTGATCTGAGAGTTGATGAGTGTGACAGTGAAAAGGGTTGGGAGACATGAGACGGTGTTGGATATTTGTTGATAGTATCTTCAACAAGAAGGGTGTCTTTTTCCATGAATTGGCGGATGACAACCTTGAGGGGCACAATAATTTTTAGTGTCATGCCCAGGTGTGCGATGATATTGGCAAATTTTAGTATCATCGAACTAAGATGGTTTTGTTTTGAGAGGTTGGTATGACTTAATAGGCAGAAGAGTGATGTTAGAGGATTTTAACAATAGGCGTAACAGCAAGGTATAAGACCCTACTAATAGGTTTACATGTTGTGTTGCAGTAAAAGTTGACAACTTCTATTTAGAAGCTATTGAGGGAGTGTTTTGTACCATATTTTTGTTTGGTGGTGTGGCCAGATGCATAGATGACACTTTCATGGTAGGAGGCATTGGATTTTTTGAAGGATCTATGTTTTTATTAGGTGTTGGTAGTAATGGAGGTGATTTGTTTTTGTTGGGTGTCAGAGTAGGAAGTACTCCTCTTAAGGTGGATGGGTGTGGGCCCAAAATAAATAACAATGGTGATGGTGGGAGAAAAGTTCTTTGATGTGGTTTAGTGGCCTTTTTTAGTTGGGTGCAAGGACTACTATTGTGGGGGGTAATGTTCAAGTCTACCCTCACCGAATCTTCTTCGACCAAAGTAGGTGAGGTGGCGAGTTCCTCTTTCAACGGAGAAGGGATTGGAGAATGTGACTCCTCAAGAGGATAGAGGGCAGGGATGATTGTGCCTTCTACTTGTGGTTAAGGAGAAAGAAAGGTAAGGTCCTCCATTGATGATAGGAAGGATGAGGGCGAGGCTACCGGTACTGGTATCATCAAAGCATCCTCCAATATAAGAGAGGTTGATGCATAACTAATAGGAGAAGAAGGTTCATCTACCTGTGGAGGAGAAATGGGAGAAGAAGACTCTTCCACTTGTGATGGACAAATAGGTTGACTAACCTCTTGAGACTGAGAGAGGTTGGTCAGGCATAAGAGGAGAGACCGTGTTGACTATGCATATATTACGCTCTTGGGAGTCTTCAACCATGGTCTGCACATTGTTTTGGCTAGGGGGATGGTTAGGAAAAGGTTGTCTAAAGATGTTTATGTTTTGGTTAGGTGGCGTGTTTGGGTTATCCAAGACAAGATCACCTTTATCTATCATGTCTTAGATAATGTTTTTGAAGGTTTTACAGTTGTTGATGTCATGGCCTTTGACACGGTGATAATGACAAAAGTCATTTTCCCCATACCATGTAGGGATGGCTTTTGAGGGGTCGAATTGAGGTGGTGGTCAAATTTGGGGGAGATTAAGGACTCCCTGTTTAACTAGTTTATCCAAAATGGAAGCGTATGATTCTCCTATTGGAGTGTATTGACGCTGTATGTATCATTGTTGGAATTGTCTTGTGATGCTTTGAGATGTGGAAGGTTCAGATTGGTTGGTTGTTGTTGAAGATGATGGCCTAAGGACCACAGAATTTGCCGATCCCTTAGACTTGGAATATGAAGAAGAAGGTTTGGATGAAGAAGGGTCATTGGATTTTGTGTTAGTATTTTTTCTATACAATGTGACTTTATCCTCTTCGACCGCATGGATTTCAAGCTTCCTAGCCATGGTAAAAGCTTTGTCAAATGTGCAGAATGTTTGGACCCACAAGGTAGAGGAAATATGTTTGGCACACACTTGTGAAAAGAGCTCAATGAGCTTGGGTTGAGGTAAATAAAAGGAGAGTTGGTTGATTAAGCCTCTCCATCAAGCAATGAAATCAGCTATTGATTCATCGTCAAATTGTCTGATAGAGTATAGGTTCGTGATGGAGACCTTTTTGGTGATGTTGATAGAAAAGTGGTCAAGGAAAATTTGAGCTAGTTGAGTGAAAGAAAAGATAGAATGACTGGTAAGGGAGCTATACCAATGGAGGGTAGCACCAAAAAGTGACATGCGAAATGTGCATAGTAATAATGCATCATCATGTGTTATAAGGTAACAAGCGTGTCTAAATGCTTGTAAATGTTGTTGTGGGTCTTCCTTACTCTAGAAATGAGTAAACTTTGGAAGTTACCACTGACTGGGATATGGTCAGATTGGTATTGAGGGATGAATGGGCTCATTAAAAATTTATTCATATCAGAGAACATTTCTTGAACCCAAAACGGATGTCTCAAGATTAGACATCTTGTCCATCAACATTTTGATTAGATCGGTTGAAAAATTTGTGGGTTGGGTGCCCCCTAGATTTTAAGGTGCTTGGAAGGTGCTAGGAGGGGCCTATGACATAGTTGGTTGCACTTGTATAAGCGCAACATATTGGTAACTAGTCATAGGGACTGATGTCAAAGCCAAGGGTGATTATGTCATGAACCTAGGAGGCACAACTTGGCTTGATGTCACCAGAGGTGGTTGGATGGTGGAAACACTAGCCAAAGGACAAGTAGCTACCTTGGTGTTGATAGGTGCAAGAGTAGGTGGGATGGAGACAATTAGGTTTTGGAATGGTGTAGAACTTTGTTGAATAGTTTGCGGTTGATGGGGCACTGAAACCTCAATGGAAGTAGGCCCAAAAATAGAAGGACATGCCACACTTTGATGACTGGTCATGGTCAGGTTGTTGGTTGAGGCAATGGCTTGGGTGTCTATGGGATGAATTACAGACGTAGTTGATACGACTGCCATCTCAACTAAGGAGGTCGACATCCCATAAATTGGGTTGCCTAAAGAGTCTCACATTCGACTACTCGCGAGATAGTGCTGAAGGGCCTTGACATTGAGGTCAAGGAACCTTTCAAAGGCTTGGTCCCCTTCGGGAATGATAGGGGGTTGAGTCGGGGTTGGTTGGGTAGGATTTCATTCAGTCTCTGAATGATACTCCATTAGAGGGTTTGATATAGAAGGCGAAGGCAGGAGTGGTTGTTGCCATGCGTGGTCAACAAGAGTTTTGGTTTGACTACGTGTCAAAACCATCCAAGGCAAAAAGGGGGGTTTAGGTTCTAAAAATTGTATGTTTCAGCCTCAGAAAACTAGAGTTGGTGTTTTTAACAACAAAAGGGTCAGGTTTTTAGCTTGCTATTTGAGAAGAAAAATTTTGATAGTGACTAACGTCGGTGGAAAAACTAATGTCAGTGAAGAAAGTTGCCGATGTCAGTCAGATAACTGATGTCGGTGAAGATAAGTTGCTGACGTCGGTGGAAAAATTGATGTTGGTTACTGTGGATTTTTAGAAACTTCAAAAAACTAAAAGTTTTTGGAAGAAAAAGAAGAAAGTCTGAGTTGTTCTTGGAGCTCAGAATGCGACCTCACCAGCTCAAAAAAAATAGATAGAGATAGAAAAATAGATGAAGACAAGCAAACTCTAACGTTAAATTCCTAAGAATAAGTTTTAGAGTCTTGTTGTCTTATGCCTTAGAAGGGTGTGTTTGGGAAGTTGGCTTTTAGAACAGGTCCTAAAAGAAGCAGTCTAAGGCTGGTTTTAGGTTAGTTTTGGTGCTCAAGGGTTTATATTAGGTTTTGTACGTGGCTTGGTGCTAAGGAGTAAGCTCCCCTCACTTCACGAGCCCAGAGATAAGCTGGGTCACTTAGCTAGTATATACTTCCCCTAGAGTTTATACTCTGCTAGAGAATAGAGTGGGCTCTCCCCTTGGTAGTGAAGTCCAAGTAGGATTACCAGGAAGGGTAAGGTATCCACTAGGTGATGAAATCCTAGTCAGACCTTGTCTCAGGTATGTTTAGATGTTTTGATTTGTGATAGTGGTCTGGTCGTGTAACATAAGTGCACTAAGATTTATTCATAATGCGGTTTTAATTACTAGATGTGAGAGCTAAGTATGCATTCAGGCAGAAATGAGATGCAATAGATTTTAAGCCCAAATTGAAATGTGTGTTCGAATGCAGACAAGTGAGAAGAGGTTAAGAGAATGAAATTCACTACTCTAAGATGCAAGAGGAAAGGTGATAAGAAGAAAAAGAAAGATTCTTTTTAACTTTCGCTTATGGTTCATTTCAAAATAAAGAGATAGAAGAGAAGGATGCAAGAAGAGAAATTTTCCTAATGCACCTATATGAATGTTTGTTTTAGAAGAAAAAGGATGAACCCAAGGAAAACTCCAGGGGTCCCAGCGGGCATGCCAGAATTTTTCTAACTGTTTTCACTTTTTCACATTCAAAATAAATAAGAAACTAAGATAATGGTCAGGGGTTTATACGTACCTCGATGAAGTTTGTGCACCGTTATCCAGATGATTGAAGGGACTCCTCTTTGGCTATGGAGGATGAAACCTGTAAAAGAAAGAGACTCAAACATAGAGATTTTTAGATAGAGATAAGGTGGACTGCCAAGCAAAATCTCAATCCCAGAAGTGCAAAGACTTCCTGGAGGGATGACAGTCCACTAGTTGATAAAAGAATATTGCTAGAAAGAGAAATGGTGAAAGACTAAACAAAATAAATAAAGATAATGCATACCTATATTCTGCAATCTATCTTCCACAGTCACCAACGTTGGTAGTTCTACCACTGTCGGTTGGTTAAGTTGCCGACATCAGTTATGTTGTCGACGTCGGTGAGGGCAATGTTCGATGTCGGTCAAGGCAATGGCCTTAGATGAGTTTTGGATAGGTCTCTGGTCGATAGAGGGTCTGAAAGGAGTCTGGGTCTGTGTAGGATGGTAAGACAATGGACAGAGTCTTAGGAAGGACAAGGTAGGGAGACAGGGTGTCAGAAAAGGGGTAAGAGTATGAAGAAGGCTTTTCAGCCTCTCTGGGAAGAAGGTCAGGTTTGGTTTGGTTGATAGCTGGGTCTGGTTGATAATATTGCTTAGAATTAATAACTAGAGAACCAATTACTAATACATTCTAAATAATGAAATGAAATAAAAGAGGGATACTTAGCTCTTTGATAGAGAACTAGAAGAGTAAAAGACTTGTTGCTGATGCGGCTGATGTAGAAGACTTCTTGCAATATTTCAATCAGGGGTGGATTGATTGATGCAGATTTCCTATAGCCTGTGATGTTTGGCATGCATTTAGGAGGGAGAGAGAGAGAGGTCAAATTCTAGGTGCAAGAGAATTCACATTCGGGTCTGTGATCTAGTGTCCTAGGGGGAAGAGAATTCGCCTTTGATTTGTTTTAAGAAATCGACATCGGTGATCCCGTCGGTGTCGGCCGATGGGTAACTGACATCGGTGGCTAGAAGATGGGGAAAAGGCTATTTTTATCCTTCTGCCCATTCCTCCGTCTACCAAGTTTAATTTTCATTAGAAAATGGTCGAAGGCAGGTTTAATAGGCGTGAGGATTAGTGAGAGAGTTGGAATGATTAGTCATAGGGTAATGAATGAGGGTATCTAAGGGTGAGGAATCTAAGGGTGAGGTGTCAAGGGTGATGTGTCATGGGTGAGGTGTCAAGGGTGGCGTTATTAATTTAAAATAGGTAATTTATTTTAAATTAATAAGTGTGTGGGTTAGGAATGTGTTAGAAGTGGACCAAGGGGTCCAAGGGGGAGGATGACCAAGGAATAGACACGATTTTGGTGTCTACATACATGTTATCTCATTAGTTGTATGCTTTGTAAATGGATATAAAAATATGTTTAATTCTTTTATTTCCATTGGTTATGGTCTAGGATACTTTATAGGAGTGTCAATATAAATGATATTTTCTTCTATCGAGTCTTGTATCTTATGTCATAATCTAATGCATTTATTTGTAGTATGGCTTGGTGCCTTATGATAGTTGTAAAATGTATTGGCATCATAATTATTTATAAGAGTCTTAGTCATATCAACCTCTTTGATGGGAGGGAGAGATATCACATTGCATTCTAAGAGCTACTATAGAACCTATGCTGAAAACTGAGGAAGAGCCATGAAATGTCTCCTTAGAGGAGTTGATAAAACCATGTAAGAAGGTGGATTTTAAGCTATATTAACTATGATTTTTGAATCATTCTTGTTCTTACTAGGTTTCACCTTGTATGGAGGATTATTAGAACTCTTGTAGTTGAATCCAATCCATTTTTGTACTTTAATTTGCCCATGGAGATAAGCTTGACTTATTGTTCTTTCACTGTATGTCAAAGATCTATGATTGATGGAAACTTCTTGAATAGGATAGTGTCATGCAATGTTGGTAACAAGCTCTAATTGAATATGTCTTGGAGTTATCCATTTTCCATGGGGCTAGTCATATTTTCTAATATATATATCACAAGACATATTCATCTATTGACTCCTTGGATTTTTTTTGAGTTGAGACACTTGATCATAAGAAACCTTATCACTAATGTTGATTGAAAATTATGCTAGAAACATATCTGATATTGGATTAAATATTTTGATAGATTTAGTAGGAATATCATAAAACCATTATAATTCATAGTCCTTTAAACTATGAGGGAACAACTTACTAAGGAGTCAATTATTAGATATGTAGTCCAAACATGCTACATGGAAAGATCATAGATAGTGTTCTAGGTTACCCTTACCATCATACAAAGTAATCTTAGGTGCCACAAATATGGATGATAAATTAGTTGCCGTTATACGTTGTTTAAAAGGTGTGTGTGCAATAACATGAGAATCCGAGGCATGATATGGTCTAGTGGCACCCCGCTAAAGATGTAACACCTTTAAATATAGATCATGGATCTCATGCATAAGGGATTTTACATCTGGAGAGTTAGAATTATCCATAGGATGTGTTTCCATTGTTAAATATTTATGAGTTGGAATAAGGTTTTATAAAATTTGAGTTGCCCCTATAGGAGGTGTAATAATATTTGCATCTAGGGGATTAGAATATTGACCATTATTGGATTTATTCTTTATTTCCATTATGGATTGCATAATCTATGCATGATTATGGATTTGTTCTTGAAGTCTATCTCTAAAACTTTTTAAAATATTATCCTTATTGACTATAAATTTTTTCATTATCAAGTGGGGGAGTGGTCTCAATTCCCATCTTGTGTATCATCTTGATTTTGATTGTATTTCTCATGTTTAAATGTATTATTATTAAATTACACATAATCAAGGTGTAAAGGATCAATGAGGGGGTTTATAATTGGTCCTTTTTACATGGTATAAGCTAGAACATAATGAATTTGAGTATGCTCAACAAGGTTGCCACTAAGCCTAAAACTTATTCTTAAAGGAAGAGATGTAACTTTTTGAGATGGCATATAGCAAATAAAATGAAATAGTGTTATTAAAATAGAATATATAAAATATAAAAATCATAACATGGCCAAGGAAAATAGGAAATTGAATGGTACAAACCCTAATATCATATAAGGCTAGGGTTTGGGTAGTATTTGAAATAAGTCAGGTTCACCAAATTATTTAACTTTTAAGGGGTTATGGAATGTAAACCCTGGGTTGTTAAAGGGTCTTGTTATGCCTATTTTTTTCACCCCCTCTCTTTTTTTAAAATTCAAGTGCACTAATTCATTCTATCATATTGATAACTAAATTTGTAACACCTAAAACTGCTTATAAGGATCTTAGTGTATTGCTTCATTTCAAATATTCATTACTATGCTAAATGTTTATTATGACTGTACATTTCATAAAGTTTTTACTCTAACATTATGAAGTGGTTTTGAAATCATAAGTTGGTAAAATGAAAAAAAAAAATTATATGGATAAAATGTGAAGAGGTTGGCTAAGAATAGTTTGATTTGATCTTGTGAGCATGATACTTCTGGTCACATTATTTGTTTTGTGTGAAGGAATGATGCTTAGATTCTATTGAATCTCTTAAAGCTCTGATTCTCTATGGAGTTTGAAAATAATTTGTTTGATTCATACAACTTGTTTGATTAAATGATGTTTGTGGACATAAGGTGTTAATACATTCTAAAAATGATAATACATTTGATATCATTTATAGTTCTTTTCATAATATAGATGTATCAAGGTATTATTATTTGTTTATTGATTTTTTAAATCTATCATTCATATATGGATAATTTGATTAAGGTTTTAAATAGTATTTAAACTTGAATATTATATTAACCTAAGTTCTAAGGGTCAAGTGTTAAAACTTTAGTGGGTCTATGAGCTAATTAGTGGTAACATTGATAAACATCCTAAGGTGGCGAACATGGGAACCTAACATGAAACTTAGGGATAATGTTATCTATAAGTTTAAGCTCGGGTTTAAATTTGAGTTTTTGGTAATAATTCCAGTTGGCAACAATTTTGATTTGTTTTAATTGGCATAAGGTCTATCAAATATGACAAATGTCTTGGGATTTGTTTAAATATTTATAAATTTTATTGCATTAAATATTTATGTACGTGCATCAAATGGATGATTTTAGCAGGGCTTTGATGGTGAGTTTAGCAATGGATAAAGTTGGTAAAGCATGGTAATTATTATCCTATCCATCAATAGGGTACCAACATACTTAATAATGAGTTGGGTTGAAACACGTAGGTAGGTAATTAATGCTCATCTGAAAGTAATACAAAAGATAAAAAAAAATTATTGACAACCATTCTTTGGCAAAATTTAGGTGGAAAAGAGAATAGAGGAAAATAAGAATATTTATAGGTGAGGTAAGGGATTTATGACCTTTTGTTATTCAAAATTCATATTTGAATTTGAGATATAGTATTTTTCATGGAAAGTGGAAAGCTGTCTAGGTAACTTGATAAATATGTAGAGTTAAGTTGCGTGTGAATGAAGCCTATAGTTGGAAATGTGTTGCAGTTTGATACACATAATATGTTAGAGTTCATTTTTTAGTGACACAAAATTTTTTTTTATAATAGCTGGAGTATTGAGTTTATATGTGTGTTTCCATTTTTTATATTTGACTGTCTACATGGTTTCATTATTTAATGGAAAGGTTTCAAGATGGTTACTAGAGGTTATATGTGTAGAATATATTGCTTTTTTTTAACTTAAAACTATTATGGGTATTCGATTAAGTCATGAGTGTCAACTTTATTTTTAGTATTGGCTTGATTGATAATTAATAGTAAGTGGAAATGATACATCAAGTACACTACAAGTTGATTTTTGGTTTTTGAATGATAGATGGTGTTAGGTTTTGAAATGAGATTTTGCAATTTCACTCATTTTTATGAAAAATAGTTCATTGGATGCTATAAGGTTATACCATAATCATAAACTCGAGTAACTATTTATATTTTTATATATATAATTTATGATAGGGAAACTATGGGTTTGTTAAAAAATGAAAATGAAGCCGTACTCAAAAATATATATGATTATTTTGAACTTTATTGCATACAATTTGTGTTAAAGGAAACTTGATACATTGACAAATGTTGTATCAATTTTTAGTATGAAACTTTTATTTTGATATCTCAGTTCTTATTATGTATTCTTGAAAATGAAAAGATATGGAAATGATTGTTACTCAAGGATTGTTTATTTTTCAAATATCCATTTTTTTTCAAATTTCAAATATAAGTATTAATGATTTGATACCATGCCTATAAAAGTTTTGTCGAGCAAGTAGTAAATGTTATGATACTCATAGGTTGGTCATTCAAGTAATATTTTGATATGAAATAAAATACATTGATGGCTCTATTTTTTTTTCTTTTTGATAAAGTTATAATGTTACAGTTATATGTTTGGTTCATTGATTTAAAATATAGAGATAGGTTAATATGATTACAATCAATATTTTGATCATTAGATATAGATTATGGATAATAAATATATATTATATTTATAGTCGGTAATAGTTTGTAGTGATCTTGTGTTGATTGGATAATATTTTCTATATTTGGCATAAGCACTTGGTTTTAGGTGGAATTTATATGGTTATATTTCATACGTATCAGTTTTTGGATGAATGAGATGGTTATTTATCATGTGAATACTATCAAATTTTTGAGATGAAATTTAATGTTCATGTGGAAGGCATTCAAATTTTGATGATAATTTAAAGTATAATAAGTTCTTTCCTTTAATTATCAAAATTAAACAAACTAGATTTATTCAACACAAGTTCATTATGCATAATGGCATTGTTGTTTGGGAAGGTATGGAATGGGCTCGTGTCTCTAATAAAAAAAATTGTCAAGATTGATTTTTAGAAGGCTTACTATTGTATTGAGTGGGCCTTTATTCTGGCCATGCTTTAAGCCCTTCGTTTTGGCCCCAAATTTATTCAAATGATCAATATGTTCTTCCAAGATTTTGGGGCATGTATTACAATCAAAGACACTCAATCTTATCAATTTAAACTTCATCACTCTATCCAAAAAGGATTCTCTTTATCCCTTTCATTATATGTGTTAGCAGTAGAAGGCTTTAGCTACCTATTAGATAATTACACTACTAGGGGTTTTGTGAAAGGCATTTCCCTACTTTAGTCTAACAGACAGTGGTTGAATGGCCACTTTGTGGATGATTCTTTTCTCACATTTCAAGAGGAATAGGATTCAATTAATAATTCTATGAAAAGTCTCCATATTTTTGTATATATTTATGGTCATCTATCTAATGGATAAAGACTCAATGTTACCATTAATCTCTAGGTCCTAAACCTCCTTGGTTGGAGGGATATCAATGGCAATGGATTCTTACAGGGGTAAAATTTAAATTATTTGGCATCCCTTTTGATTTTTTTTCTTCTCCCTCTGAATTATGATCTTATCTGAAGTAAAAGGTTGAGCAAAAAAATTCTTTCTAGATCATAAAGCCTTTATCTCTAGCTAGCAAATTTCAAATTTATTCCAAAGTTTTGCTAATTACTCATGTTTATTACTCTTATTATTAGGCCCATCATAATGTCACTTACATTAAATTAGAAAAAATCCTAAGAGATTTTATATGGGATAACTCTGAAGGTCACAAGGGCTTTCATAGAGTTATTTGGAACATATGTTATCAACCCATAAAAGTTGGTGGTCTGGGTCTATTGGACATTAAAATTTAAGCCCTTGCTCTTGGTGTTAAATGGATTGTTAGAGGTCTTGTTGGTGATGAAGCCTAAAATATTATTCTTCACCACTATATTTCTTAGGGGCTTCCATGTGGAAAAAAGGCTTAGCAAGGCCTGGGAATTCACTCCCTTATTGTTACCCCAATGTCTGTTAAAATTAAAGGTATTTTTGTTATGAAAAGCCTATGGAAAACATGGAAGAAGATTAAGCTCCATCTTTCTTGGATTAGTGAGGGTTTCAGGAATGGCCTCTCCATTAATACCTAGTCTCTCTAGTGGTCACCTTGATTAAATTTTCACAATGTTCTTTTTTACTTAGTCCCATGGGTTAAAGGATTAAGACTATTTAGGAAAGGTGTGAATACTATAGGTGATATTTTTTTCAAGGTTAATCAGTCTTAACTCACTTGGTAGTGATTTTAAAATAAATTTCATTTAAAAATTTTAGATGTAGATGTTATAATAGAAATTCAAGGTTCCATACTTGATGAATATTTGCACAAAATAGGGGTCAACTCCCTTGTTCCTTGGTGAAAGGATTGGCATTGGCCTACACCCACCCCCTTCACTTGATATTCTCCTTAGTTGGGTTATATTTATTTATCCCTTTAGTACATTCTAGATGAAATGTTTAACCTCAAATGGAATCTATATTCCAGTCATGGGGTTTGGGCTAAGCATTTTTACATTGTGTGGTTTACTACCATTGAGCCCTGAAAAACTCATTATTATGGTGTCTCCTTTATTAGGGTTTGTCTATGGGTGACTAGATCAAACATCTGGGAGTCTCAAACACCATCTACCTAACTTATCAGTAACTTGAGACTTTTAAGCACATTTTTTGGTTTTGCTCTCACACACAATCTATATGGCATTGGATTCATTCCCTATTTTATCTTTTTAGACCTAAATTGTTTTTATGGAAAATGGCTTTCTTGGGGGACTCAACTTTGTGTCCAACAAAATACAATAGATTTTGGTAGATCTTTCAATCTAATATTTTATTTTAAATATAGAAAGCTAGAAATTATGCTTGCTTTAATCATGAAGATTCTAAATGTAGTTTTTGTATTACTAACAAAATTATTGTTTTATCTAATGTTACTCTTTAAATTCAAAGCTAGACTGATATGTTTTGCCTAAAACTTAACCATCTCCAATGTTTACTTGACCAATAGGTAAATACTCATGCATATTTAGCCATGAACCTCCTAAGCCACCATATTATCATATGCCTCCCCAAAGGTAAGGGCATGGTCCACGCTAGTAGTCTTCCAAAACCAAACATAGGAGTCATTCTCCTCATAGGTCACCACTTCAATGATCTTCTCTATGATGTGGTGGTTGGAGTGGCTCTTATAGATTTAGAGGTGATGATAGGAGTTGGGTCCCTCCTCCCCCAAATCATGATGGTGACAAGGGTTAGGGTCCTTCCCCCCAAGACAAATTTTTATGACTAGATCTAGAATCTCTCTTGAAAGACACTAAGATGTTGAGGTAAAAGCTCATCCAACTAATGATTGGGAACCCTTACCTATGGATGAGGATCCTCCTTCTTTAGGAGGATGGGGTGATAAGCCTCAAGACCCATCATCTCCACCACCTACTCTAATTTCCATGTTTGTTATGACTTCTTAATCATCCTCTTTATTGCTTTCAATTCTTTGCTCTTTGTGCTTAGTTGTTGAATTGTTGATGTGATATTTTTTGGTGTGTGGTAATTTATTGACCACATTTTGGACCTTTATCAAGGTGTTTTCACCCTCAGTGTGAATTTGATTTTTAAGTGTGACTTCTCCACCTATTTTTTTGTATGATTAATGTTGTACCATATACTTATTATATATATATATATATATATATATATATATATATATATATATATATATACGCTCTTCAATAAAAAAAAATACAATAATTTTACTTAACCAACATTGAATTTTGATATAAGTTGTATAATATAAATCTCAATCTTATTTATTGAAATTTTTTCAAGAAATTCTTCCTCAGAATCAGATATGGCATAATATTTTCGGTTTGATGCATATCAATTGATATTTTTCATTACATCTAATAATCAAGGTTTTGTTTTGCTTCAAATTTTAGTAAGATGTCAAGATGGACTCCACACAGTTCTAATAACTCACATGATGACAATTGGGGACATAATCAAGAATGGCATAGAGAGGATACACCTCCACAAATATTTATTCTTAGAGGTCAAATTTTCAAGGGTAGAAGGACTGGTAGGGCTATTCCTAGACCTTATAACCATGGAACATGTATGTCAATAAATTTTGATGCATGAGGCCCTGCCTTTTAAAAAATTAATCTTCCTCTTTGAGTGAAACATCTTTTAGATAATGCAACTTTTAGAAATAGACCAATGATACATTTTTTGATAGTTCAGTAATACGCTTATTCAGTGTAGGTATATCCAAATTTCTTGTTTAGTTTATAAATTACTTATTTGAATGTTGTTAGGTTTAATGTCTTAAGATGATTACAAATATGTATTCATATGAAGTATTTGGCATGAATAATAATGATTACATCACTACATGTGACATGTTATTGATCCATTTAGATTGTATTAGTTATCATTTTCAAAGGATTTGTACTAAAAGATTTATTTATCAATAAAATCTCTTCTACTTATGATAAGACAACTCATTTAAAGACTTACAACCTATTTGTTTTCTTTTCTTTTTTTTTAATTTAATAGTTTAGATTTCTTTTAATTCATATTTTTAGATTAGATTAGTTTTTCATTACTTTGAGTTTTAGTATATTAGTTATTAGTTAGTTTTACCTTTTATACTTTATTAATCTTTCATTTATTTATTTTACACTATTTATTTGGATTTAATTATTAATTATTTATCTTTTAAGTTGTTTAACTAGGATTGTAATTTATCTTAATTTTTTATTTTTAGATTAAGTAGCTTTAATTACTTTTATGTTCCTAGTTTAAGTAGCTTAATTATTTGTTATTTCTTTATATTTACATAAGTATTAGTTTGTTTATTTATTTTAGTTAGTTTTAAGTGTTAGATTAAGTTAGTTATAATTTATTAATTATGTTTTTTAGTATTTGTTCCTTCTTCTTTTCTTTTAAATTAGCTTTATGCTTAATTTAGTTTCTTTCTTGTTAAGAAGACGCTTGGTTAAATTATGTTAGTTTTTATTTTTATTTCAATTTTCAATTTTTATTGGCAATTGTTTTTTATATTTTGGTTCTTTTTATTTTTTTTTAGATTTATTTTGAGCACAACGTGAATATCAAGAGATTGTAAACTATTTGATAAAAGAGATATATTCTAAGGAACATAGATCTTTCCTTTAAGAGATTGTCTCATCTATAGATTTTCTCTATCAGATAGGTTAGATTAAATCATTAATTTGTTTCCTTCATTTGATTTAAAAGTATTTTTTATTTCTAAAATTTTAATGAAGTATTATTCAATATATGTTGTACTCATTATTTTTTAGAATATTTAAAAAACACTTTTCACATTTATAATATCATTTGTGACCTATTATTTCCTAACTATTAGACTGGTATGATTCTATCTTAACCTTCATGATAGGTAAAAGGGTTGATTTTTTAACATAACATTTTTTATCATCAATAAATTTGGTGACTCTGCTAGGGAGTTTTCAAAAATATTACATTATTTTTCTATTTTTCATTTATTTTCCATGAATTTTGGAGACCTCCTCCAATTATACGACCTTTGGTTGATATTTTTGAAGACTATGTTTACATTGCTTTTAATCTAACTCATTTTGTGTGGTATAACATACCTTATGATCTACATCATATATTTTAATTTATAAACAAGGAATTAGAATCATAAATCAATGAATTAGTATCAAAATTTGTACGTGAAACACAATCCCATATTTAAGAAACTAATCAATGAATTAGGCAAGAAAGAAAATAGATTTTGCTTACTAATCCCCAACTTAGAGTTTGTTTTATTTATAATTATTTTCATCCCAAAGATAATATTTTTCTTACTCACCCTAATACAAATTTAGAGTTAAATCAATATGGTCAAGTAGTTAAATTTACTGAAAACCTTAATGGGAGATCAACCACCTCAAGTTCAATAGGTACGTCAAATACTGTGATACCTAATTCCAAGTCTTCAAATCAATAGAAATGAGTCTAAAGTAACTGATAATGAGGTGGATTTAGATAATGATGTAGCTCAAAATTTATTAAATCTTTTTATTCATGGAAATCTTATTAATACTGGTGCTTGTGCAAGTAATCTTCTTTTTAGGATAAATTAAAGCCTAGATCTATCCCTAAATTGTATACAAGAAAAACTGTGAAATGAATTAATCAAAACATTCTAAAAATAAACATAAACATGTACATAATAGTAAATGTCAAATTTAATGTGGTTCACCCAAGATGGGCTACATCCACCAATCTATTTCAGTATATTATTTCTAGTAATACAAGGGAGAAACAAAATCCTATAACAAACCCTGTTACACCTCTCTACCTTTTCTACCTCCTCTCTGTGTATAATATTTCATAATATATCACACTCATACATCTCATCCATATATAAATACATTTTAGGGTGAAAAACATCTAAACATAGCCTCTACCATCAGATCTAGAAACCTTTAATTAATGGCCCAGATTGACTATGAAATTAAAATTTAACAAGCCAATTTTAATAAAAAAATTATTCAAGGCACATGGCCCCCAGACCCCATGTTAGGGGGGTCATCCCCCTCTAAACCTTGTAAGGGGGGTTCCCCCACTTGAAACCCCCTGTGCTATTAGGTATTCAAAAAATGGGATCCAAACCCGATTAAAATAACATCAAAATTTTAACCTCTGATCCTAGAATATAATCAGGCTCCACACCTAACAATCTCCCACTTGGATACTGATTACAACAACTCCACCATTACTGCATCCACTCTATCATTTGGACCTAGAAAATTTCATTAATTTAATTATCATCCATGAATACCAACTGAAGCTAAACAAATTTTTAACTTCTCTCTTCCTTAGTCATCATAACCATAGGATTTTCATTGGTATGTATCTTCTCCAATTTTAGTTGTTCTTCATCTATCAGTGAATGATTGAAATGATACCACAACTAAATTTTTTTTGTCCTAGATTAAAAAGCTAAGTTTTTTACTAGATGGATTGCACTTTGACTATCACTATATAGTGTATATCTTTCTTGACTATGTCTCAATTCTTTCATTAACCTCTGTAACCAAATTATTTCCTTATTTGATTCTATAACAATAACCTACTCAATCTTTGTAGTTGAAAGTGCCACAACCTTATATAACCATGATACCCAACTAACTATTTACCACCTAATGTAAACACATACCCTATAGTGCTTCTTTTACCATCCAAGTCACCTACCATATCTGAGTCAACATATCCCTATAATGTCACATCTGATCCACCATAACTTAACATCGTATCTATGGTCCCTCTTAAGTAACAAAGGATCCATTTTACTACCTTTCAAAGTTATTTTCCTAGATCACTCATGAACTTACTCACCACTTGCACTGCATGTGCAATGTCTAGCCTTATACACACCATTACATACATTAAACTGCCAATTGCTAATGAGTATGGAATTTTAGACATCAGGTTCATTTCTTCTTATGTTTTAGGACATTTTTCCTTTGTTAATTTAAAGTGTGCATCCAAAAGTGTCCCAACTAATTTTGCATTCTAAAAAATTAAATCTTTCTAAAACTTTTTTGATGTACTCTCCCTATATAATTCTAGCTTTCTATTCTTTCTATCTCTAGTTATCTGCATACCAAGTATCTATTCAGATGCACCTAGATCCTTCATAGAAAAACAATCACTTAAATGTTTCTTGAGTACATCAATATTATGCATGTTGTAACCAAATATAAGCATATCATATACATATAAAAGTAAAATAATATATATACCATTTTCAAATCTTCTAAAATATACACAATGGTTTGAATGACATCTAAAGTAACCCTATTCCATCATAAAATTGTCAAACTTAATATACCATTGTCTTGAGCTTGTTTCAGGCTATATAAGCTCTTATTTAATTTACACACCAAATTATCCTTACCATTAGCTTCATAACCTTATGGTTATATGTATATTTCCTCCTTCAAATCCCCATGAAGGAAATTAGTCTTTACATCTAACTATTCTAAGTTTAAATCTTCAATAGCTACTAAGCTCAAAATAGTTCTAATTGAATTCATTATAACAATTGGAGAAAATATTTCATCAAAATATATACCTTTTTTTGTGAAAAACCTTTAACCACCATTCTATCCTTGCATTTATTTTTACTTACATTCTCCTCCTTTATTTTGTATACCCACTTATTATGTAATGCCTTCTTTCCTTTGGGAAGCTCCACCAAATCCCATGTCTAGTTTAATATTAGAGCATCATACTCCTCATCCATAGCTTGATCCCACTTATCCTTGGCATTAATCTACAATGCTTCTTCATATATTTATGGCTCACTACCATCAGTAAGTAATAAATAATATAAAGAAGGAGAAAAATGATTAGGTGGTCTACTTACTCTTGTATATCTTCTAACAAGGGTTTCAAGTACCTATTCCTATTGCACATTTTGATCAAGAACCTTTGAGACATGTTTTTTTTTAATGTCTTCTAATACTATATATTCTTTTTTGGATTTTTCTTGCTTCTTTTCTTGCAACTGGTCCCTGTACATGACTTTTTCATTGAACACAACATCTATACTCTTAATTATTTTTTTATCTTCCATATTCCACAACTAGAATCCAAAGTCATTAGTTAAACAATGAAGTAGAGTGGGCTCCACACACTCCTTCATGAACTTCCCATAATGATAGTGTAGATTCTATTGAAGTTAAACAATGAAGTAGATTTATATCAAAACTATGATGGTAAAGGGTTGATCTGAGTAAGGTATAAAGGGTGGTTTGGAGAATGAAGGCTTTAGATTGATTTTAAGATATTTTAGGTGGTATAATTTGGGTGTGGAGGTAGTTGTAAAGGTCTAAGCACCAGATAGAAATAGGACCAATAATATCATAAATTAGTGCAATGGTTAAATTTTCATGAGTTGGTGCTAACAGATTCTTGATGAGGAATTGATACTTTTTAGTCATGTCTATTTGGCAAATCAGAGATCCAATAGTAGCCATAGCATCTTTGATTTTGCTACTTGACCTTGATATATGTTCAAATTGAATGTCACTAATCTATTACTTAAGTGTGTTGATCATAGCCTTATATGGAACCATCTTGTCACCTTTGGTTTGAAAGTAGTCTATAACATGATTGATGATTAACTGAGAATCACCATAAACCTTGAGATGAGATATGTTCAATTGTACTACTTGTCAAAGTCCTAAAATAAGTGCTTCATATTCAGCCATGTTGTTAGTACAAGGCAAGCTGATCCTAAATGATTTAGGGATTAGATCCCCCTATGGTTTAATAAACAAAAGGCCTACCCCCAGTCCATGTGTAGTAAATGATCTATCAAAATATAGCTTCTAGTGATACTCCCCAAGAGGTGTGTCAATAATGGTCATTATGGACTCATCAAGTTATTGGAATGTGAGTGGCTCTATATCAGCAAGGGGTGATTCAATAAGCTGGTCTATAATAACTTTCCCCTTAATGGCTTTTGGATTGATGTATTCAATGTAAAACTCACTTAGAAGTATGATCCACTTGGCCATAAAGCCTTATAAATCTATTTTAGATAGTAGATACTTGAGCGTATCTAATTTTGAAATAACCATGGTCTTATTATTAAACATGTAATGATGTAGTTTTGAGCTATAAAGACTATGGCTAAATAGGATTTTTCTATAGGTGTATAATTATATTCATACATGACTAGTGTATAGCTTAAGTAGTACACAACATGTTCTTTTCCATTATCATTGTGTTAAGCCAAAAGTGATCCTCGGGTATTATTAGTAGCTGATAAATATAGTAGGAATGGCTTTCCTAGTATAGGAGGTAACAAAATAGGTGCATTTGTTAGATAGTCCATTAACTACTGATAAGTTATCTAGTAGTGATCATCCTAATGAAATGTGACTCCATTATTAAAATATGCATAAAGATGGCATTTATTGGCCAATTATGATATGAAGCATCAGCTAGATTGAATCTTACCTTGTAAACTATAGAGCTTCTTCAAATTAGTTGATGGTGGCATCTCTATTATGGCTTAAACTTTGGCTGGATCAACTTCAATACCTTAATGACACATAATGAAGCCTAGTGATTTTCCTGATGTGATTCCAAATACACACTTTTTAGGATTAAGTCTAATTTTGTACTCATTTAGTCTTTCAAATATTCTACATAGCACTGCTAGATGATCAACCTTGGTCTTTAATTTACCAAAAATGTCATTGAAAGAGTCTTTAATAATGTCATGTATCATATCATGAAATATGGTGGTCATGGCTCTTTGATAGGTGGCCCCTTGCAATTGTAAGACCAAATGGCATACCCTAATAACAAATTGTTCCCCATAGAGTAATAAATGTTATTTTGTGTTGGTCTTCTAGTGTTATCTTGATCTAGTTATACCTTGAAAAGCCATCCATTAATGAAAGCATTTCATAACCCATTTTGGAGTTAACTATCATGTCAATGTTTAGTAATGGAAAATTGTCCTTAGGGCAAGCTTTGTTTATATCATGGAAATCAGTATAGATTCTAATTCTTTTTGGCTTTTTTCTAATTGGCATAACATTAGATATCCACTCTGAATAGTCAATCAATCAAATACATCTTGATTCTAAGAGTTTTTACAATTCTTTCTTCACTAATATAATAATGTAAGGATACATATTATATAACTTTTGTTTTACTTGTTTGGAATCAAGATTTACCACAAGGTCATGCATAACCAAGGTAGGGTCCAAACTTGGCATGTCAGAATATGCCCATACAAATATGTCAATAAATTCCCTCAAAGGGGTTGTAAGGACTCCATACTCCTCAGTAAGGGACATGCCTAGATTGATCCACTTTGGGTCATCTAGGGACCTAATGTTTACCTCTATTATGTCCTCCACTAGAAGGGTTGAACCATCTTCAAGGATAGTGGGCAATGATTTGAAATAATTGGCAATGATATAGTCCTCTATTAGGACTTGTTCTTCAAGCTCTCTTAGGCATGATGAATAAGAATCACCTAATGGGAGATATGGCCACATAAAAAAGAATATTGGAAACTCCTAAATGATTTTATCAAAATCTTGTTTTTATTCAAAACTAAACTTAGACTCACAAACAAGTTCATCATTGGTGGTCTCTTGATATATGTTTGAAGAAGGTTGAACACCCCCATCTAATGGCACCTGAAATATGTATTCACCAGTAAACTAGCCTTTTACTTTACTTTTTCCCTAGTTAGAAATCATCTCAAAGAGGTTTTTATTTTGGGACCTCAATTTTTTATTTATTTACTTTTGGCTAGGGGTGTTCACCTATTCTCCAAAATAGGCCTCAGGATCTAACTTGATTAAGAACCCTGATTTATGGTCCCCCAATAGAAAATTGTCTCTAAGGCCCAAAAACTCATAAAAAGCCTCATCATTTTAAATCTCATCAATCATCACATTGGATTCTTGTTGGTTTCAGTCTATCATTTGGGGATAATACAATGGTAGTGGGTTATGATGAATGACTGATCAAAGGGTATAAATGGAATGAGGGTTAAATAGGTTGGTCTTAGCTATGTCATCAAAAAGGCTATTATTAGACTCTACTTTATTGGTGGCATCATCATCACTAGTCAATGGTGATGGAACATGATTAAGGTACATGGGGTCACCCCTAGGCAGTTTAAATCCAAGTCCATAGGGCCTTTTGTATCTGGTCATAGAAATTAGCTCAAGTGTTCCTTATTGATTTGGTCTAAGTACACCTCCTTCAGAATCTTGATTCTTCATGATCCTATTGGGAATATGATACTTTTCATTCTTGTAAAAATCAACCTACTTGTCATTGTACAACCATGATTCATCTCCTTTAAGAGGGTCTTGTTCTAGGCTAAATACTAGTATAAATGTGATAGGTCCTGGGCTATACTTTTTACCTTTGCCTTTTTGTGCCATTTTAGATGAGGTGTCTTAGATTTAGGTATTCCAAATGACTTTGGGTCCTATGGAAGGTTTATAATGTGAAAGGTATCATGGGTCAAATACTCTTCTAGGCCATTAGTCAAGATGATATAATGATTGGATATTTTAGGAGGTGGCATGTGGGAAAGGGAATCAAGGGTATTAGGATCAATCCATTTGTCCTCTAATAAATCAAGGAGTATTACCTTTCCCTTATCCTATTTAACCATTGGATTCATGCCAAAATGATAGTTATAGATCTTGAACTTGGCCTCTAAGTATTTACAGTACTCATATGGATGTAAATCTCCTATTATACAAACTTCCATTCTTGAGTGGGAGAACTTGATACATTGGTACAACATCGATGGGATGGCACAAATCCCATGTAACCAAGGTCTACCCAAAAGCATATTTAATGAAAAATAAAGATATAGCACATGGAAAAGTGTATCATGGGTTAAAGGCCCGAGGATAACTAGAAAATAAATGGTTCCTTATGATTCTCATTCTTCATTATCTTAGGCTTTGATGGTTATCATTTTTGCTTGAAGATCTACCATTATGTATCCAAGAATCTTGATGAGATTTAGAGACACTATGTTTAGAACTAATCCATTGTCTATAAGGACATGTTTCACTTTGTGTTGCTTTATACAAACTTCAATGTACAAGGGGTTGTTATATAATGGGCCAAAGGATGACATATCACTTTGGTTGAAAGTGACTTGTTGGGTTGGAGATAGGTGTCCAACCAAGGCTTGTAATCTATCAAGGGAGATGTCATTTAGAATAGTGGATTATCTAAGCAAATAATTTATGATGTTTTTGTGGATTGTTGATGTACGTAACAAATCTAAAATGGAGATTTATGCTAGAATATTTTGTAATTGTTTCATAATATCAAACTTATTTTCTTGGTCAATTTTAAATGGCTTGTTCTGAAGTATAATAGATGGTTTGGTGATGGGCAAAGTGGGACATGGATGTGAGCCTAGGATGGTAATATTTGACCTTTAAGTTATGATTACACAATCAAGATTAGATATAGGACCATGATTGATAATAAATGATGATAATGGTGGGGGACTAGATAGGATAAGTCTCGGTTGTTGCTGTACTTATGAGTGGTCATGAAAAAATGATGATTTATTGATATAGGGTCCAAAATTAGTAATCCACACTTGCTGGTATGCCTGTATGTAGTCCCAAGTCAAGGAAGGATTATCAATGTGAGTCGATGGATTGGCATTATTTAGAAAAGGTCTTGATTGATTGGTATTTGGTATTGGATTGATAGAGATGGTGTTAATGTGACCTCTTGCAATATGACCTATAACCCTATTGTAGTTATGTGCAATTGTATGGTAGATTTGTTGGTTTTTACCATTCTGACCATGGGTCTATCTATTATTTGGATGCTTTTGTTTTTATTGTTGGTGATTTGATTGATTATATTAGTTTGGCCTTGTTATTGAAACTATTATTGTTGGTTTTACACTAGCCATTATTGTTGTTGTTATTGTTATTACTACTACGATTGGTTGTTATGCTATGAAAAAGGGTTTTGAAAGATCCCAAGGGTTTGATTAGAAGTGGAAATGCCACCATATAATTTTATTTCCCCATTATCCAACATATTCTAAATCAAATGTTTGATTTGAACACAATAGTGTAAATTATGTTTATTAACCCAATGATATTCATAGAATTCATTTTGGTGGTACCAATCAGGATAAGGAATTCCCTTAGGATAATGTTTTAGTATAGGCCATCTAATTAGATTAGTATTAGCACAATTTTAAAACACAAATTTAATAGGTTCTCTAAGGTCACTAAAAACATGATGAGTAGGCACTATTCTCTTTGGAGGAGGGGTTTGTAATGGTAAAGGTTGTTGTATTTATTGTGCATGACTGGGTTGTTGCACTTGTTACATTTACTAAAAAATTTATGGGTTAGGTGTAATTTTCATATGCTATGTGGGTTGAGTAGATGGTGTTTCACCATTTAGACATGACATGACTCAGTTACTCCATTTTTCATAACATTCTTGTTGTGGTTGAATTTCTTTGGTCTATCATTGTTATTAGCTTGTGTTGGTTGTGACGCTTGTGCTTGAACTTGATGTTGGTTTTGGCCATTTCTTTGATTGGTAGCTTGATTTTGATTTGTAAAAGTAATCTTGATGATCCCTTTATTAAAAAGGGCTCACTCGAGCAACAAACCTTTATCAATTATATCTTTAAAGGTATGTGTGCATTTTAGTTCTAGATGATAAGATATCTCACTAGGCAAATTTTTAGTAAACATAGCAGTTAATTGTTTATTTGGTAAATTGTGAGTGAAATGGCTTATAAGGGATCTCCATCACTATAAATAACTTTAAAAACATTCACCAATGTTTTTCTTATCTTGTATTAGATATACCTATGAAATTTCATGCTCAAGATTATATGATAAATATTGCACAAACTTATCTGAAAAATCATTAAAATATGATACTAAATTTTTGGGTAACTTTAAAAACCACTCTAAGGTTTGTCCTATTAGACTCCTTAGGAATAAAAACAAAAGGTATATGTCACTATATGCCACTGGTTTGCATGTAACAAAGAACTTAGTCAAATGAGCCTTGGGATCACCTTTCCCCTTGTATGTGTCAAATTTTGGTGGTTCATACCCTAGAAGAAATGGTATCTACAAGTGTTCCATGTTAAATGTATAAAAAAAATGTCATCCAACTTAAATTTTTTGGTTTTTTTCCAAACTTAGATGGTAGTAATTACATCCTTCATCTATTGGAGTTCTTGGGATAAGAAACTAGAGGAAACATTATTTTGAGGTGGAATATTGGCTTGATTAGATGGTTGAGTGGTCACAAGTGGAGCACTTTGACCAGGGTATGATAGAGGTATTTTTTGGGGTATGTTGGGTTGGTTTGGAAATACACCAGGAATACGCATGCATAAATTAGGTTTCAATTATCAAATTTTCACATATTATGATGTGATATTGTAGTTTGGATTTTGTAGATAGGTCTGAATTTGGGGATGTTGATGTTAGAATAGAGGGATATGGCTATATTTTGCCTATTAGGTTTGAATAGGTACCTAATTTTGACGAATCAAACCTTGTTGTTGAGGGGGTACTTGTGAACCAAGACCCTATCATTGAATTAGTGGCACATTCTATACAAAAGGCAAAAGTTACCTGACTGGTATTAGAACCTCTTTGTTGCATGAATCCCTATTGGTAAGTGGATGAATGTTGGATATTTGGCATCTATCACTAACCATATTTTTATACTATTGATTAGACATCATTTGGATTTGAATTGGTATATTGGTCTATGAGGGATGAGGTATGTTCACTGTAACTTGGTGAGGCAGAATATTGGTTACCCCTTATTAAGGTGGTAATATATTTTACCTCTACTTCATTGGTATGCTAAATTGTGCCTATTGTTTTGGAATATTACTCATTATCTATTGAGTAAGATTCATCACATTTTTTGTGGAGGCATGACATTGGTCATTAGTTGATTACCTAATCCTACTAGTTGAGAACTTGAAGAAGAAACTAGTTGAATGTTGGTGCTAGTATTTAGTTGATGTTAAGACATTGGAACTCCTACTCCCTAATTTGGAGATCCACTCATGGTTTTAACTAAAGTTACACCTATTTATGTACTAGTTTTTTGGGTATTTACACCAGTTTGGTTTGGATTTGATATCACTTTCTCATTGTCCATTATGTTTTGCTTAACACTCTATGTAGAAGCACAAGACACCTCTTCAATGATTATCATATGAAGCAAGTTATCAATATAAGTATTTTATGTGAAGGATTCTACACCCTAATTGTCCTAACTAGTCAATTCTATTAACACTCCTATTGATGGAACTAAATCTATGAGAGGCCTATTAGACATGGTCATTTGGTTAAAATTGCATGCTAGGTTTAAGTACATTTGGTATGGTATCTACATTTGTACAAAGTGATCCTCCATGGGGTCCTTGCCATTGACAATCATACTAGGTTCTTAATGTGTCATTTAGACTAGAGCTAAAGTATTTCTAGAAGAAGCTTGTTGATTATAAATTATGTTATGAGGCATTCTTATTAGGCTTGACAAATTCTCATGGGAGAAGTCTATTGGAAACTTGTCCCCTACTTATATAGCTCTAACCAAAATTTCATCCTTATTTTCTAATAAGTGATAGTCAAAGAGATTAGGATCATACATGGATCATGCAGTAACATAGTATAGTTGTCAAGGAATTGGTTCCTCAACTGTAGGTACCAAGGTTAAATACTACTCTATTTGTTCTTGATCATGCTTTGAGTATGGAGGTTATTTACCAAGTAATGAGCCAATGGGTCTTGGTTTTATGCCCCTATTTGAGTGTTATAATATGGATAAAGATCCATATCATAATCAACAGTATCTACATAAGGGTCTTGAACCATTTCTTTTTATGTGACTACATTACTAAATCATGGATTATACATGAGGCCACTACAAGTGTAGGAAGACATGTTGGGGTTCATATTAAATGTTTCATGACAAAAACAAAATAGAGTTATACAAACTTGGAAAAAGTGACGTCTAAAAATTTCAAACTTGGTCTAACTTGGTCAAAATGATGGATATGTATATCCAAAAAGATTGATGCAATGACCTGTGATAAAACAAGAAAATGTCAAGTATCTAATGTTACATGTCTCACACAAAAAGGTCAAGTAGATGGACCAAAAATTGAAATGCTAAATTCTAGGTCAAAGTGTTTCAAATTAGTCTAATATAGGAAAAACAAAAGTTGTTAGGTCTTTTGGCCAAACATAGCATCAAAATCTAGGCTCAAAAAAAGCATGTGCTATGACTTTTGGCCAAACAGTGTCAAAAGCTAAACTTTAAAAGATGAGATATTTAATCTAATAGATTTGAAACACATTTAACAAAAATTGGGCATTTGACTCTTGGACATAAACTTGATCAATAAATATGAGGTATGAAACAAAAGTCACTTGGAGATAGTTTATTTTTTCTCAAATAATGGCACAAACCAAATTATTTTGACTGATAAGCTAGACAAAGGTGAATGACATAACTATGATAGACAAAGGCTCTCAAAGAAAACTCAAAATGGTTAGAACTTTGAAACAACTTGGACTCTATGTGAATAGGCCTATGAAACAAGTTTCAAAATAATTTGAGCAGCGTAACCATGCTAAAATGCTCAAAAGGTATAGTAAATTCTTGTTTCAATAGTCTAATTCAAAAAAGGATCCAACACAATTTTGGCAGTGTAACACTACCTTATTCAACTCAAATGATACACACACAAAAAGTTTGACAAATCTCTCAGGCAAAAGTGTGTTATCAAATGGACTTAAGACAAAAGGTGAAATATGATGGGTAGTACAAAATTTGGTCTAGGACTCAAAGCATGAGTAATATGCAAGATGAATTGAGTCCTACCAAATGATGATAATGATGTTGAGTTTTAAAAAATATCCCTCAATTCAAATTGGGAATTAAACTCAAGTTAAAACAAGTCAAGTGCAAAGTGGTGAACCCAATTTAACACATCAACCATTAAAACTTGGAAGGGTCCAATTTTTAATTTAAACTATCAATGATGGACTTAAACAAAATGTGTAAAAATGTCTAGACTCAAATGGGTAGCATAACTACACCAAATTAGAAGATATGACACAAAGTGTATGATGATGACTTTCAACAAGGAAAAATATGTTTTTCACTTTGACAGCATAACACCTACTTGTTCAAAGAAATTTGGGGACAATGTGTTTGGTTTTTATTTTTGTTAACACCAAGTTTTTACTCCACATAAAAACCAAGTAATCTAAGACAAAGACAAACCAATGAACTAATCATCTTAAGTCTTAAACTGATAAGGTATGAAAAAGTAGGGTTTACTAAACTAGTAATTTTTTGAATGTTTTTAGATGTATCAAATGCACAAGATTTTCATGTTAAAATACAACATAATCAACACATCAATTGGTCTATGATACTTGGCTTATTGTAAAAAGGTCTTTCCCTTTTTACAACCACTACATCTGTTATTCACTTAGTGTAGTACAATGTTCAAAGTGCTCATACATCCCAAGCTAAGCTCTAACACTAGGAGAAGATTTAACTTCTCATTGGGGTGATCCTAATTTATATACCCCCCATGAGGGTTGAAGATGATGTCAAGAGATGAAACCATAGGTTAAAGCTTCCCTAAAGAACTCATGGGAGCTAATGAAGTCCCCCTCATAAGCCAAGATACAATGAAAGTAAAATACAAAGTAAAAGACATTTAAAGGTTGTTTCTAGATCACTCAAGCCATTTAGGTCTTGGGGAGAGATTTGACAACTTCTCTTTTACGCCTTTAGACTAAGGCACTTTGCAATGAAGTTGGCATTGTTGATCCCAAAAGTTCCCTAAAGGGGATGGATGGAAGAGCATACAAGCACAACTCCCTATTTGATCAAAAAAAAAACTAATCTAATCAAATGTGATAAAAAATTTTAAAAATAAAAAATAAAATTGAAGTGTGTTCAATTTTAAAGCACTAAACGAAATGTGTGGTGATGTTCTTTAGCCCCTTGGAGTTAAGTTGCAGACTTTGAAAGAACAATCAAAGCATTTAACACAAACATGTAAAACTTTATTTTTAAACCCAAAGTTAAATGCCTAATTCATTTTAAAACATCCCAAAATAAGTGTGAAAGAAATAATTAAGTTTATTTTGAGGATTTTTTAAATGGGCCCTACAAGAAAAAGGTCAGGACTTTGTTTAGCCTTGAAGCTTATTTATCAAATGAGACAAGCAACCTTGAAAGGCAAAATATATCAAACCAAAGGTAAAACCTCAAGAAATAAAATGCATTAGGTTAGGAAAATTTTATTAAAAATATCAAAAAAAGGTAAACATATGAAACATGCAAACAAGAAGTTAGAAGGTTAAAACAAATAAAACTAAACACATAAAACATAAAAAATTGTAGTTAGTATTTTAATCATAACATTTACAATATAAATTATTTTGTCACTAAATTTATAAATTTTGTTAATAATTATAATTTTCACTTATTTGTAAAAAATAAGGTCAAAAAAATAAACAAACAAAAATTTATTAGCTCTGTACTAGCCAAATTTACTAGAAAATTAGAAAATAAAAAGTGGTAGTCACTAAAAGAGTCATAACTTCTAAACTACAAATAAAAGTTTAATAAAAAAAATTATAGAATTATGAATAAAAAATTAATAACAAACTATCAAAAATTCATAAAAAAATAGTAAATTGACTAAAAATAAGAGCTATTTTAATATCTATTTTTATTCTAATATGTGGGGTGTATAATCGTGTCCCACCGAGCGTGCCATTTGTGATCAAGGAATTTGACAAAGAGAGGAGGTTCAATCAAGTTTTAGTCCATAAAATCATGAAATCCACACACTAACATGCTAACATATCCAATTCTAGATCTTAGGGGGAGCTTAATGAACAAACAACAACTGAAAACCCAACTAAAATGTAAAGAACAACAATCTTTACCTTCCTTGAGAGCTCCAAATGATTTCTTCATTGGCTTTCTTGGATTTTGATCAAAATGTATTCATAAATTGGGATTTGATATCTCCATCTCCTATTATCACCATGCTTGGCTTGGCTTTGCTTGATTTTTTCATTATAACACTATGCATTTGCTTTGTGGATCAACTCTAGCATTATGTCTTTACTATGTTTCAAGTTCTCTAAATGAAGATCTCTAGGCTTGTTTTTATAAGCTTAAAAATAACTTGAAATGGGTTAAATTGGAACCTTGGTTGAGTTTATTAACCTTGGTTGAGTGTGTTTGGCATATTCCTAGGATATTATTTTGATAGTTTCCAAAAGTGACAACTCACAAAAGATAATGATTAGCTTTTGACTTGAATTTTCTTTTTTTATAATTGATTTAATTGCTCATGGATGAATTCAATTAGTTTTTTATTAGGATTTACTTATTATTTGGTGCTAATTAACTTTTTTCATTCTTTTTGACATTTTTGAATGATTTTGAATTAATTGATGGTGTATTTGTTTAATTTAATTGATTAATAAGCCAAATTGATTTATTGCATGGTTATAAAGTTAAATTTGAGACATTTAAAAATTCTTAGGCTAAATGGTCAATAGTTGGTAAGAATTGGTCTAAAGCTGGATAAGAATATATTGGTGGCCAAATTTAGGTGTCTACATCCATATCCCTGATCGAGGTTACCATAATCATCTTTGCTTAAAAAGATTTTGAATTTTCAATAAAGTTATTATTTTTCATAATTTTCAAGTATATCTAGCTCACAACAAATGTTAGGAACTAGAATTAGCCAAGTTTTTGGATTTTGTAAAATGTTTTATCTTCAGACAATCATCTTTGGTCATAAACTTTATCCCAAGCAATAATGTTCTTTAAGTGATAACATGACTTTGTCTTAATAATTTAAAATTTCATTCTATGAGTGCAACCATTATTAGAATCAAACTTAGATCAGAATAAGGCTTAATGTTTTAAGTAATAATTAACCTAGACATCAATCTTCACTAATTTCTCAAAATCTTAACATCAAGCTCAAATCTCTAAAGTCCATAATCGACTAATGTTTGAGATTCATACCTACATTCTCAATTTATGAAGTTCCTTTGACATTTATAATGGATTGGAACCTAAAACTATCTTGAAAAAGACTTATTGAAAGTATGGAACAAAGCAAAGAAAAGAAACACATAAGCAATAGAACAAATAACAAGCAAAAAAATATATTCAAGCACTATTTATAAATAAAGAATAAGAAAGAAACTAATCTAAGCCTACCTACACTAACTCTAACTAATCTTAAAAATCACTCCATGAAGACTTTAGGTGGAAGAGTAGAGTAGTGTTTGAGGTATTACCTATTAGTTAGTAATGTAAACTCTTCTCCCTGTAAGTCTTTGAGCTTGAAGGTGTTTTCTCCTAATGTCTCAACAATTTTCTATGGACCAATCCACAAAGGAATGAATTTCCCATGCTTTCTTTTTGGTTCTGAGGATGTGTCCCAAAGAAGGACTAGGTATCCTTACATAAACACCTTAATATTTAAATGCTTTTCAAACCATCTTTTGACTATGGTTTGATGTCTGTTGAAGTTGGCAAATGCTTCTTCCATTTGTATGATGTTAAGTATCCTTGAATTTGCAAATTCTTGATATTAATCCATATACTCTTACATTAACTTATAAGTTTTTAGCTTAAGAGTAATGGGGGATATTGGTTCTTGACCATATAGTAGCAGAAATGGTGATCCTTTCAAAGCTTGCTTCACTCTAGTTCTATCTGCCCAAAGAGCATATTTAATCAATTTATGACATGTCCTTGGTTTTTCATCTACAAATTTTTTAATGCCTTTAATCAAGTTCTTATTTGTTGACTCTAAGACTCCATTACCTTGAGGATAAAGGTTTGATGAAAAATTAAGAACAATGTTATTATCATAGGCCCAATCAGTCATCTCAATGGATATAAAGGCAAATCCATTATCATAAACTAATGAAACTTGTGTCCCAAATATTGTGCAAATATTCTCTTCCAAGAACTTGATTACATCTTTAGTTCTACATCGTTTGGTTGCCACTACCTCTATCCATCTTGTGCAGTAATCAGTAGTAATAAACACATATTTGTGTCAATCTTAAAAATTGGGTTTGATGACCCCTACAAAGTCTAATCCCCATTGAGCAAAAGTTTTATCAATCAAAACAAGATCAAATGGCATAGTTGCTTTTGGTTTCTTGGTGTTGAATACCTGACATTGATGACACTCTCTAACATGTTTTTTAGCATCCTTGAATATTGTAGGCCAATAATAACTTGCCCTTAGGATTTTATGATTTGTTTTTTTTCTAGAAGGGTGTCCACTTTCAAGCATTTCTTTAAAGGTACTCAAGATCTCAAATACTTCTTATTTTGAAACACATCTTAAGTATATACCTTTATAGTTCTTCTTGAAGATTACTCCATCCTTGATCAAGAAATGTGATGCCTTAAGCCTCAAATATCTCCTTTGCTCTCTACTCAATCTTGCAAGACAAGAACCATTGATTAGAATATGAATAATTACATCATACCAATCATTTGGTTGAAATTTTTATTGGTTCACCTACATGACAATCACTTTAGGATTGGTTTTAGTAATTAATTGAATCAATCCTTGGCATCTTATCAATTTGGTAGTTTATATTTCAAGATCATACTATTGAAGAATAGACATCCATTTACCTATTCTCTCTCTTAGTTCACATTGACTAAGCATAATCTTAGTGGTAGGGTCAGGAAATATTGCATGCACTTTATTCCTAAGAATATAGTGTATAAACTTCTTAACTACTTTAACTAAAGCACATGTTTTTTAGTCAATGAAAGACTAGCTTAACTTGGCATTCTTAAAATTAGTGCTCATAAATGCAATAGGGTGATCACACTTATCTCTATTTTGATTCAAAATAGTAGCTATTGTATTATCATAAGTAAAACAATATAGATATAAATATTTTGTAAAATTAAGACTTATTAACATCGATACCTATCCAATTGCTTCTTTAATGTCCTTGAAGGCTTTCCTTGTCTTTTCATTCCATATGACCTTGCCATCCTTCTTCAACATGTCATTAGGTGGCTTTACAATCTCTACAAAACTAGATATGAAATTTCTCACAAAATTGATTTTCCCAAAGAAAGACTTTAATTCTTTTCTACTATTGGGGGTTCTATTTTGGATATGACATCAACTCTGTCATGATCTATAGAAATCCCTTATTTATTTATAACATGTCCTAATAACTTCCCTTCTATAACATAAAAATGCTTTCTTAGGATTGAGATAAATTCCATACCTCTTAAAATGTTCAAATACTTGTTATAAGTGCATAATGTGGTCTTCCCTATTTTTAGAAAACATAGTTAGGTCATCAATATATATGATAATGCATTTACTTATGAGACCTTGGAAATCATGGTCCATAGCTCTTTGAAAATTTGCTCCTGAATTTAAAATTTCAAAAGGAATTATTTTATAGGTAAAAGTGCCCCACTTAGTTGTGAATGTATTTTTCATCATGTCTTCTTTTTTGACAAGTACTTAATTATAACTTGAAAAATCATCAAGAAAATACATCACAGTAAAACCACTAATAATCTGAATGACTTGGTCAAGAGAGGGTAAAGGATAGTTATCCTTTTTAGAAGCTCTATTCAAATTTCTAAAGTCTATGCATAATCTAATTTCTCCATTTTTCTTTCTAACTAGTACTAAGTTAGCTACCTAGGTAGAGTGTCTAATGGGAAAAAATATTTCAGCATCTAATAGCTTCTTGACCTCCTTGTGTATCAATGGTTCTAAAACAGGGTTGACAGGTCTTTGTTTCTATCTAAAATGTTTATTGGCCTTTTTTAATGAAATGGTATGGGTAATAACTCTAAGATAAAATATATTTAAGTCTTTATAGGACCATGCTATAACATCTTTGTACTTGGTCAAAAACTCTTTAGCCTTTCTCAATTCTTCATTTGTACAAGTTGTACCAATATTTACCAACTAAGGTTGATCTGGAGTTCCAAGATAAACAACATCATAATATTTCCCATTCACTTTAATAACTTTGATAGATTCATCTAGTTTTTTTATTTCAAACCATATTTCCAAAGTAATCATGCCTTTGGGAATTTTGTTGTCACTTAATTGCACTACCTTGTCATCAAGTTTGTTATCATCAAGAGAATTTTCATTAACCTCATCCATGATGTGAGACTCAAATACTCCTGAGTTGTTCATGAAATATATTATTTGATGATCATCATTAAATACTTTTAAATAATTAACATTGGAAGGAACTGAGGGACATGAAACCAATTCAATGCTAAGATTTCCTAGTTTAGAATCTTGGTTTGGCATAAGATTGGCTATAGTTAAGGCTAACTTATCAGTAAGCTTGTTCTCTTCTCTAAGAATGGATATAATGTTAAAAGCATCAAAGTATTCAATTAAGTCCTACACTCTAAATTTTTACTTCTTAAGATAAGATAATTTGTATTGGTACTTACTTATAACTTGATTAACCGCTAGCTTAGAGTCACTATACGCTGGCAGTTCTTTGACCTTATGTTTGATAGTAAATTACAATCCTAGGATTAAAGTGTCATACTCTACCAAGTTATTAGTGTAAGGAAACTAAAGTCTATAAGAATTATTAAAATCTTTTCCAATGAGATTGATTAGAATAATTCCTACTCCAAAACCAAATTTGCATCTAGCACCAAGAAAACATAATTTCCACATTTCAAGCATAGCATGAGAATCTTTAGAGTCACATACCTTAGGAGTGTCAAGAGTGTAAACTCCTAAATTAGAATTTACCATGTTGACCCTTTCATTTACATAATTGTACTCAATGATCATGTGTTTCATTTTTTGCTCTATTTCAATTCTAATCTAATTGGGAACTCCCTTCCATAGAAGCCACATATGAGAACAGTTAGTGGACATATATCCATTTTAAGACTTGGTCCAATATGTACTTAACAGCATCCCATAAGCATTAGGGATGTCCACCACTTGAATGTATATAATTTTTTGTATCCTTGGCTCTACAGTAAGCTACATATGAACATTCAACAATTATCTAATTACTTTAACTCTTGATTTGTCTAATTGAGTAACTACTCTATCAGACTTAATTATAATTAAACTAAGTTTTTCATAAATATCTTTTGGCATGATATTATCAAAATCACCTAAATATAGAAAATAATTAAGCAAGTTTCTACCAAAAAATATAATTATTAGTAAGAAAGGGGCACCTTCTACTTTGTTCTTATACATAACTACATTGGCATTTGCAACCTTTGGTGATTTACTAGGCTTCTTGGATAAAGATTCAAGAAACAAATTTCTTTTATTAGTGATTTGAGTCAACTAATTTAAAGTGATATTAACTTTAATCTTTTTCATATCCTCAACTATATTATATCCACCCCTAGCAAAATAACTATATGAATCAACATTATTTATAGAGGTACTTCCCTTTAGAGGTTCTAGATTATTATCTGTTCTAGGATATGGAGGAGTATCAAAGTTATTTGGTGGAGTTAAAGTTGTCAATGGCTGTTTCTACTCTCTATTCCTCAAAGGATAAGTCTTCTTGAGACATTATTGAAAATCATGAACTTCTTCTGGAGTATCCTCAAGCTCATTCTTTTTTTTGAATGGGAAATCAAATGTCTCCACCATGAGAGTTATATCAGTAGATTTAGATGACTTTGAAGAACCTAATATACCTATACTATTATATTTTTTATGTCCACCTTCAAATGTATCTAAATCATCTTATAATAATTCAAAATCATTAAAAAATTTAATACAATCTAATTCACCATGATTTGAAGTATTATGAACTCTACAATATTTGGTTAAAGCTACATCACATATGTTTATCTCAAGATTGATATTGTTGGTAGATGACTCATCATTATTATTATTATTATTATTATTATTATTATTATTATTATTATTATTATTAAACCTATTTTTAGGTCTATTAAACCTTTGATAATAATATTTTTTATTGGAGCTTTCCCCAGTGTTACCTACTTTTTTTTGCAACTGAAGGAAATAAGTGCTCATCTTTTGAACCATCTTGATTATAGAGCCATTTTCACTTTTAGGTGCCTCTAAATTATGAACTTAAGAATTATTATTATCCATTGGCACCATGGCTCTTTGGTCTTGTGGATGAAATCCATTTGTAATGTTATTCAGGAATCCTAAGTTTTGGCTAGTATAAGCATGAATCAAGGGTATTTGGTTCAACACTAGTGCTTGGTTCAATGCAGGCATGTTTTGATTATCATTTGGAATGATATTTAGCATAGGTAAATTAGGATTGACATTGTGAATGGTATATGGTATTTGACCTTGAGGTTGCATTTGATCATTGATTATCATAGCTTTAGTATAGGCTAATGCTAATGTATTAATAATTCCAACAGACCTTTTTTAAAACACATAATTCATGGGATCTAGAGCATCCTTATAAATTTATAAAGCTAAGGCTTCATTAGGTCTATAGAGAGCTATGGTCCTATTGAACATCTTTTGAAATCTAACATTAAATACCCTAATGGTTTCACTTGAATCTCTTTTCATAGTGGTGAATTATTGATAAAGGATACAAGGACTAATGATTTTTCCAAATTGCTCAATGAAAATACTCTTAAAATCATTCCAACTGGTAATGTAATTCTTAAGAATGTTGAGAAACCAATCATACATAACATATTTGAAAGTAAAAGGGAATAATATACATGCAACATCTTCATGAATGACATTCAATAATCTTAAATTAGCCTTAAATATTTGATATATTCTTCAGTAGTAACCACACCATTAGGATTGAAAGATGGTAAATATTTTTTAGGTTTTCTAGGTAAGTCATGTACTTGACTAGGCACTTTGATGGAAGATCCACATAACTAGGCCATACCTTGATAAGGATTTAACATAAGAGTACCATAAATAGGTGAAGTAAGTTGAAATTTAGAAACCCTATGCTTACCTTTATCTGCTATTGCTTTCCTATGAACTTCTAATGAAATGAGAGGTAATATTGTCTCTGAACATGACCTAGTCTTGATTCTTGGTAGTTATTGCTTATAAACTTTACATCCTACAAATATGAGTGATATTTACACTTATAAGTTTAAATAAACCTAAATTTGTAAAGAATCAATAAATATTTAAACAAAACTACTATCACTACCCTCAAACATAGAAGATTTACAAATCTTAAACTACCTTTGCAACAATTTATCATAAGTCTTCAAAGAATAGCTATCTTTAGCTAAAGAAGCCTAAAGACTAGTTTAAAACCATGAATATCAATTATATTTACACAATTGATCTAAGAACAACATAAATATGCAAAGAATTCACTGATCTTTGAATAAAATTCACCAAAATTAGCAAAGATATTACAAATTCACAAATCTTTAGCTAAATGCCCTCCTTCTAGCACCAGTGAAACCTACCTATTAATGCTTGAAAGTGTATCATAGGGTTTACATATTTTTGAGAAACACTCTTCTCATTTCTAGATTTAAATGACCCATTATATGAGTAGTTGGTTATGATATTCTTGATATCTTTGGTGGAATAGCGGCAAAGCAATATAACTATTTCACAAAATGATAATAAAACTAGTTTTGGGGGGCGACCTTGGTCTAAAAGCTAGCTTGTGATAAACTAAGTATAGTTAATTATGATCAAAACCTAAGATCTAAAGTATAATCTAATATGTATATTTATAATGGAAGCTAAACTAAAGTGAGTTGATCAAAAAAATAGGCAAAAGGAAGGGTAGGGTAGAAAGAAGGTGTTTTGATTTTCAATCTAGACATTATGATAGAGCTTAAGTTTCATCGAGACATGTACTAAACCAATATATGACATTAAATTTAAAAGGCATAGATCCTACCATATATTATTCAAATGTCTAAATAAAAGTAAGATAATACAAATAAGAAATAAAGTTCACTTTAGAGATTTACTTCCACAAACAAATTACATTAGCACATCTATAAAGAAAGCATAGAAAATGAAATGAAATTAAAATCCTTCAATTAACCTAGCTTAATCATAAATTTACAACTCTACATTCATATGAACATGTCAAAAATTCATAAAAACAATTCAAATCTAGACATTCAAATAGATAATTGAGAGAGCAACCATAATAGAAAACACAAAAATAAATACTGGACAATCTTTATAGAATTCCTTGCTTGTATAATTTGTTCAAAGTTTACACAAAGCTTTTAATCAAAAACTCCCTCCTTTTACAAATTAAAATAACCCTTTTATATAATATTAAGGAGGTATGTCAATAAATCATATCTAATGATAATTACACAAGTGTCAAGGCTAGTTGTACTTTTACAACCTTATAGAACTAGACACTTTATAAATGGATTGACCTATAAGTGATGCACTTTAGAAGATGCACATGCTTTTACAAAAGAATATTCATTTTTCAAAATGATATACATGTTTAGTTACAAAATAATATTCTAAAGTCAATAAATTTGACTTTAAGAAGAATATGTTGCTTTAGTATTTTGTCTATGCTATAGGATCTTCATTGTTTCATTATGTTGCTCATCAATCAGCCTAAGGTTGATGATCAGATCAATGAAAATTTCCTTTTCTTGTTCTTCTAGGACTTTGAGTTCCTTGTAAATGTTAGCCAATTTTGGCCCACATACATAACTTAACATTGTAGTAAATATTCTAGGGGTCTTGATGTGAAGCAAGAAGTTTATAAAAGTTCATGTTGAATAAAGGATCCAAAGTTCTTGATGGAATAAGTGGTTTAAGATCTAAAAATTGCTCATAAATATTTTGAAACAATTTAAGCTTACTTAAAGTGTAATATAATTTATCTATAGAGCAAGGAACTGGTTCCCAATTAGGTTTCAAGGTATTCAAGTAATTTAAGGTCATGGACAAACCTACATAAGCCTCAAGAAATCATTCAAAGATTCAAAGGTTCAATAAAAAGTCCATAGCATAATACTAAGTTATCTAGACCATCATCAAGATGTCACACAAGAATAAATGGACTAGTTTACTTGCACATTTTATAAATGTGCTCAAAAATCCTTGAATGACCAATAGATCATTCACACCCAAAGTTATTCATGTTAGGAATATAATCTACAAGTTTCATGTCTATGTGAACTTTATAGCCTAAGTTATAGAGCTTCAAATTGAAACCTACAAATCAAGATGTCCATGTGAGTGTCAAGTTTGAGCTTCATAAAATAACCATTTGGATTTAAAAAATCCTTAACAAGTTTAAAGTTGATAAATATCTAATGGCTTGCATGATCTCACATACTAACAAGTAAGATCCAAAGGTTTGCATTGGGGTCAAACAGATCAAAAGGTCCTTGGGTTAAAACCCCTTAAAATGTTTTAGGTTGGACAAGATCTAACAATGTGGATTCATCAAACAGAGATCTAGAAATGCATGTTCATTGATAAGAAGGTGGGTTTGAGCTAGATCAATGATCAGTGTTTAATCATACCAATGATCTGATGGTGCATAATAACTAGTAGGAAAGTGGGCATAGATAGATCAAATATTTGCATCACTTCATACATTATGATCCAATAGTGTGAGTTAAAGGTAAAAAGTCAAAATATCTAGATCAAGGGCTTGCACTCATTAGTACATAATGATCCAACAGTGTGAGTGAGGTCAATAGAGTTAATGTATCTTGAAGATAGGTGAGATATTACCGTGTATCATTATCTCTTTAGGCTCTCAATAAAATCAATGATCCCCATACATCTCGTACAAATCAAATCAATGAGTGAGGTTTAAAGCTAAAATACTAAGGGATCTTCAATGGGGGGTCAAACATGTGACTAGGATCGAACTAAGGAAAACAAGTCTTGCAAGGTCATCATTATGGCATTAAAGCTCAACTAAATGCCATGAAAAAGACATAATGATGTAGCCAAGGTGATCAATAACATAAAGGGACCTCCATTAAGGCTAAATACAAACCTCTAGTTTGATATTTATAGCTTACATGGTTTATTATATGGCTATGTTCACCATTCTTAAACTCAAATCCAAGTGTGATGGTTGCCGAGTCTTGCTCAATTACAGAGACAATCTGAAGGTCTGATGTCAGACAACTAATGAGTAATCTAGGCAAGCCCAGGGCTGTCCAGTATATAGGTTGAAGAAGTAATTTGATGACCATAGGTAAACTCATAATATTTAGATTGGTTTTTGACAAAGATCGAATAGGACCTATGGTTTAGATTCCTATGTATAATGGAGAAAATATGTGATTAATGCAAAGCATCCTCATCCTTCAAGATGGCCATATTTAGAAAAAAATTCTATTTAAAATAGATAGGGTAATGATTCTATCATATCCATGAGCATGAAAGTTTTTTCCTCAATGGGAGATGGTGTGAAGGATCAAAAAACAGGATATGGTGGTTGGGACTTGTATCTAAATGAATTTAATGTATCCTTAGAGCCTTAGGGTAATTTCTCACAAAGTAATCCATGATCAATGTCTTGATTGATCAAAAAGGTGGCAAGGCATTCATTGGAAAAATAGGTGGTAGTTCAAGCTCAATTAATGATTTGGGATGGTGTGTTCCCTCTCTGATGTATGCTCCCACATTATTTCTCTCTCTCCCTTCTCCCATATAGCCTAGTCTCATTCCCATTCAAGGGGTTCTCAGCTCTTATAATTTTTCATTCTTTTCTAGGATAAGGATACTCATTAAGATTCTTGCAAAAGTGTGCTCATTTGATATGGTTAAACCCTATCAAAATATTGTAATAACTACCTTTTTAATTAATAGGATCAACTCTTTGCCTATCTTTTATCTTCAATCAGTGCTTAGTATGTTTGTGTATGGTGAATTTGTGAAATAAAGTCTTCCTAGTTCACTGTCCTTTTGCTTGCCTCTTTGAAGGTGTTTTCAAGCTAACTTGCAAGACTAGATTAATGTTTTACTTGGGACATCTATGAAATATTTATGCGACTAGTGAGATTATGAGGTTGTGTGAGTTATAGTTGTCTTATATCAATCCAATGTGGGTTAAATCTTATATTAGTGTCCATTTTAACTTTGGTGAATCACCTTTTAGCCTTCGTAAGAGCCCTTAAACCTTTTCTAACCCTTTTCTCAGTAATTAACATTACTTTAGGTGAGCATCAAGAGGAAGCCAACCTTCTTCAAAGGTTTAACCCCATTATAGGTGACCCATAGCTTGGGGTTGTTCCCATTATGTAGCTCAATTAGAGTGAGACTAAATAACTCCTTCTAAGGGTATAAATTGAGCCTAAAATAGTTTTTGGCATGCCTAATGGGATCCAATTTAAAATAAAGGATTGATCAAGTTTGATGTTGGTTTGATCAGTTTCAAGTAGTCATAACTTCATGCAGCAACATTCAGTAACTCTAAAGGAATAATCAACACTCTGGTGTAGAGAATTAGTTGTCTCTCATGTCAAAGGTCTCAATAAGGTTAGCTTCAAGAGGTATTCCCTTTGAATTTGTTGAACTACCTTTAAATTTATAAAAAATATTGAGGTTTGTTAATACACATCTATATCAGGGAACCTTTGCTCCTAAGTCATTTTCAAGGCCTACCTCTGCAAGGATACCTTCATTAAACCCTCTCATAGCCATGGCAATCCCTAGAGATTTTATGGATTTTAATGGATAAATTCCTCTAGCCCTCCCTCACTATGATCATATCCTAGTTGCATCCCTTAAAAGTGTCCCCTATTATACTAGAGACTAAACTACAAAACCTTCTAAGCACCTCATAGACATAGCCAATTTTTACATTATCCATAATGTCACTGAGAGAAATATAGCTATTAGGTTATTAGCTACTTATTTCAAATGAAAGTCCCTAGATTGGTATAGAGGCCTTACTACTAATTATATTTAAACATGAGGCTAATTAGGAGAGGATTTTTGTAAAATATTTGAGGACAAAAGTGACCAGTTTTTACTTGTAGAGCAACTAACTGCCATTAAGAGAGCTCTTGATGAAGTCATGCAAGACTTAAACACAAGGTTCCAAAAAACTCAGGATAGAATCTTGGTCTCAGTTAGACCAACCCCTAACTTTGCCTTTATATATTATTTAAAGGCTTTAAATAATATATAGTAGTGAGGATACAATCTATGGGAGGAAATATAGTTCTAGATGCTTATGAGGTGGCCATCAAAGTAAAAAATTGTTTGGTTCAAGTTGGCAAGCTTACACCTAGACCACCAATGCCCTTATTTCTTGAAATTAGACCACCTCCTATTTTTATCCCTCTACTAGATGTCAATTATCTTACACCAACAATTATTTTAATACCTACACTAAAATAAGAGAAAGCTTTCACTAGTGGATCTAGTGATTCCTAAGACTAAAATAACTTCCAAGAGCTTAAAAACATGTTTTAGTCTTTTGGAAATGAGATAATAAATGTTAAGAGGTAGCAAAATTTCAATAGGCCTTATCAAGGTTCATATCAACCTCAATAATAATATTTTCAAGCAAATAGGCCACCATAAAAAGGTAACTACCACTGCCAAGGCCAAGGTTAAAACTAAGGACAAGTGTAACATGGCTAAAAGAGGCAAAATAACTACAATCCTAATATTTTTAGTACTTCCAACACCTTGGTACTAGTTCAAAATAATGTGCCTCAAGAAGCAAAGGGTACCATGCCTTGGAATTAGTATTTTGGTCAACATATTGTCCTAAATATTGACCTTAACCAAGCCTTCAATGATTAATGGTAGTAGGCCACTAATTATGGATAAAATCAAGCCTTAATGGCTCAAAACATAGAAATCCCCATGATGATAAAACCACAAGAGCCTCCAAAAATTCAAGGGTCTAATCAAGGACCAAACTAGATGGATGCCATCATAGTGAATTATGAGCAAGAAGAGTGTTATGCATCCAACCAACAGGCTAGTTCTAGCCAAGACTACATACCAGTGGTAGTAAATACAAGATTTAAAAGAAGGAACATGGATGGTAACCGGGGAGAAATCAAAGAGATTACTACCATTATTCATTCACTAACAAAGCCAAATGAACTTTTTATCACTCCAAAGGTTCTAGTACCTCCAAAAAATAAGAGTCAAGGGAATCTTTTTGTAGCCCAAGGCTCACAATTTTAACAAACAATAGTGGCGGCTCCCAAAGCATAAACAAAGGTTGGTAGTTCACACATCAACATTGTTGAACAAATGAATAAATCTAATGTGAGCGTTTCAATGTGGGATATGCTCTCTATGCCTATTAAATTGGACATTCTTCAAGAAGGTTTGTACAAGATTAATGTTACAATAGTTATAAATAAGCCACTAGGCAAGGTGAATGAGGTTCTCACCAATGCAATCAAAGGGCCTAGTGAAGGGAAATCAAGTAAAGTCACCAAACCTCCTCCCTTCTACATCTCAATGAGCATTGGTAACTCTCTAGTACATAATTGATTAGTTTAAATTGGGGCTAGTACCTTGTTAATGCCAAAGTCCATAGCTAATCAACCTGGTCTAAAATATGAGCCCCAGTCCAAAGGAGAGCTACAACTTGATGGTTCTTCTACCAAGCCATCTGGCTTAATTAGAGACCTCAACTTCACCCTACATGCTTATCC
The DNA here is from genome assembly GCA_037957365.1 of Torreya grandis. Lineage (NCBI taxonomy): Eukaryota > Viridiplantae > Streptophyta > Pinopsida > Cupressales > Taxaceae > Torreya > Torreya grandis. Next base: position 442,695 of record JARHVA010006749.1, on the reverse strand, counting down.
TAGTGTCTCAGTGTTTTAAGATGTGTTGATCTTGGATGTGCCTCCTCATTTTGCACTATGCCTATCCAAGGAGTTCATAGTAAAGATAGGAGGTTATTGTTGACCAAATTTGATCATGTAGGTCAAATTGGGGCACTTATAGGTAAAAAATTGAGCTTTAGTTTTTTTTTGGGTATAATATTATGTCATAGGATGTATTATATGTCTTTTTATGTTATTCCATATCATATTAGCCTTACTCAATTAGTCTTTTAGTCTATTTATCATTTTAAGGTCAAAAAAAGGGCATTTAATGACTTGTACAACCTCCTATGTAAATGTGAAGGTGTAAAAAGGTTATTTCACATGCCATGTCTCCTATTATGTCTTAGGTAACTATTTCTAATTGAAAGTGGTAGGTGATTCAGAAGAAAGAGAAATTTTCTTGGGAAAAAAGGAGATTTTAGCACTTATAAGGCCCATGGGGAAGTGTGCCACATGGGATAAGGTCATGGAATGACTCTAAAGCTTCCTTATACCCATATTAGTGCTTGGCATTCTTTTAAAGTGATAAAAAAGGTCCCAAAACTATTTTTCTTCTTATTCATCCTTATAGGCACACAGAACCAGTCTTCATGTTTGTACTTGATATGTATAGTTGGATAACTTCTAGGTCAAATGTATTTGAGAGGTAAAAGTAAACCAAAAGAGATTCATTTTTATAACAATATTTTGAAGAATAGTGGCATGTAATTTATGAACCATCCTTATGAAGTTGACTACATTTTTATGCTTATTGTTTCATACACCCTATAGGTTTTATTCCATTTTGGGTAAGTTCGTACAAAATAGTGGGTGATGTTAACTCTAGATAATATGGGATTTATTCTCAGATTCTCTCTATGTTTAGTTTCATCTTCATGGTTTTTGGATGAGCAAGTTATCTCATGTTGTAGGAAGGTGCCACCATATGAGGTTTCAATCAAAGATCCTTGCTTATAGAATATTTGGTTCTAAGAGGAGGTCTCATAGGAATGTGATGTGATGTTTCCAATGTCTCAATTCCATATTCATCATCTTCTATTCATGTATAGTCTCATAACATCATGCTTGGATCAAGTTTTTAATCTTGTTATGCTCACAGCCAACTCTTTGCTTAATTTCATTTGCATCCATGTTGGAGCATGGGTGTAGAACCTATTTAGCAAGTTCATAGAGGTGTTTTTTAAGTATAATTATCTTTAACATACTCTCACATCAGAAACATAAAATAGTAACCTTCACTTGGAATAAGAGATGATTGTGTTAGTACTTAAGTCACACACACAACCATATGATAAAAATATGCACCTACAGGTGCCTACATGAAGTAAAAAACATCAAAAGTGAGGTGTATGGATTTATCCCAAGGCTTGAGATATCATTATGTTTCATGTAAAAACTTTGGTGAAAATATCAATTGATTATGAAGCCATCCCTTTGGTGCATGAATCATTTCAGGTTCACTGCCTACATACATCATAAATCCACCTATAGGGGCCTCTCTCTATGATGATGTCATGATGGAAGAAGATATTTGAAATTTGGTCCAAATCATTTTAGGTCCTAGAGTTCATTTAAAAACTTTTAAATGGTCTAAAGCTGATCACTAACACCTATATCCCATGCTTACTGCCCAATTCTTGTGTTATTATATGTACATGAAAACATCCACCTATAAGTGGCTTAAAATAATGTTGAGGTGTCATATAGAAGATTTAAACAAGTTATAACCTTATTTGGAGTCATGAAATGTTGATTCAAGCATGGTAGACATGCTAATAATGTTATTTTGGCATATTGAGATAAGGATCAACTTCAAATGATGATGACTGAGTTTTGAGACCAAATTCTTAAACTGTGAAAATAGAGATCCAAGGCATTTTAGTGGAGGTCATATGACATGGTTGCAAAGACTTTAAATACCTCTAAATTATCCCACTTTTTTTCCTCTATATAATAGATAAACTTTTAAAATAATGAAGTCAAGAAATTTAGTGGAAGATAGTTGTTGGGAGACCTAAAGATGCCCCTAAAACAACTAAAACCAAATAGTAGTATCTATAAGTTTTGAAGGTACAAGTGATCTTGACACTTCAAAGTGATAGTAATACATTATATCATATTTTTAATGGCCTTTTGAAGTTAATGGTACACCATGAACATAAATATCATTAAGACAACATTGATAAGTTATGCTTTAGATCCCCATATACACCTACAAGTGTCTCTTCCTCTAAAAATGTGCACCTACAGCATGGGTCAAATTCCTACACAATCCATAATGAATGATTAAGCATGGGAGTATTAATTTGGGATGATGTAGTAATTTATAAATGTTCCATATAATCAAAATTTATATGGAATATCTCTGAAGAATAATCTTCATACACAAGGTTTTCCTCATTCAAACACATTTGACTGTGTATGACTGTATAAGGTAGTGAGCTTAGTAGTAATGCTATGATACTTGCATGGTCACTAAAAATTTGAGTCACAAAAAATTTTAAGTGACCCTAGGATATCCTAAATAATTATATGGACATTGTATATAATCAAATATTATGCAGGGATCACCATTTGAATGAGGAAAATAGAGATACAGTCAAGAATTGTAAATACAGTCTTGAGAGTTTATGTATGGAGAGAGGTATGTAAGCAAGTTGGAGTGATTTTAAATATTAATTAACCTTAATAATTACTTAAATATTCTCATATAACTCTCATATTGGATATATAACATAGATAAGACCTTGATCAAGTAACATATAGTCCACATCTTGAAATTCCTACACATAGTCCATTTTGCACAAGCCTATCTTGGGTTTTGTTGAGGTTGGGGGTCTATGAATAAGATAAAGGGATAAAATTTTGTGGAGATAAAACTTAAAACTTTAATAATCTTATAAAATACCCATTTTTTTTGTAAAAATAGGGTAAGTTCCCTCTATTTTATATCAGAGAGAGGGCACTCCCCTCATGCACAAACCTTAGCAGTTTTGGAGAAGGATGGTAAATAGATGGATAAAGAGATATTTGAAACTTTAATAAATGATTTATAAGATTTATAAAACCTATTTATACATATAAAACCAATTAATAATGAGTGAGTTTTAATAGGGCATCCCAGACTATCAGGTTTGCAAGCAAACCCATTGGGTAGGGTTTTGACCTAGAGCCAAATGGTAGACCAATGACATATCCAAATTTATTAATGGTTTCCAATGGAAAAAATCATTTTTTTGGGATAATTTTATATTTTTTAAATCTTATTTAATTAAAATATTTCAAATTGGATCGCTTAGGACACAAAGGTTGCAGGCAGGCCTATTGGACATAGTTTAAGCCTAGTATCCAAATGGGGGGTCATTCACACTTATAGCATGAGATATGAATTATAACATATTATATCATGAATATTTGGGTAATATAGAGGTGATAAAAAAAATTTAAGGTAGATAAGCCACAAATAAACCATTTTTTCCCCAAAAAATGAACTTAGACTTGTTGGCATGGGAGAAAGATCTCAATAGGAGAGATTCAAATGATCACATCTTTTATGATAATTTTTATGGAGTCCAGGGACATTTATAGGTGTTATAATTGGTATTAAAAAAACTTATTGTGGATTTTTTTTTCAATTTAGATGTCCCATATTTATGAATGAAGCTTAAGAGTCAAAACTACTCAAAACCCTTGCTAACCATTGCTAGTGTCTTGATTGGGAAGATGAGCTAGAAAGCCACTCTAATAGACTATTTTGATAAATATGATGATTGTAACTTGTAGATTAATCTCTCAGGATCATCCCCACTATTTTAAGTTATATGAAATTGTAAGGGTAGGGTATGAAATAGGGTAATTTTGACTATTTTATGTGTTTTTCAAGTTCTAAGAGGAGTTTGAAGATAAAAAAAACTTTGGGAAAAGTATTATGAATTTTTATAACCCATAATTTCCATATAATTATTAATAACAACTCTTAAGTTTTCAAACAAACTACTTCATCTCAACTAATCAAAACTGGCATAGTTGACAAGCTAGTGAGAAGGGTGGAAAACGTCAAGTGAGTTCATTTTAATGTGTGCCTAATGCCTATAATTCCATGGATGGTAGTTAAACATTTAATCCACTCACTTTCACGGATTTACATGGAAAAATTATACCTTTTTGGAGGCTAAGTGTGCAGGGTGCATGAAGGAAGAGTTTTTTAGACTGTAAATGGTGATGGCTTGCTTCTAGATTATTTTATATGACCAAGATTGAAAAAAATACATGAAGAGGCATGTATAAAATACTTCCCACTAATTAAAATCATAATACCTATACCTAATTAGTTTTTGGATGTTTAAATAGAGCTAATCATGAAGGCAATTTTTTTGAGCTAGTTAAGGGAATTTTATGCCACTTTGTAAGATTTGTATGCCTTATATGGACATTTATACAACATAACCTTGCATGGTTCGTCCCACATATTCTTTTAATACACAATTAACTGATTCTCTCATCTTTAAAAGTGTCCTTGTGACCCTTGGACTTCTCTCTTCTCCTCTCTCTCTCTCTCAAGTTCTATAAGAACTAGCCATTTTGGCCATTATAACTTATACTCCACCTGATTATGGTGAATCCCTACTCATTTTCATATAATTTGATCAATAATACTACTTATTTTTATCTCTTCATGTATGTTATAGTGTGTTTTAATTATATGATGAATATTTCTTAGTGAAGACTATGGATTCCTTAAATTGTTATCTCATTCTTTCACCCTATTTACAATTGGAAAGATTTTTATTATAGGACATGTGAAGTGTTCTAGGAAGTGTCAAGGTTGAGTGAGTTATTTTATTCACTAGTGCCATTTAAGGCCTTTTATCTAGTCCTCCTATCCTAAACATTCATCCATAACCTCATAATGTAACATTGATGTGAGAAGATGCAGATTGGAGAAGTGTATGTTTGGTTAGTCTTTTGGTTTCATGTGTAACATGCAGCTAGTTGTAAGTCATCAACTTATTTGGTGTATCACCTCCCTTAACATAGTTTTCTTTAAATTTTATTTCTCCCTTCCCCCCCCCACAAAGTTTAGGTATAGTATGATCCAAATTGGTACATCAAAGGAGTTATACCTACTTAGAGATTCACCTCATCCTTAGGCTACCCACAAGCCTAGATGTGTTTCAATTATGCCACTTAGATTAGGAGAGATTAGGAATCTCCTCAAAGGGTGAAAATCCAAGTGACTATTATTTTTGGCATGCTCAATGGGACTCTTAGTCTAAAAAGTTTAAATATTTTTGGTGTTGTCCTTCAATAATAAACCTTTAGAGGCATCTATCCAAGCATTAATGGTGAATCTGAAGATTCATCAGTTGGTCAAACAACCAAGTTTCCTTTTGAAGATTGTTGGTAATATATTTATGTGTGTTCTTGCTTTCAATGAAGTTTTATGGCTGACTTTAGTGTTGAGTTTTGTTTTACATAAGTTGGTGAGGTTTACCAAGCTTATGGTAATCTTTATTATCCTTATCATGATTATTGTCAGCCCAAATATGATCATATTTAACCTTATCATGAAGTGTATCATTCCTATAGCCAACCTTCTTAATATCTTTCTTCTCCTATTCAACCTAACCACTTCTCAAGTCGATCCATTTCCACCTTCAAATAAACACTTTTAGGATATGAGAAGTACATGTTAGATCTTGACACACAAAGGGGATATGGTCTAAATATTCCGATTAATTTCATTCATAATATGATAGATGCATTAGATCAGGTCAAAAGAGAGTGGGTACCTATTGAGAGAGCCAATTGGCAAAGGATCACAAGTGAGATGCTAGATGTGAGTGGCCTAGCTTCATCCTTAGAGGATAGGCTAAGAATTCATGAAAGGCAAACTTACCAAACCTATCATCCTTCATATCCACTTACCCAATGTTGCTATCAATCCTTCATGGTTCCCCCTCATGAACCCAATCAATCTTATCAAAGTCATCCTTTTGCCAATCAGTTGGAAGAGAGAATTGAAAAGAAAAACCTTATTTTTAAAGCTAATCTTGATAGGCATATTGAGTTGGATAATATGAAAATTCACTAGTCTATGTCATTAGAAAAATAATTATAATCTAATCCCTCATTTCCCTCTCCCATTTCATCCCCATCTAAATAAAAAACTTCTAGATATGAAATCTCAAATTGGAGACAAGGTGTAAAATCCAAGCCCAAAGAGACTCCAAGTTTTTTGAACACTTCATCCACTCCTAAAATTGAATCACTACCTCAAGAAGAGACTCATAATCATAAAATCCTAAGATGGAATAAGATAGTGGAGTCATGGGAAAATAAAGAGGAGAAAATCTTAGATAAAGAGTGTGAAGTTAAAGAAAAACTTGATCCTACACAAGCTCCTTCCACCCTTCCTCAAGAGACCTCTTGTATTCCACGTCAGCCCTCTTATACTCCTCATTCTCATGATGATACCTATGATATTAAATAAATACTTTTCCAAGATAACTTATCCAATCAAATTGAATAGCTAGAGTCAAAAATGAAGTTGCTAAGTCAATATGTGATAGAAAGTTTAGACCCAAAAGAAAATTTTGTGTCTAAGCACACCCCATCTAACCTCCCTCAAGAAAGTGTTCAAGATAAATAAGATGTGAATAAAGTGATTTTAAGGTATAAGTAAGATAAATAAGCTATCATATCCCAATTTTTTCCTCCCCTTCCTCAAGAGCTTCAAAAATAATCCCCTACATTTCACTCTCAATCTGATTTTGAGTTCTATGTGCCTCCTCCACAATTTAATTCATCTTGTCCTCACCCCATCACCATTTACCTTGATGGACCTATTGTATGGGAACCTAAATAAGAGAATTTAGTTGATAAAAACTTATAACTCTTTCTTGAATAAATCCTACCTCCTTGGGAGCCTCATTGGACTAAGTCACATGACTTCAAGATGCCTAGTCTTCAAATCACAAAGAAAGAGATTGAAGATCTTGCATCCCTTGAGAACCAAAGTCCTATTTTAGAGGTTGATATTTATCTTGAGATGCCTCAAGTGTTTTTAAATGTTGAAGAATAGGTGGTCTCTTCTATTGAAACTTTTTATTGGGTTGATATGGAAGAATGTTTTCCTTTTACCAAAGAGGAAGAAATAGTCATTGGCTCTTCCATCACTTTGCAAGATATCATGGATGGGAAGGAACAAGTTCTTAATCAGTATTTAGATGAATTTTTTGTAGTCATTAGAGTAGGATATACTCCTCTTCAAGGAGGTTATGATCAAGTCAAATATGGAGAAGGCAACCTTGACACATAAGTGAGTATGCAAAAGAAAAGCAACCTTTGAAATTTGTCCTTTCAAGAGGCATATGCATTTGATGATGATATGTTTGAAATAATCAAGATGGGATATTATCCTCTATATCATTTTGGAGAACACATCATCTCTTGAAGGATGGAACAAGCTCCTATTAGCCTCAATCTTCCAAAGAACATGAAACTACTCATTTTAAAGCCATGCCTACTAAGGAGATACAAGTTGAACATGAGATGGGAGTAGGCAGAAATATGAGGTATGTGTAAAAGATCAAGATTAATATATCTACATTGGAGACCTATTTTAAGATGATTTAGTGAGGGCAGATCAAGTGAAATGCCAAGGAATAGGTCTAATCTACAAAGCATCTAATCCAAAGAGAAACATGATTGGCACTATGGCTCATCTCATCAAGAAGATGATTCAAAAAGCTTTGTTTTTGATCCTAGAAAGGAGGTATGCTTAGTTTCTAGTTGTGAATAGTATTTTGTCTTCTAATTTCCCTAATTGCCTTGAGTACATGTGTATGTCTTGTTAGTATGTTTGCTTTGCTTTGTGTGTGTCATTTGTTTTGTATGGTTGAGGTAGTCAAGTGGTCTTATCTTGATCAAAAATTGTGGTCAATGGTCATAGGTCTCTTTACTTTTTTTTAGATTTTAGATGACTCCTTAATCACAATGGATTGATAAGGCTACTGGTCTAGTTAATATAGCAGGCATACTACCCCTATGAGTCATCAATTTTTCGACCAAATTTGACCCTGTAGGTCAAATTGGGGCACCTATATGTAAAAACTTGAGTTTTTAGGTTTTTTTTGGGTATAATATTATGTCATAGGATGTATTATATGTATTTTTGTGTTATTCCATATCATATTAGCCTTGGTCAATTAGTCTTTTAGTCCATTTAACATTTTGAGTCATTTTGAAGTTAAAAAAGGTGCATTTAATGACTTGTATGACCTCATATGGAAATGTGAAGGTGTAAAAAGGTTATTTCATGTTCCATATGTCCTATTATGTCTTATGTAACTATTTAAAACTGAAAATGGTAGGTGTTTTAGAAGAAATACTAGTTTTTTGGGGGAAAAAAGAGAGTTTGGCACTTGTAAGGCCCATGGGGAAGTGTACCACATGGGAGAAGGTCATGGAATGACTCTTTATATTCCTTAGATCCATATAAATGCTTTAAATTATTTTTAAGTTCTAAATAAGGCCCAAAACTATTATACTCCTTTTTCATCCTTCTAGGCACACAGAACTAGTCTTCAGGTTTGTACTTGATATGGATAGTTGGAGAAATTTTAGGTAAAATTCCTCTGGGAGGTGAAATTAAACTCAGAGAGATTAATTTTAATAAAAATATTTTGAATAATAGTGGCCTGTTATTTATGAACCATCCTCATGAAGTTGACTATATTTTTGTGCTTATTATTTTATACACCCTATAGGCTTTGCTCTATTTTAGTCAAGTTTGTACAAACCAGTGGGTGATGTTGAATATAGAGGATTTTGGATCTCTTATTAGATTTTATCCATGTTTATTTTCATGTTTCATGGTGTTTGTATGAGAAACTTATCTCATGTTGCAGGAAGGTGCCACCATATGAGGTTTCAGTCAAAGATCCTTATTAGAATGTTTGGTTCTTAGAGGAGGTCTCATAGGAATCTGATGTGATTTTTCCCATGTCTAAATGACATATTTATCATATTCCCTTCATTTTTAGTCACATAACATCATTATTGGATCAAGTTTTTAGTCTTTTTACACTCACAGCCAACTTTATGCTCAATTTCATTTGTAGCCATGTTAGAGCACGGGAGTATAACCTATTTAGGATGTCCATGGAGGTTTTTTTGAAGTATAATTATGTTTAACATACTCTCACATCATAAACATCAAATATTAACCTTCACTTGTCATAAGAGAGGACTGTGCTAGTACCTCAGTCACACACACAACCATATGACATAAATATGCACCTATAGCTGCCCACAAGAAGTGAAAAATAACAAAAGTGAGATGTATGGATTTGTCCCAAGGATTTATATATCATGATGTTTCATGTATAAACTTTGGTGAAAATATAAATCAGTTATGAATCCATCCCTTTGGTGCATGAATTATTTCAGGTTCACTACTTGTATACATCCTAAGTCCACCTATGAAGACCTCTCTCTTTGATGATTTCATGATGAAAGAAGAGATTTGATAGTTGATAAAAATACTTGGGTGTCCTATATTTCATTGATAAACTTTGAGAGGGTATAAATCTAATCACAAACACATAAATCCCATGCTTACTACCCAATTCTTGTGTTAATGCCTGTATAGGAAAACATCCACCTACAGGTGGATTAAAAGAATGTTGAGGTGTCATCAAGAAGATTTGAAAAAGTTGGAACTTTATTTATAGTCATGGAATGTTGAGGGAAGCATGGAAGACACGTTAAGAATTCTATATTGGTAGATTGAGATAGGAATCAACTTCAAATGATGATGATTGAGTTTTGAGACCAAATTCCTAAACTGTAAAAATAGAGATCCAAGGTATTTTAGTGGAGGTCATATGACATGGTTTCAAAGACTTAAAATTCTTATAAATTATCACACTTTATAGCCTCTATATAGGAGATGAATTTTTCAAATAATGAAGTCAATAAATTCAATGGAAGATAATTGTTGGGAGACCTAAAGATGTCCCTAAAACCACTAAAACCAAACAATAGTATCCACAAATTTTTAAGGTACAAGTGATCTTAACACTTCAAAGATAGTAAGACATTTTATCATGTTTTTAATGGCCTTTTTAAGTGAATGACACACCATGAACATAAATATAATTAATACAACATTGATAAGCTATGTTTTAGACCCACATATACACCTACAGGGGTCTTTTCCTCTAAAAAGGTGCACCTACAGTAGGGGTCAAATTCCTACACAGTCCATAATGAAGGATTAAGCATGGGAGTATTAAGTTGGGATGGTGTAATAAGTTATAAATGATCCATATAATCAAAATTTATATGAAATATCTCCCAAGAATAATCTTCATACACAAGGTTTACCTCATTCAAACATAGTTGACTGTGTGTCTATATAAGGTAGTGAGTTTAGGAGTAATGTTGTGAGACTTGTTTTTTATGGGAACTAATAGAATGAGTCCCAAAAAAATTTAAGTGACCCTAGGATATCCTCAAGAATTATATGGACATTTTCTATAAGCCAATATTATGCAGGGGTCACCATTTGAGTGAGGAAAATAGAGATATAATCAGGAATTGTAAATACAATCTTGAGAGTTCATGTATGGAAAGAGGTATGTAAGAAATTTAGAGTGATTTTATATATTAATTAACATTTATAATTACTTAAATAGTCTCATATGACTCTCATAATGGATATAAAACATAGAGAGGACCCTAGCAAGTAACATACAGTCCACGTCTTGAAATTCCTGCACACAGTCCATTTTAAACAAGCATGTCTTGGGTTTTGTTGAGGTTGGGGGGTATATGATTAAGATAAATGGATAAAATTTTGTGGATATAATCCTTATAATCCTATCCAATACCCATTTTTTATAGAAAAATAGGGGAAGTGTTCACTATTTTATATCAGATAGAGGGCACTCCCTTCATGCACAAACCCTGGCAATTTTGGAGAAGGATGGTAAATGGATGGATAAAGATCTGGTTAGACATTTAATAAAGGATTTATAATATTTATAAAAACTATTTATACATATTAAACCAAGTAATAAGGGGTGAGGTTTAACAGGGTATCCTAGACCATCACATTTACAAGCAAGCCCATTGGGTAGGGTTTTGACCTAGAGCCAAATGGTAGAAAAATGACATCTCTAACTTTAGTAATGGTTTAAAATGGAAAAAATAATGTTTTTGGGATCATAATAAAGGTTTTAAATCTTATGTAATGTAAATAATTCAAATTGGATGGCCTAGAACATAGGGTGCAAGCAAGCCTATTGGACATGGTTTAGGCCTAGTATCCAAATGGGGAGTCATTCACACATATATCATGATATATGAATTATAAAATATTTTATCATGTATATTTGGGTAAAAAATAGGTGATAAATATTTTTTAAGGCGGAGAAACCACAAGGAAACCATTTTTGGCCCAAAAAACCAACTCATGCTTGTTGTCATGGGAGAAAGAGCTTGATAGGAGAGGTTCAAATGCTCACATATTTTATGAAGATTTTCATGGAGTCTAATTAAATTTATAAGTTTTAAAATTGGTTTTAAAAAACCTTATTGTGGAATTTTTTGTCAAGTTGTATGTCCCATGTTTATGAACGAAGCTTAAGAGTCAAAACTACTCAAAACCCTTGCTAACCCTTGCTAGTGACCTAATTAGGAAGATGAATATACAAATCCACTCTAATGGACCAGTTTTAATAGGATTATTATTTTAAATTGTATATGAAACTCTCAATATCCCCCCACCCTTTTGAGTTGTACATAATTGTATAGACATGGTAAAAAAATAGGATACTTTTGACTCTTTTATTTGTTTTGTAGGTTCCAAGAGGAGTCTAAATATGAAAAAAACTTTGGGAAAAGTATTAAGACTTGGGATAACCAATAATTTCCATTTAATTCTTCATAAAAACTCTTAATTTTTCAAACAAACTGCTTAATCTCAATTAGTCAAAACTAGCATAGTGGACAAGCTAGTGAGAAGGGTGGAAAAATTCAAGTGAGCTAATTTTAAAGTGTTCTTGATACCTCTAAGGCTATTTATGGTATTTAAACATGTCATAAACTCCCTCCCATGTATATTAATTTAAAATTTATGATATTTTGGAGGACAAGTGTGTAGGGTACATGAAGGAATAGTTTTTTAGACTACAGATGGTGATGGCTTGCTTCCAGATGATTTTAGATGACCAAGACTGAAATAAATTTTTGGAAAGGCATGTTTGAAAATTTCCCCCTTAATTTCAATCATAATACCTATCCCTAATCATTTTTTGATGTTAAAATAGGGATAATCATGAAGGCAAATTTTTTGAGCCAGTCAAGGGAATTTTATGCCACTTTATAAGAGTTTCATGCCTTGTATGGACACTTGTACTTACTAAAATTGAATGGTTCATCCCATATACTATTATCATTCACAAGTAACTGATTCTTTCATCTTGACAAGTGTCTTTGTGACCCTTGGACTTCTCTCTTCTCCTCTCTCTCTCAATTTCTATAGGAACTAGCCATTTTGGCCATTGTAACTTATGCTCCACCTAAATATGGCAAAGCCCTACTCATTTGCATACCATTTAATAAATAATAATAATAATTTTTACCTCTTCATGATTTTTATATTGTGTTTTACTTGGATAATGAATATTTCTTAGTGAAGACTATGGATTCCTTAGCAGTTGTCTCATTCTTTCACCATATTTGTAGATGGAAAGCTTCTTCTTGCAGGGCATGTGAAGTGTTCTATGAAGTGTCAACATTGAGTGAGTTAGTATATTCACTAGTTACATTTATAGCCTCTTATCTAGTCCTCCTAGCCTAAACATTTATACATAACCTCATAATGTATCACTGATGTGAGAAGATGTAGATTGGAGAAGTGTATGTTTGGTTAATCTCTTAGTATCATGTGTAACATGTAGTTGGTTGGAAGTCATCAACTTATTTGTTGTATCACCTCCCTTAGGATAGTTTACTTTCAATTTTCTCTCTCCCTTTCCCCCCACAAATTTTAGGTATATTAGTGATCCAAGGTGGTACATCAAGGGAGTTATCCCTACCTAGAGATTCACCTCATCATTAGGCTACCCACAAGCCTAAAGGTGTTTTAATTGTGCCACTTGGATGAGGAGATATTAGGCATCTCCTCAAAGGATGGAAATCCAAGTGACAATAGTTACCTTATAGTAGATTAGTCATATATGGAATTTAGAACAAGATATGGGGCCAAAGAGTTAATCAAAGTTGATCCCATTACATAATTCCACATAGAGCTCTATGGACCAAATAATATCAACATCAATTACACCATCATTGATGAGGATTAATTTTCAATGGGGAAGGAAATGAACACTCATCCAAAAGAGGTACCAGACATTTTCTTCGATGAACTATGGAATGAAATATAACTAGTAGTTCCCTTAGAGGGTATTGAATAAAGGGACTTGGGTGTCTACTATTTGCATGAAGAAAGCCAGCCCATGCCATCCCTCATGAGGCCTCAAGAAGATCCTAATGGTCTATTAAAGTTTTTTTTATGGTTCAAGGAGCAAGCATGGAGTGGGTATAGGTGTTATGCTAGTATCCCCTTAAAATGACAAGTAATTCTCTTCATATAGGTTCCAATTTAGTTATTCCTTCAATACAACAAAATATAAGGGCCTTATTCATGACCTTCAATGGGCTAGTAATAAAAGGATCAAGAAATTATAAGTATATGGGGATAGTGAATTGATTGTGCACCAATTTAGAGGCCAAAATGTCACTGAGAACCCCTTAATGAAGTCCTACAAACATAGAGTGTGGGATCTAATAAAGGACTTTAAGGCATTTAACATCCAATCAGTCCCAAGGAGATAGAATGAACATGTTTATAGGCTAGAAGTTCTGGGGGTTCATTTTGACATCCATAATGAATTGAAAAGGACCAAGGTACAACCACATGTCAAATTGGTTATAAGACCATCAATGTTAGATAATGAAGCTCATTGGTAGGTCTTTGAAAATGACTAACAAATTGCATGTTTTAAATTTATCCTCCATTAACTAAGGAAAATTATAGCATTAGTATGGGAATTATATTGTTTAATTAAGTTCCAATAAGATTCCTAAAAGGATAGTCACCATATAAGGTCTTTTTCATGAAGGGGACCATATGAGGAAGGATAAAGCAATGATGTCAACTAATTAAGAGAACTATGAGAGAGTTATTATCCTTGAAGATAAGCTCTTTTAGCTTGGAAAGGTAAGCACTAGAGCTAGAATACATTCTTTCATAGGTATTTGTAAATAATATGTCGATATCTTTGTTTGTAAATATAGTGACCTAAGGGGATTTGATCCTAAATTGGCCTAACACACTATAGAACTAAAGGTTAAAGCCAAGCCTATCAGGGAAAAGCAAAGGCCCATAAAACCCAATATTGAAGAGATCATGAGGAAGGAATTGACCAATTTGATTTAATCTAAGATCATCTTCATAATTAAGCACTCTTCATGGGTAGCTAATATAGTACCTATTAGGAAGAAGAATGAGGAAATTAGACTATGTGTGGACTTCAAGGATCTTAATAGGGTCTCTTTGAAGGATCACTATCCCTTATAATCCATGGATATACTCTTTCAAATACTTATTTGTTTATAACACTTCTATCTTGGATGCGTATTCAGGTTATAACCAAGTGCTAGTGGGAGAGGAAGATCAATACAAGACTGCCTTCACCACCAAGTGGGGTACATTTGCTTACCAAAATATGTATTTTAGATTATCTAGTATTAGGCAAAACTTTCAAAGAATAATGGGCATCGACTTCTAAGGGATACTAAATCAAATGGTACTAGTATACTTGGATGACATCATAGTCTTCTCCAAGAAAGCTAGTGAACACATGGACCATCTGAGGCTGATATTCTAGAGATACAGAGAGTATCCAAGAAAGGTGTATTTTCTATGCATGAAGGTAAGTTATTGGGTCAAATTATTTTAAAATAAGGATTATCTATTGACCTTGACAAATTAAGTGCTATCTTATCCTTATCCTTGCCAAATTACAAGAAAGGGATCTAGAGCTGCCTTGGGAAGATTAACTTTGTGAGAAGGTTCATACCTAGTTTTACAAATCTAGTCAAACCTATCATTACCATGATAAATAAAATCTAAGTGTTTTATTGGTATAATCAAGGAAAGGAAACCTTTGAAACCATTAATTAGGCCATTTCCCAAGCCCCCTCACTCATAAATCTTGATTTCTCCAAGGACTTCATCTTGTACACCTTTGATAATGTTAACAACATATCAGCTATGCTGATGCAGAATAATGGTAAAGGAATGGAATGTCCAATTACCTTTTTTAGTTAAGGGCTATAAGTACATTATTTGAGGTACACTTTCATTAAAAAATAGGTTATTAAATCCTATAGGAGTCTCAATAAGTTCAAACCCATGCTCTCCAATATCAGGATTCATCTTATGGTGTCTCACCCTAGGGTTAGGGACTTTCTCCTTAACAAGGATTTGAGTGAAAAAAGAGTAGGTTAGATCACCAAGGTCATGGAATATGATGTGTATATCAAGGTCACCAAGTTGGTCAAAGGTAATAATTTGTGTGAGTACATGGTAAATGATCTCAAAGAGGATAAGGAATTTATTTTGGTGACCCAAGATAACTCACAATCAGGTGCACCACCATTTTAAAATCATTAGATTCAAGATATGACTTACTTCTTGATAATAAGAGAGTACCCTCAAGGTCTGGATAGAGCCAAAATAAGGTATTTTATGATTTAACCCATACCTTATGCATTGGTTGGTAGTGTCTTTTTTACAAAGGACCTCAATGGAGTGTTCGTTAGGTGCATAGATGATGACCAAGTGACCAAATTCTTGGAGTAATTTCATGATGGACCTGTAGGAGGCCATTTTACACCTAGAACCATAGTATCAAAGGTAATGAGTTTTGGTTATTACTAGCCCAATTATTTCAAATATGCTCATGCATGGGTTAGAAAATTCCAAAAGTGTGATCTCTTTGCAAGAAACTAGAAACTAGCAGCCCTTCCACTCAATCCAATTCAGGTGGAGCAACCCTTCATGTAATGGGTATGAGAATTCATAGGGATGATCAATCCACCATCAAGTGTAGGGCATAAATGGGTGCTCACTATAAATGACTACTTCATTAGGTGGGTGGAATCCATTGCTTTGAAGGAGGCTAATGAGGGTGAAATTTTAGACTTATATGATAGTATTGTGACCAAGTTTGGTATCTCATCCACCATAATTTTAGATAATTCATTAGCATTCCTTGGTATGAAGATAAGTGAGTGGGCTCTCAAACTAGGCATTTACCTTAGCTCGTGTTCCAACTACTATCCTCAAGGAAATGGATTGGTAGAGTCCACAAATAATAATTTTCTAAGGATCATTAGGAGGACCATGGAAAAGAATTAGAGAACATGGCACACCATTGGTAATTCTTAATATGTCCTTATGTATAGAAGGGAAGATAAATTGCCTATCTCTCTTGAGCTACCTACATTAGATTTAGCACATCAGCTTGAGTTGATGGAGGATGAGCCCATGAATGTGAGGTTGAAAGAGCTCATGGAGCTGGAAGAAACCAAGGACCTTGTTGTGAAGACTTTGGACTCACATCAAGCTTAGGTTAAAAAAAGCCTTTGACAGGAAATCTATAGCAAGGAGATTCAAATAAGTGGACCTAGTCCTCAAATGGGACTCAAATAAGGCCAAACCTAGAAACCATACCAATTTTGATAGATTATGGAGTGGTCCTTATTTGATTCATAAATGTAAAGAACATAATTCTTTCTAGCTTGCCCAACTAGACGGAGAGGTATTACCCATCCCAATCAATGAAATTCATTTAAAGCCTTCTTATTATAAGTATTGTATATATTGTAACATATTGTACATATTAGAGTATATTTGTATGCTTTCCTCTAAGTGCCTTGTACACTTTTTTTTGTGTGTGTGTTTCCTTTTTAATAAGTGCCTTGAGCACTTTTTTGTTCTTTTCTTTTGTTCTTTTTGTTTTAAAATAAGGTTCCAAATAGGGATAGCCTTGTGTTATATTCATGATCAGTTTTGAGAAGACTTGGGACTCCATGTGCCCAATATACTAGTTTAAGGCCACCAATTTTGCATAGCAGGCATGTAACCCTAGGATGTCACCAAAAATGTTAGCTAATTTTGGCCCACATACAAAACTTGACATTGTAGTAAATATTTTAGGGGTTTTGATGTGAAGAAAGAAGCTGAGTAGAGTTCATGTTGAACAAAATATCCAAATTTTTGGATGGAATGAATGGTCCAAGGATCTCAAAATTGCTCACAAATATTTTGAAACACTTTAAGTTTGCTTAAAGTGTAATCTAATTTATCTACAAAGTAAGGAACTAGTTCCCAAGTAGTTTTCATGGTATTCAATCAATTCAAGGTTATGGACAAGCCTACATAAGCCTCAATAAATCATTCAAAGCTTCAAAGTCTCAATAAAAAGTTCTTATCATAAGCCTAAGTGAGCCAAACCATCATTAGGACATCATGCAAGAATAAATGGACCAATTTTCTTGCACATTTTATAAATGTGCTCAAGAATCCTCATGTAACCAATGGATCCTGTGAAATTAAATTTATTCATCCCAATAAGATACTTTGAAAGTTTCATGTTCATGTGAGCTTTCTAGCCTATGTTATGTAGTTTTAAAGTGAAACCTATAGAGCAAGACATCCGTGTGAGTGTCAAGTTTGAGATTCATAAAATGATCATTTAAATTTAAAAAAAGCTTAACAATTTTAAAGTTGATCAAGATATAATAGTCTTCATGATCTCATATACTAACAAGAAATATCCAATGGTTTTCATTAGGTTGAAATGGGTCAAAAGGTCCCTAGGTTAACATCCCTTAAAAGGTTGCAGGTTGGACAAGAGCTAAAGGTGCAGATTCATTAAATAGAGATCTGATAGTGCACATTCATTGACAAGAAGGTGGGTTTGAGCTAGATCAATGGTAAGCATTCAATCATACCAATGATCTAATGGTGCATAAGAACTAGAAAAAAAGTGGGCCTAGGTAGATCAAAGGCTTATATTGCTTCATAAATTATGATCTAACAGTGTGAGTTAAATTTAGAAGATCTAGATCAAGGTATCATGCTCATTCATACATAACAATCTAATAGTGCAAGAGAAGTCAATAGGGTTAATGTATATTGAGGATAGGAGAGAGATTGTCGAGTTTTATTAGATCATTAAGCTCTCAAGAAAATCAATGGTCTACAAGCATCTCGTATAAGGCAAATCAATGAGTGACGTTCAAAGTTGAAAGACTAAGGGATCTTTGATGGGAGGTTGAACATGTGACCAAGATCAAACTAGGGAAAACAAGTCTTATAGGGTCATCATTACACCATTGAAGCTCAGCTAAATGCCATGAAAAAAACATAATGATGTAGCCAAGGTGATCAATAACATAAAGGGACTACCATTAAGGCTAAATACAGACCTCTAGTTTGATATTTTTATATCTTATAGGGTTCGTTATGTGACTATGTTTTCCATTATTAAAGAGATCCATGCATATAGTTAATTCTTGGTCATTACAGAGAAAAATTAGGTCTATTTAGACCTAATATAATCCAAAAAAAAGTCTATGTATTCTATAGGTCTACATTAATATGATAACTATAAGAAAACTAATAATATTAGATTGGTTTTTGAACTATACAATCAACCTATGATCCAAACATGGGAATGGAGAAGATATGTGATTAATGTAAAGGGTTTGCATCCTTCAACATGGCCATATTTTTTACAAACATTTGTTTAAAATAGATATGGCTATGATTCTATTAGATCCATGAGCATGAAATTTTTGTCTTCAGTTCGAGATGGTGTGAAGGATAAAAAAAGTATCTAGTGGTTGGGACTTGTAGCTAAATGCATTTAATGCATCCTTAGAGCCTTAGGGAACTTTCCTATAAAGTAAGCCATGAGCAGTGTCTTGATTGATCAAAATGGTGGTAAGACATTCATTAGAAAAAGAGGTGGTAGTTCAAGCTCAATTAATGATCTAGGATGGTGTGTTCCCTCTCTAATGACATGCTCCCACATTATTTCTCTTTCTCCCTTCTCCTATATATCCTGGTCTCATTCCCATTGAAGGGGTTCTCAACTCTGAGAATTTTTCATTCTTTTTTGGGACAAGGATACTCACTAAGACTCTTTTAAAAGTGTGCTCATTTGGTATGGTTAAACCCTATCAAAATATTGTAAGAACTACATTTTAAATTAATAAGATCAACTCTTTGCCTATCTCTTATCTTCAATCAGTGCTTAGTATGCTCATTTATGGTGAATTTGTGAAAGAAAGTCTTCCTAGTTCACTATCCTTCTACTTGCCTCTTTGAAGGTGTTTTTAAGCTAACTTATTGGTCTACATTAGTGTTCTATTTGGGACCTCTTATATAAAATATTTATGTGACTAGTGAGATTGTGAGGTTATGTGAGTTATAGTTGTCTTATGTCGATCCAGTGTGGGTTTAAGATTATATGAGTGTCCATTTTAACTTTGGTGCATCATCTTTTAGCCTTCTTAGAAGACCTTAAACCCTTTCTAACCCTTTTATTAGTAATTATCATTAGTTTAGGTGAGCATCAAGAGGAATCTAGCCTTCTTTAGAGGTTCAACCCCATTATAGGTGACCCATAGCCTAGGGTTGTTCCCATTATGTATCTCAATTGGATTAAGCCTAAATAACTCCCTCCAAGGGTGCAGATTGATCTTCTAATAGTCAACCCTTTCCAAAGCTTCTTTGATGCTCATTACATCTCTAATTTTCTCTTCTATAGAAAGGATCATAACCAATATCCTTTTGTTGTCTACACCTAATTTCCCTTTGGCTTTGACTCTTCACCTCCTACATAGATTGAGTAGCTCTATGTTTGAACTCCTCATCTATGATCAAACCCATAGGATTGAGCATAGTTGTATCCTTGATTAGGCTCCCCAATATATGTATTATCCTATTTTATAATTGCTTGAGATCACTAAAAATATCTCCCATTTCCTTGGACCATTTGTTCAAAGATATGATCTTCTCTATCAATATATCCATAGCCATATTTAAGTGAGCAAGGCTGACTATCTTAAACCCAAGTATTTGGTCCTCTATCAGAACATTAATCAAATCCTTTACTTTATTGTTGGAATTTTTCCACTAGATAACTTGGCTTGAATTCAAAGCACCCTATTTTCCAACAAATCTTATTTGGAATTTACTACCTTCAAGGAGTTGAATAGATAATAAATGGTTATTTCAAACCTATTTATCATATCTCCTAGAACAAATAAAATGGATTCATCCTGTTAGTTCTTATTGTGTTGATTTATCCCTTTGATAGTAGTGTGCAACTATTATGTCTATGCTTGAGCTAATTCAAGAACATCCTCCTCAAAAATAAGATCTTCACCAAGACTC
Organism: Torreya grandis; assembly: GCA_037957365.1. Taxonomy (NCBI): domain Eukaryota; kingdom Viridiplantae; phylum Streptophyta; class Pinopsida; order Cupressales; family Taxaceae; genus Torreya; species Torreya grandis. The sequence continues at coordinate 422,123 of JARHVA010006749.1, read as the reverse complement.
TGTCTTTGCTTCTATGTCAAACCAATTAATGGCTCCACTTTTTGATACACAATTTCTTCACCTCCTATCATGACCCTTTTCTCTCTCACTCTCTGTAATCTAATAATTGTTGGATCAAACTTGACTCCAACTGAGGATTGGGTCACATGTGGGATTTGGACCTCCATTTGTGATTGGTCTATTGAATGGCTTAGAGTAGCCAATCTTCTTGCCTCCTCTTCTTGTAAATCAATATTCCATGTTTTTAGTTCTTGCTACATAGGTATATTATTAGCTTTAACCAAGGCCCATGGGTGATAAGTGGGTATCTTTTCCACTCTTGGTTCATAAATGAACCACTCAGGGATAGGTGGCCCATAAAAAATGTTTTCTTCACTAAAAAAATTGACATATTTTAGGGGAAAGTGATGGTCACTTTGGGGTTCTTAGATTTTAGAATAAGGGTAGTCTCTGCTTTCCTCTTTGGAGGGTCAACAGCTACTAAGTCCAAAGATTTCCCTTTGTCGTCCTTAGTTTCCTCAACACTTATCTTCTCTTCTTCATCTAAATCTGTATATGTCATAGATAGCATCTTCAATACATCCTCAATAGAGTATTAAGGATCTATGGTTATCATATGAGCTGCCTCTTGATGTAATTCATGTTTTTCTACCTTGGAAGGTTTTGTAGCTGATGAATTAGAAGCAATCTTACTTGTCTTTCTTTATTTTAGCCTCTCCTCTTCAGGCTTATATTCTATTTATGTACTATTTTATGAAAGTCTAGAAGATTCACCACTGACAAAATGGTATTGTCTAAGGCCTAATTACCATCTATCATGCAACTTTTGATCTCTTTGTAACCTAGAGTTAGGTCTTATGTTATGCTCCTTTAACCTTCTAGTTAATTCAAAATATGAGGATGCCTTAATGTATATTAATTCAAATGAGATGGGTTCATGCTCATAAGGTAAATTCAAGATACCCTTTATCCTTAAATACTCTTTCACCTTCCCATAAGGGTCCCATTACCTAAAATCATCCATTTATAGGTTGAAAAACAACCTTTATTTTGATGTAGACTTAATACTATCCCACTACCTGAAGATAGTATTGCCAATTTGCATAGGGAATTTGTGAATAAGTCCCTTTCTTTTGGTTTTTTAAAGGCCATCTACACCATAGAAAAATTCGTATGCCACCTCTTATTTTACTAGCTTATCAAGGACATGGACTGGTAGCTTGAGAGGGGAATTTTGAGTTCCCTCAATCCTTATAATAGTAAAATCTAGGTAAAACCATATATCTCCCATAGCTTTAATAGAATTCTTGATTAGAAGGCTCACTCTCTCCATGGAAATGCTAGTTATGGCCTCACTCAGTGCTGGGTAGACACAATCATATATAAATTGAATGTGATCCCTATATTTATAAATGTGTAGCTTAGAATAATACTGAGAAATTTTTTGAGTGCCATTTGGAGACCATTCTTTCCAATTTGGGATTTTTATAGTTTCACATAGGGCATCTAAGAGGTAGGACATCATGTAGAACTCTTTTTTCTTCTTATGCCTGATCATATAGATTTATCTACTTAAGGATATGCTAATTATCTCACCCAAAGGGGTAACTATCACCTTTTCAATAATGAAGTAGACCATGGGCATCCATAATAGATCTACATATGTTGTGGTTGCACATCCACATAACTTGTTTAATATATTCATTATCATCCTAATTTTAAGTCTAAACTGACTGATAGGGATGTTCTTATTAAGGTCTAAAAAGACCTGGTTACCAAATTTTAACTGCATGGTTAGGGTGTCCATCAAGTTATGCTCTTTAACCCAAGAATTGATAGAGGCTAGGTCAATTTAGGATTTGGGTAATTTATAGTAGGAATCAAATGCAATAGCAAAAATGTAAGCCACTTTCTTGTGATTGTGTTTATTAATTAACATGCCCTTATCTATCTTGGCTTCCTTAAAAATTAGAAAAAGAATATCAATGCAATGGAATACCTCTTGTTTCATGACTACATAATGGAGACCAATCATGTGGATTTCTAAAATGTCATTATATAGCCTCTTTTTTGAGAGATTCTTCTCTTTTCCCCTAGCGATAGTTTTTTAGTTCTCAATTCTCTAAAATAATTTTGACCAATTATTGTCCCCTATATTCAAGGTAGTAGCAATGAATTTGGTGTCCTTGAACATATGACCTTATACATCTATTATTAGATATAGTTCAACATATTCCTTTGAAAATGTATATGGATCACCATTACTATGATCTTGATTGAATTATCCAAATGCAGACAATAATTCAACCTTCTCTCAACTCAATTATGGTGAAAATAGAGACAACTAGGGTAATTCATACACTCTAGGGTTTTTTATAGGTTTTCACAAAGGTTAAATGGTGGAAATCAAGTTTGAACTATGAGCTTCATGACTTATATTTTGCATTTAGATTACACATTTATACCTTTTGTGTCTTGGGTTCCATAAGATCTCCAATTTGACATGTCTTGCTTATGTGGCATTGCCATGTCACACTATTCATTAATTTACAAAATGTGATCATTTGTCATTTTTGGACATGTGTCACCTTCATGTGAAATCTTGAGTCTCAATCAATTCACACCATTGATCTCTTAAAATTCCTCATATCCTTGAATTCATCATGGGCCATTGATATTTAATTTGAGTTCCTGAGAGTGTGCCACTTGGCATCTCTATAGGCTCTCTGTGCACCTTGCAAACATGTTCCATCACTTAACACCTTTTGACCACATGATAGCCTCTTATTATATCTATGTCCATTGAATTGTTGACCCTCTCCATACCATTGATTTTGATCTATAAGCTTGAATGTTATTTATCAATTTCTCTCTAATTCATCATGGTTGTGATACATGTCACTACCATGTTTGATCCAAGCCCTTTGAAAATTCCACCTTCATTTGTACCATCAATCTACTAGATGTATGAATGAACATAGATCATTAATTCTTTTATATATTCATAAGCTCAAACATAGACCATTGATCTACTTGATCACTTACCGAGATTGTGAACTTGTCCTTCTTGCACTCCTCTGTAGGGTCTTTAATAAGTTGACTCTTCACTCACCATTGGATCTTTAATTGGCCTTCAAGATCATGACACTTGTCACTCTCGTATCTAAATTTAGAATCCTTTGATGCTTTGATCCTCTACTTACCATTGGATTTGATTTATATGATTGACATGTATAGTTGATCATTTTTTTGGACTTTTTGACTCCCAACTTTACCCCTGGATCATTGATCTTTTCTTTAAGCTCCTGAGATCTTACCATGTGACATATTCATGTTTAATCAGTCCCTATGGATATATAAAATAAATGACAACATTTCAGGATATATGTAGATACTTAGTATAAAACATTACACTAAGGTCTAAGTTGTATTAATAAATATAATTATAACTTTAGGATAAAATTTAAACTAAGCCTAAAACATAATAAAATGTTCCCATGCTAATTTGATCCTATATAAATTTGAATCTATTTCAAAAGGACTTAGGCCAAAACATATTAGACTAAGGTTTTAACATGATATAAACATAGATTCAATTAATCAATCAAAGACTAAGGGTTAGTAAAAAGGTGTCAAATTATCATTAAAGCACAAAACCCTGAATAATGTTCATACAGTCGGGACTCCATTAAACCTGCAACATGGAAACACATGAATCAACCATTAGCAACATTAGATAAAATCAAATGAAGATTAAGCTAAAATGTCAATCAAGCCATTAAAGTGGATGATCTTTAAATGAATACATCTGATCAAGTATAATTTCTAATTCAAAGTACAAATTTGCAAAATTTAAAACAAGGGTCCTCATTTTTCAAAATGGGGGTATATTGACCTCAACATATAGAAATAGGGATGATCTATTATTAGGATGTCCAATACATGATCAAATCCAAAAATTTATTAGGGAATGTCATGAAGGAAGTTATGGTGGTCATTATGCAGTGAAAAATACAACTTATAAAATTTTACATGTAGGTTATTATTGGACTATGTTATTTTAAGATGCTTATAAGCTGTTGCATTTATGTATGCCTTATCATTTGCTTATTGGTAGATATAAATTATTGGTAATGCTTTTGAATCCAGTAATTCTTGAAAAAACATTTACTAAATGGATAATTGATTTTATTTCATATATTCATCCACCTTTTACTGGACATTGATATATTTTAACTTTTAAAGATTATTTTATGAAATAACCTGAGGCAAAAGCACTCAACAGTTTAGTTATAGTTGAAGTCATTTATTTCTTTAAAAATTTGATTTTTTATAGATTTAATGTTTCATATGAAATTATTTTGGATAATGTTCCTTAATTCATTTCTAATGAATATTTGTATCTTTTAGGATGTTATTCTATTATATCAAGTCATTTCTCAAAGGACTATCCTCAAGGAAATAGACAAGTTGAATCAACAAATAAAATTTTGATTTCTATTATGAAGAAAATAATTTGTGAAAATAAAAGGAATTAGCATATTAATATTTTTGAGGCATTATGGGTTGATCATATGATTTTTAAATTAGCCACAAGTTATTCTCCTTTGATGTTGGCATATGGATTTGAAGCAAAGTTACCAATTGAACTTTAAATTTCATATGTTTGTACTTCTTTACAATATCTATTAGGAGAGACTAATCTAATTGAATAAAGACTCGATGATTTGATAGTCCTAAATGAAATTAAATCTACTACATTACAAAAATCAGAAAAATCTAAATAAAATTTGAAGAATATTTTTGAGAAAAAGATATCTAATAAAAATTTTAAGGTAGGTGACCTAGTCCTTTATTGGGACAAAGCTCATGAAGATGTACGTAAACACTAAAATTTTGATTCTCTTTGGTTATGACCTTACAAAATTACTACTATACTTGGGGAAAATGATTTTCATTTACAAGATATGGATGGAAATTGGTAGCACTATTCAGTCAATGGACATCATATAAAGTTGTTCTATGAATAGCTCTTTCTCTTTTTCTTTTCATTTTGTTTTATTAGTTTTATTTTTGGCTTGTTTTACTTTTATATTATTTTATTTTTAATGAATAAATATTGGTTGTATTGTAATAATATTCATTATATTGAAGGAAAAGTACATGGAGACTTCCATATCACTATAATTATGCAATGATGATAAGATATTTTGCATGATACAATTTAGTTTCTTTCTTTATAAATTAAAGTGAACTATTTATTGATTAGTTAAAAGCATTATTGATTTTCAAAATTTGTGTTTGAGGTTTTTTGTATTTGATTATATATCCAACCAAAATTTCCCTGTCTAATATATTATATTCTTTGTGCCATGTTAACCAGACACTTCATCCCTTGAAGTTATCTCATTAAAGGGGTTCACATTTAACTGCCTAAGAAATGATTTGATTTCAATTGCACTCTCAATATATTTATCTTTGAATGGATAGTTTATTATTTACTACCTCATTTCATTACTAAAATTAGCTATCAAGGTTGTTAGTGTTATGCCTAATTTTGGCACCCCCTTTCTTTTATGATAATTCAAGTGCACTAAGTCATTCTATCATATTAAAAACTAAAGTCATAACACTTAAAACTACTTATGGGGGTCTTAGTTTATTACTTCATTTCAAATATTCATTACTATGTTGAATGTTTATTATGATTACTACATTTAATGAAGTTTTTAATCTAACATTATGAAGTGGTTTTAAAATCATGAGTTGTTAAAATGAAGACATTCATTTTATATGGAAAAAATGTGTAGAGGTTGGCTGAGAATAGTTTGATTTGATCTTGTGAGCATGATACTTCTTATTGCATTATTTGTTTTGCATGAAGGAATGATGCTTATATTCTATTAAATCTCTTGAATCTCTGATTTTCTATGGAGTTTGAGAATTATTTGTTTTATTTTCATAACTCATTTGATCAAATTATATTTGTGGATGTAAGGTGTTAATACATTCCAAAAATGATAATACATTTGATATCATTTATAGTTATTTTCATAATATAAATGTATCAAGGAATTATTATTTATATTTTGATTTTTTAAATCTAACATTCATATATGGATCATTTTATTAAGGTTTTAAAAATTATTTAAACCTGAATATTATCTAAACCTAAGTGTTCAGGGTTGAGTGTTAAAACTTTAATGGGCTTATGAGCTAGTTGGTGACAACGTTAATAAACATCCTAAGGTGGTGAATATGGGAAGCTAACATGGAACTTAGGGATAATGTTTGTATAAGTTTAAACTTGAGTTTAAATTGGATTTTATGGTAATCATGCCATTTGGAAACAATTTTGATTTGTTTTAATTAGCACAAGGTCTACCAAATATAGCAGATGTATTAGGATCTATTTGAATATTTATTGATTTTGTTACATTAAGTTTCAATGTAAATGCATCAAATCGATGATTTTAGTATGGTTTTGATGGCTAGTTTATCAATAGATAAACTTGTCAAAGCATGGTAATTTTTAGTCGAGCAATCAATAGGGTTTTGGTAGACTTAACAATGAATTGGGTTGAAACACGTAGGCTAACAATTAATGCTCATCCAAAAGCAATACAAAAGGTAGTTTTTGTTCTATCAGCTGCCATTCTTTAACAAGATTTAGGTGGAAGTGACATTTTATAATCAATAATAAGACTTATAAGAGAATAGAGGAAACTAGGAATACTTGTAGACAAGGTAAGGGATTTCTGACCTTTTGTTATTCAAAGTTTAGATTTGAGTTTGATATATAGTGTTTTACATGGGAAGTGGAAAGTTATCTAGGTTACTTTGATAAAGATGCATAGTTGAATTGCATGTGAATGAAGCATAAAGTTTGAAATGTGTTACAATTTGATACACATAATGTGTTTGAGTTCATTTTCATTTACACAATTTTTTTGGAAGAACTATCATATTGATACTATTTGCATGCTTCCATTTTTTATATTTGACTATCTACATGGTTTCATTACTTAATGGAAAGGTTTTAGGATGGTTGTTATAGGTTATATGTGAAAAATATTTTGGTTTTTGTTGACACTTAAAAGTATTTTGGGTTTTGATTAAGTCATGAGTTTTGACTTTGTTTTCAATATTAGCTTGAATGATAATTAATAGTGGGTAAAAATGATAAGTTAAGTGCACTACAAGTTGATTTTTGGTTTTTGAATGACATGGTGTTAGGTTTTGAAATGAGAATTTGGTATTTCACTAATTTATATGGAAAATGGTTCAATGGATGCTATAAGGTTATGACATAATCATAAACTAAAGTAACTTTTTGTATTTTTTATATAAAATCTATGATAGGGAAAATCTGGGCTCATTAAAAATGAAAATGAAGTCGTAATTAGAAATATAGATGAATTTTTTAAATTTTATTGTATAAAATTTGTGTTAAAGGAAACTTGGTCCATTTATAAATGCTATATTGGTTACAATATGAAAATTTTGTTTTGATATCTCAGTTCTTATTCTACATTATTGAAAATAAATAGATCTAGAAATGATTGTTTCTTAAGGATTGTTTATTTTTCAAATCTCTGAAGTTGTTCAATTTTTAAATATAAGTATTAATGATTTGAATCCATGCATGTAGAAGTTTTTTCAATCAAGTTGGAAATGTTATGATACTCAGAGTTTGGTCATTCAATTTGTTTTTTGATATGAAACATAATACATTGATGGCTCTATTTTGCTTTCTTTTTTAGAAATTTATAATGTTGTAGACATAAGTTTGGTTTGTTGATTTGAGATACAGAGATAGGTAATTATTCTTGCAATAAATATTTTGATCATCAAATACAAATTATAGCCAACACATATAAATTGAATTTATAGTTGGTAATAGTTTGTAGTGATGTTGTGTTGATTGGATAATATTATCTGTGGTTGGCATAAGCACTTAGTTTCATGCAGAATTTATATGGTTATATTTAATATGTATCAATTTTTTTATGAATGAGATGGTTATTTAATATATGAATACTAGCAAATTTTTGAGATGGCATGTAATGGTCATGTGGAAGGCATTTAAATTTTGATGATTTTTTAAATATAATAAGTTTACTTAACTAGCTTTGAATTTTGATATAAATTGTATAATATAAATTTCAAACTTATTTATTGAAATTTGTGCAAGAAATTCTTCTTCAAAATCATAAATGGCATAAAATTTTTTGTTTGATGTATATTAGTTTATAGTTTTCATTACAGATAGTAATCAATGTTTTTTTTGCTTCAAATTTTAGTAAGATATCAGGATGGACTCCACCTAGTTATAATAAGACACATGATGATAATTGGGGACATAATCAGGAATGGAATAGAGAGGATACACCTCCACAAATATTTGTTCCTAGATGTCAAAATTTCATGGGTAGAAAGACTGGTAGGGTTATTCCTAGATCCTATAACCATAGAACATGTATGTCAATACATCTTGATACATTATACACTACTTTTTGGAATTTTTTGAATGCTCTACCTTTTAATCCTACCAATAATTGAGGTGATCAATGTTGGAGAGGTCCTCCTTAGAGGGTTCATTCTCATGGATGAGGAATTCCAAGTGGTTCCTCTTAACATATGCACCCTCCCTTGTAATTTAATCAAAATCCTACTCCTCACCATTCACCTTAGAATCAAGAACCCACACCCTAAAATGAAATATAGTTAACAAGTTACATCCCCATGCTCTTGTACCTCTTACTACTAATCCTTCATCTCTTAAAATTGATAATACTATTGTAAGATGTTCTAATTTGAGCCTTGATAATTCTCCTTCCCACATAATTGAGCAAGAAGAATTAGTTTCTTCAAATCATAAAAGGTAATAAATCAGTCCTTTGTCATCACTTATGATCCCAGGATGGTTAAGAAGATAAAATTGGAGGTTGATGATGAGGATAATGAGGGTGGCACCAAGTTGATTAAGTTCCTAACTACAATTATTAATTTCATTGAGTATCAGATAGATAAGGGTTATCCATTAATTGAGATGTTATCCAATATAAATTATGAATAAATGGTTGGATAAGTTATATTATTGGTTTTTGATATTTTTAGATATTTTTTACTATTGTAATTTGATGATACATATTTATTTTTGATACTTGAAAGTAGTTTGACATATGCACCAATTGATATTTTGATTTTGAACATATATTACATAATTTAGTGGTTTAATGCATATCAATTTAATGTTTGATGTATTTAATTTTATTTAAATTGTTTAAGTCATGATAAATTTTAGTATAGTTTATTTATTTAAGTGGTAGTGATGACTAAGGGCCCCTACCCTTTAGAGTTTGTCTTTAATCTATTAATATTTTATATTGATATTATAAAACTTATTTAAGTCTTAAAAATAAATTAAAGCTATAAGACAACTTAATTGACTTTATTAAAGTCAATTAGACTTAACAAATAACTAATTAAAAGTTAGTTATAACTTACTCCTCAACCATCTCTTGATGATATTTTTAGAAAAAGAGATCAAATTGACATGTCAAGGGGGAGAAACATATATAGGTATTCTTGAAGACTCTAAATTACTTCAAAGTTCAATCATCTTCTTATTTTTGTGTAACATCTCTAAAATAATAAAAAAAATTAAAAATAGACCTATTAGAATCACAATGACTGGGGGGTGAATCAGTCTTCAAAAACTTTTAATCAATTTCATCCACTCATATATAAACTATGAAATCAATACAATGATCTAGCAATGCATTAAGAACCAATTACATGAGCATGAAAAAAGATAACACATCACATATGTGGGAAACCCTCATGGGTAATAAAACCTATTAAAACAAATCTTGGACAAACTATCCTATAAGACAATGTATCAAATTTAGTTGAGCACCAACCCAACATGGAGCACCAACCCCAAATTTCTCAAACACCCACTTTACTTTACCAAACATCTAATTGATAGAAGGATACAACCCCTTATAACTAAGCACCAACTTAGTTAAAGGACACTTATGCAACCAAAAACTTTTAAGGTAGCTCCACCTCCCTCTTGACCAAGTACCCACTCAACCAAGACTAATTTTGTAGGCACCAACCTGCAAGGAAGCTTCAACTCCCTCTTTGACCAAGCACCAACATAGCCAATCAACATTCTTTCTTCAACTCAGCTATCTATCTACTCTATTTGTTGTAAATATTGTCATTGATGTCAAAGGTTTAGTATTATTGGAGATAAAGGCCCCATTTCATTTAATGTTGTTTATCTTAGCTAATATGAGTTAATATTTATTTAATATTAATGAATATATTTTTGGTTGCATATGAGACAAAAGAAGGGCCCATGGAGAAGTCAAAAAGCCATAGGGTAAAGACAAAAGAAGGATGGGATGCATTTTCCCATGAAGAGTCATCTTGGGGAATACCAAGAGTCACCAAGTGAAGACAAAAGAGTAAGAGTGCAATTTCTCATGAAGGGACACTTTGAGGAATACGAAAATTCACCAAAGATAAGGACAAAAGTGGGAAGGACATTTTTGGTCATGAAGGGTCACCACATGACTTTTCAAAGGCTTGGATATGAAGGGTCATCCAAGATTGGTGCCATTTTCCATGAGGATTGAAGGGTCACAAAGGGGGAAGGCCAAAGGTCATTTGGAAAGCTATAAATAAAGGCTTGAGAAGCCATTTGTAATATGAGAGTGAGAGGTTGATTTCATATTACAATATCTAGCTTAGAAGAGCAATTGTGAGAGATGAATATGATTTGTATTTATTATATCTAGCTTAGAAGAGCAAAGATGAGAGAGAGGAAGGAGATGTTGTATTGATCTATCATTTGTTGAGATAGCAACATTGAGAGATAGGTGTGTGGTATACACAAAGGGGTTGGTGCTCCTGTGGGTTGGTGATCATGAATTATTGTTGGGTTGGTGCTTGGCAAAGGGGTTGGTGCTCCTATGGGTTGGTGCTCATGAATTGTAGCTGGGTTGGTACTCGACAAAGGGGTTTGAAGCTCTTACGGGTTGGTGCTCATGAATTGTAGCTAGGGTGGTACTCAACAAAGGGGTATGGTGCTCCTGTGGGTTTGTTCTCATGAATATACTTGAGATTGTTCTCCATGGTTTTTCTGACATTGGGTTTCCATGTTATATCTGGTGTCTCTCTCTATCTTGTGTGATGTTTATTGTTTGATTTTTATTGCATATCTTGAATGTTTGATTAAGTGGAATTTGATAAAGGGAAAGTTTTATAAGATATATGATATACTGATTCACCCCCCTCTCAGTATATCCCATGCTTAACAATTGGTATCAAAGCAGGTTCCTTTTTAAAAAGTTTACAGCTTGAAGGTAGATCGGGAAAGCACGATGGCTGGGTCACAGGAAGGATTTTCTACAAATAAGGCACCTTTGTTTGATGGGACGAATTATGCTTTTTAGAGCATGAGAATGAAGGTTCATTTGATGGCCCTTGGATTCAACATATGGAAATCAGTGGTGGAGGAATATGAAGAGCCACAAACATCAACAATTACTCAAGTAGAAAACAAGGCAAGTGAATGTAATGCTAAAGCTTTAAATGCTATTTTATGTGGTTTATGTGAATCTAAATTTGTTAAAGTTATGCAATGTAAATCTGCTCATGAACTTGGGTAAAACTTGAGAATATTTACAAAGGTGATGGAAAAGTTCAACAAGCTAAGTTGCAAACTTTTAGAAGGCAGTTTGAAAGTTTGAAGATGGAAGAAGAAGAAGATATAACAAATTATCTTTTGCAAGTTGATCAAGTCATAAATCAGATTCAAGGTCTTGGAGAAACATTGGATGAGTCAATAGTGGTGCAAAAAGTTTTGAGATCTCTACCAATGAGATATGATGCAAAGGTTTCAGCAAATGAGTAGATGAAGAATTTAGCCAAGCTAAAGATGGATGAGCTTCATGGTATACTCACGGCATATGAGATGCAAACAGAACAAGATAAACCCTCAAAGAGAGAAGGGGATTTTAAGACATCAAAGAAAGAGAAAGCTAAGATTCAAGAATCAAGTGATAGTTCTAGTGATGATGAAGATGACAATGGAGCTCTTTTCATTCACAAGCCAAAAAGAGGAACAGGTAAATATCAAGAAAAATTAATTTTTAAATGTTTTAATTTTGGAAATATTGGACATTTTTCAGCTAGATGCCCAGATAAAGTTAAAGATGATGAATAAGAAAAGCCTTCATACAAGAAGAATTTCAAAGGCAAATCTAAGAAGGGATTCAAGAAGAAGAGCCTGTATTCTAAAGATCCTAGCTTAGGCAAAGATAGTGGAGTCAGCAATTCAGAAGAAGAGATTCTATTCATGGCTATACATGAAGATGATCAAGAAGAAGAAGAGGAGGAAGCTGAAGTGAATATGGAAGGAGAGCTCATTTTTGCCTTAGAAGAGTTAGAAGCTGTTCAAAAGAAGAATCAAAGATTAAAGCACCAAATCAAGAAAAATGAACAAGAGTCAAAGGAAATGATTGAATATCTACAAGCACACTTTGAAAAAGCCAAGAAGAATGAAGAAGATCTCATAGCATAGTTGGAAATAGCAAAAAAATATTGTGAAAGGTATGTTATTGAAATTGCCTCTTTAAAAGAAGATATTAAGAAAGCAGTCAGTGATAAAGTAGTCAGTGATTCAAAATTTGAAGATAGCACTAACATGCTAAATAACATATTGGAAAGTCAAAAAGCATATTCAAATAAGATAGAGATTGGTTTTGAAAAGAAAAAGAGCTATGTTGAAGCTCTTACACAAGAGGAAACAAAAAGGGGAGAAGTGAAGAATATAGATGACATTCCAAATAGAGAAGGCTGGAAGGAACAAAGCTACAAAAGGCAATCAGGTCAGAGATATATAGACAAGTCTTATTTTTATGGATATTGTTTTTATTGTAATGGATATGGTCACAAGAAATTAGAATGTAGAAAAAGAGCTTACAATTTTAGAAATAAGGAGAAGGAAAGTCAAGTAGAGTCAAGCAGAAGCCACAACTCTTTTGCTCCTCTATCAAGCTTTGATGAAGAGACCATAGTATGCTACAAGTGCAATAACTTTGGACACATAGCTCGATATTGTAGAAGTGTGTTCGAGTCAATCAAGAAGGATCAGATTTTCAAAGCTCCATTCATCAAGAAGAAGAATCAGAGTGTCAAAGATCCATTCATCAGGAAGAAGGTTTAGACATGTTCATGGCAAAAGAAACAATTTGAAGATTCAATGATGGTTCAAACAGCACTGCATGTAAGAGGTAAAGATCAGCCATGGTTAATTGATAATGGATGTTCAAGGCATATGATAGGAGATAAAAGTAAATTCATGTCTCTAAAGAAGATCAATGGTGGTATAGTGAGGTTCAGAGATAAAACCACTACCAAGATAGCTGGAAAAGGTACTTTGAGTTTGGATTATGGTAGAACTAAGACTAAAAATGTTTTGTATGTAAAAGGTCTTAAGCATAATCTTTTGAGTGTGAGTCAAATTTATGATCAAGGATACACATTAAGGTTTCATGCTGAAGGTTGTGAGATTAGAAGAAAAGATTCAAATGAGTTGATTGCAGATGCTCAAAGGACAGGGAACAATGTATATGTATTTTCAGATATCTTCTCAAAGGCATGATCAAAGGACACATTCAAAGGGAGTTGGGAGTAATTTCTATTACTTCCTACCATTGATGTTTAGCATCATTTGAGGGGGAGCTAAGTGTTAGCTCTAGGTAATCCATTTGCCATTGATGTCAAAGGGGGAGAATAATAGGTACAAGTATAGGTACAGGTGTAAAAAATAGGTACAGGGAACAGGTATAGGTTGCTACAGTAAGGGGGAGTTACTGTATGTTTTTAGATGACAAGATGTGCAGGTGACAAGATGTGGCAGTTTTAGGATTGAGGTTGCCAACAATGACAAAGGGGGAGATTGTTGGAAATATTTTCATTGATGTCAAAGGTTTATCATTATTGGAGATAAAGGCCCCATTTCATTTAATGTTGTTTATCTTGGCTAATATGAGTTAATATTTATTTAATATTAACGAATATATTTTTGGTTGCATATGAGACAAAAGAAGGGCCCATGGAGAAGTCGAAGAGCCACAGGGTAAAGACAAAAGAAGGATGGGACGCATTTTCCCATGAAGAGTCATCTTGGGGAATACCAAGAGTCACCAAGTGAAGACAAAAGAGTAAGGGTGCAATTTCTCATGAAGGGACACTTTGAGGAATACGAAAAGTCACCAAAGATAAGGACAAAAGTGGGAAGGACGTTTTTGGTCATGAAGGGTCACCACATGACTTTTCAAAGGCTTGGATATGAAGGTTCATCTAAGATTGGTGCCATTTTCCATGAGGATTGATGGGTCACAAAGGGGGAAGGCCAAAGGTCATTTGGAAAGCTATAAATAAAGGCTTGAGAAGCCATTTGTAATATGAGAGTGAGAGGTTGATTTGATATTGTAATATCTAGCTTAGAAGAGCAATTGTGAGAGATGAATATGATTTGTATTTTTTATATCTAAATTAGAAGAGCAAAGGTGAGAGAGAAGAAGGAGATGTTGTATTGATCTATCATTTGTTGAGATAGCAACATTGAGAGATAGGTGTGTGGTATACATGTTGACACAAGAAAATGCACCCTTTGGCAGGAAGTCAAACTCCTGCCTTCTCTTCACAACATGGAAACTCCCCTCTCACCTATGGGACTGGCGAAGCTAGAGGGGAGAGTCTCTAGATAAGGGCTAGCTCCCTTTGATGCATCATGTTTGTTCCAGCAAGTGCTAATACAGGTATTTACAGCTATATAATGAGGGGGAATGAAAAGGGAAAGGAGATTGTAGGAAAAAAAACTATTCTAAAGAGGTGATGCACCAAAATAAGTCAACCTTCCCACATCCACACTCAGGATCAGACAAAAACAACATACAAATACTCAAACTTGGCAGAAAGACCAGGCTGCAAGAAAATGGTAGGGAGGTTCTTATGAAAACATAGGAACAGGGACTCACCAAGATGCTATGAAATACATACTATAAGTGACTTCCTCTATTCTATACTTCCAAATAGAGCTCTTCTCCTGTTAGCTGTAGAAAATGGTGCCTTGTAAATAACTAGTGTGTTGGTGTTGAACCTGTGAGAGCATCAAAAGACAATGACTGAACACAAATTAACACTTAGGACATACATAGAATATCCATCCAAGAAAAGGTAAAAACTATGTTTATTGATTTAGGTGAAAATTTTAGTAGGGCTATGCCTTGTAAAAATGTGGAAAATCCTTTTACAAATGACAAGTTCACAATATATATGAGAAGCAAGGAGGCCCATTTGGCACTCCTTGTTTTACAAGTGGCATACGCATCCCTTCATGGGAAGAACAAGTCACTCAAAACATTAATGAACTATTCATTTTGTTTGCTTGAAATCTACATTTTCAAGGTCAATACATGATTTGTCGACTCATTAAATGTAAAATGGAGAAAACTGGTTGCTTTACTAGCTATTTGCATCCTCTCATGATCAATTCACAGGAACTATTTCACCTGCTAGGGTCACTTCTCCAATTAGCACCACTTAGACTAATTTCTTGCTCATTTCATGCTTGTCTCCTTGTCTTTTCTCAATTTTATCTCTATCTGGCTCCTTCAGCCCTCAGGGGCGAACATCCTGGCGAGTCACTTCATTATAGGCTCCCTTTCATGGTTAGCACTCTCCTAGTTTGAAAACAAACATCCATTTCACTTTACCAATTTTTACATTCATGTGACCATCATGATTTGAAAACCAATGGATATTTGACTTTGTTAAACTTGACGTCCTCTGGGACATCACCGTCCCCATCGCAATGTCATCAAGTCCATGGTTTCCCTTTGGGCACTTCTCTACCTTTGCTATTTTTCCTGGCACCTTCCCTCTAGCCTTTGAAAAAATCCCTTTATTTTGGTTGAGAGTCCCCCACAAGGGCATCTACCCTTCAGGGTCCTTCGGTGGGTCCCTCCATTTAAACGGGTCTGTCTCCTGGGTTCCCGCAGACAAATTGTCTGCAAACAATTTCCCTGGGTCAATTTCCCCAGGTTAATTTCCTTGGGTCTATAGCTTTGTGTATTCCAGTAGGCTTTGATTTTGTGTTGAGTGGCACCTGAATTCCTTCAAACTTTTTGTTCAAAGGAATTCCTTCAAATAAAAAGTCTGAAGGAATTTGGGACTTAGTCAAATTTCGAACAAAATTGAAAATTGAACTTAAAACTTTAAACTTTGAACTAAACTTGCCCGATCCTTTGCTTGAAGTGCCTACCCTCCGCTAGGGCATTTTGACCTTGAAGACTTCCCCTTTGGCTAAGGGCATACCCTTAAACCAAGCAGTTAAACCAAAAAAGGTTCAACAGTTCAAGGGTTCAACTATTGCATGATGATAGACCAATGAAGCAAGCCCATTGAACCTTTCCCTTTGAACCAAGCTCGTTGAACCCAAAATGGTTCAATGATTCAAGGGTTCAACCATTGCATGATAATGGGCTTATGTACCCAGGCTAATGAACTCTTGATTTGAACCACGCTTGTTGAACTGAACTAAAATGTTGAACCTTAAGCCTTGAACCTTTCGGTTGAACCCACCGGTGAACCAAGTTTGTTGAACCAAACATGGTTCAATGGTTCAATGCTTGTTGAATCAAGATGTTAAACTTAGACTTTTGAACCAAAGGTCACTGAATCGCTTAAACCAGGCCATGAATCAAACTCATTAAACTTGTGCAACCTGAAGATGACTGGCATTGAACAGCAGGTGAAGAAGGTGACCAAAATTTTACCTATGGGCAAAATTGGTCAACAAATTAGCAACTCACAAGGGAAGCATGCCTATTATGCTTAGAAGCTAGTTGCCTTAAAAAATCCATTGAGCATGGAGTTAGATTGTAACTTTGAAAACCAGCAATAGCTCTGATAAATCTTAGAACCAGTCATGCAACTCTACCTCCAAGGAAATGAAAGCACACACAAGACTAAGAAAACTACAACCTATGTAACAACACTTAAGGAAAATAGGAAAGAAAACAAAGGAAAATATATATAACTAAATAGAGACTCAGTGGCAATGCTTCAGATGTATCCCATTAACTGGGATACGTAGTTCTTCACCATCTAACTTGGAGAGTTGGAATGCATTATGTTACTTGCACTGAGTGATTATGTAAGGACCACTACAAAGGGCATCAAATTTTGCATGCTTTCCAGTCTTGGCTCGATCTTCATCCCACTTCAAGACAATATCTCCTTCAGAGAAATATTTTGATGAAGATTTCTTTTCGAAGTGTCCTTTTACTTTCTATTGGTGACTGGTCATAAAAGCCATAGCCCGGTCCCTTACCTCTTAGAGCTCCATTAGCTCACACAGCCTAACCTCCATGCTGGTTCCTTCTTTTAACTACAGCTGGCAGGCAAGATCCAATGTTGGCAATTCAAGTGAGATGGGAAGCCTAGCTTCCCTTCCATAAATGAGCGTAAATGGAGAGTTTTCGATTGCTCTCTTTGGAGTGATTTGATCGGCCCACAGAGTTGTCTTTAGCTTGGCATGCCAAGTCCTCTGATTTTCTTCCATGGTCCTCTTTATGATTCTGATCAAATTTTTGTTGGTGGACTCAGCCAACCCATTCCCCTACGGGTAATAATTGGATGAAGTGCTGAGATATATACCATACCTTAGCGCCCATTCACTTGTTTTGGTTCTCAGAAATGCCAAGGCATTATCTAAGATTATGGTGGCCGGGACCCCAAATCTTGTTACCAGGTCCTCATAGAACTCTAGGACTATGCTTTCATTTGCCTCTTTCAGAACAACAACCTCCACCCACCTGGTGAAATAATCCATAGCAGTCAGGACCCACTTGTGTCTAGCACTAGACGGAGGATTGATCATCCCTATGAAATCCAGGCCCCACTGCATGAATGGTTGCTCCACCTGAATAGGTTGTAGAGGCATGGCAGTCAACCATTGTTTGCCATCAAAAAGTGCACACTTCTAGCACTTTCTTACCTAGGCATGGGTGTCTTTGAAAAGAGTAGGCCAAAATAGCTAGCTCTCATTATCCTTGCTGCAATAGCTCTAGGAGCGAAATGACCACCTGCTGGTCCATTATGAAACTCAGCCAATACCTTATCAGCCTAATTTGGGTCAATGCATCTTAGAAGGACCCCAGAGAGATCCTTCCTAAACAATACTTCATCAACTAGGAAATAAGGGAGGGATTGGAGTTTAAATTACCTTCTTCTAGTTCTATCAAGACCCTATGGACACTCACTAGTGAGAAGGAAATGCCTCATGTCTAGCGTCCAATCCTTTATGACATTTGGTTCCTATGTCGTGGCTACATCGTGCCTTCCCTTTTTTGCTTGAAGTTTGTAGCCAGCTATTTGCACAGGCCTCTTCTCCTCACCAGCTTGGTGATCTTGATGTCTACATCATACTCCATCACCTTGGTGATCCACCCTACTCTTTTCTCATTTAAGTCTCAATTATTCAAGAAATCCTTGATGCCAGGATGTGGGACCATGAGGTGAATCCTGTTGTTAGACAACATATGCCTAAATTTTTTCAAGCTCTGCACTACTACCAGGACTTGCTTCTCTACATACATGTATCTGAATTTGAATTCCTCTAACCCTTGGCTGAAAAAAGCAAGAGGCTACTCGAGGTCATCACCATTTGCTTGGGTAAGCATGGCAGAGATCACTTCTTCATTGCTGAAAGTATAGAGGTTGAAGTCTTTGTTGAAGTCAAGGTTGATCAAAGAAAAAGCCCAGGTTATGGCCTACTTGATGGCTTTAAAGCTATCTTTTCTTTGTGTTGTCCACTTGAACTCCTCACCTTTCCTTAGCATAGAGGTCAGGGGCTTGACTATCTCAGTGAAATTTGAAATGAATCTCTGAATGAAATTTATCTTGCCAAAGAAACTTTGCAAGCCTTTCTTATGCTTTGGTAGGGACATCTCTAGGATGGAGCAAACTCTCTCAGGGTCAATGGACAAGCCTTCCTTGGACACGATGTGGCCAAGGAGTTTCCCCTCATGAACAACAAACACACATTTATTTTGATTAAGAGAGATGTTGAATCCCCTACACCTTTCAAAAATCTACCTGAGGTGTTCTATGTGTTGGCTCACTTTCTTGGAGGATAACATCACATCATCAAGGTAAACCAGCATGTTGTTGTTTATCAAGCCTCCAAAATCCATGTCCATGGCTCACTAAAAGGTAGCACCAACATTAGATAGCCTGAATGGCATCTTCTTGTAGGCGAACGTTCCCCATTTAGTGGTGAAGGCTATTTTGTGCTGATCACAACCTTTCACTAGAATTTGATTAGACCCTGAATAACCATCTAGGAGGGAGAAATGTTCACTGCATGTTACCTTTTGAAGGATATGCTCCATTCTTGGGAGGGGATAATGATATTTTAAAGAGACTTTATTAAGGTATCTAAAGTCAACACATAACCTGATCTCCCCATTTTTCTTTCTAATAGGAACAAGGTTGGCTAGCCATGAGGAATGTTTGATTGGAAATATAATTCCAGACTCAATCAATTTGGCCAATTCCCTTTACATGAGGGGCTCAATTGTTGGATTGATAGGCCTCTGCTTCTATGTGATTGGCCTGGTGCCTTCTTCTAATTTGATGGTATGCTGGGTGAGTCTTGGATTGAAGCCCTTTAATTCATTGTACTCCCATGCAAAAACATATTTGAATTCCTGACACATCAAAATGAAAGCTCATCTTTCTTGGATTGTGCAGACCTTTCCAAGTGCAAGTAGCTTGTCCTTGAAGATCTCAACCCTTTCATAATTCTCCTCTTTGGTTGTGATGCATGCTTTGTCATTTCTCAATTGGACATCTCTATTGAAGATGCTTTCAAGTGTGACCAGACCTTTAGGGAGCTTATTGTTCTTTAACTAAACAATTTGATTGCCATATTGCTGCTACAATTTCACCTAGTTATGTGTTATGAGCTCAGCATCTTCCTGTAGGAAGAAAGCTATTTTTCGGTCACTTTTGAAGACTTGATAATTTGCAATGTTGTCCAAGATAGAGAGCTGAACCACCACTTTCAAGTGGCGTGAACCACAATCTCAGCGTATTTCCTTTGAAACATCAAACTGAGCACCAATTACTGCCAGCATGTCTACTTGTTTGTTTTATTCTCTAGAGATGGAGGTGATGTTGAAAGCAAGGAAATCTTCCACCAAGTCCCATAACCTATGCTTGTAAGACTTCAACAAGGAATTCTTGGTTAGATTCTGGCCTTTCACCTAATTTACAATCAGCTTGATGTCTCCCAAAACTTGTAGCTCCTTGATCCCTCTTTTTCTTGCCCATTCCAGCCCATGGATAAGGGACTCATATTCTACAACATTACTTGTGAAAGAGAATTGGAAACAAAAAGCTGAAAAGTACCTTTCCTTTGAAGGGGAGACTAACATCGCCGCACTACCAGCTCCCAGCTTACTTTTGGAACCGTTAAAGTATAGCTGCCATAGGCCAAGGTTGTTCTGGCTGGCCTTCATTATATTGGGCATGAAGGTGCCCTCTTCGTGTATACAGTAGACTCCAAGGTCTACCTTCTAAATGAACTTGTAAGGATCATGTTTGAAGTTATCATTTCTCCACTCATCCAAGAGTAGGTCTGTGACTCCTTTAAGAGTAGAGGACGGAGATTGGTCTATTTGAGATTCTTTCGGGTCGATAATGGTGTAAGTGACATTTGCTACCTTGGGTGATAATGGTTTTAGATGGTCCTTTTAGAGTGGCTTAGACTCAATTTTTACCTTGGTCCCATACTTGGTTCTAAAAACTAGATATGACTAGTTCACTGCAAGATAGCCACTTATCTTTGATGTGAAGTCCCTGGACAAGCAAATTGTGAAATAAGGAAGAACATCTGCTACCACTATATCATAGGGAATTGAGAAGGTTGGAAAAGCATGCAATGTCAAGCTTAAACCCTTCAAAATTCCAACTATCTTTATAGGTGTCCCATCTAGCTATAGGACTCCTTTGTTCATCTCTTCATACTTCAGTCCCATCTTGTCAGCAATGCACTTGGGCATCACTGAGGTACTAGCCCCACTATCAATTATGTAGTTGTGTACCATGAAATCCCTAATGACCAAGGATACATTAAAAGGGGGAGTTTTCTCTTCCTTCTTTACCTGACCTGAAGTGGAAGGCTGTCCATTCGTCATCAAGACATTTTCAGTGTTTGATGGGACAGCTTGTCAATCTAGCTCGTGTAATTCCTTCTTTAATACATATTTTTGTCCTGGAAGAGACAATGAATCCCATAAAGATATGTTCATATGCAGCTTCTTCATCTGGTCCACTATATTGACCTGAGGACTGCCTCCCTTCATGCTTTCTTTGGGGTTGATCCCAACCTGAGTTGCAGGCTAAGGGGCTGCAGGTGCAAACGGCTATTTGAAATTTGGGGCTTTTTGGTTTGAGTGTGATGGAGAAATTTTTGTTGCCACTTAGGTGGTAGCTTGGGCTTCTCCCATTTCTCTTCTCTTAAATCTCATATTGGTTGTAACACAGTCAGCTTGATTATCTGTATTGCCTACATAATTGATTGCATAAAATTCCCCTTCTAGATGATTCATGAGGGTAGAATCAGGCTGGGCCTGATTGATACTTGTGTTGGGTTGAGTTGGAGCCTCAAAAATTTGGCAATGAGCAGCTACTTGATTATCTGCATTCTAGAAATAATTCATCATCTCATTTGTGTAAACAGCCTGTTCTTGACCATATCCCATTGTCGAACAGCTTGGTTGCTCCTGTACTAGATTGTTCTGAGTCGGCACCATGACTTTATATGATGAAGGGGGGCCTGAGTTGTAATTTTGAAATGGCTTGGTTTGAGTGAGCTAACCCTATCCTTGATTATAGCCTTGAAAAGGGGGTCTAGGGGCTTGACCATAATGCTGATATCCTTGGTTCGGCCTGTTACTTTGAGCATGCTACCTTTTAAGAGCTACAAGTTCATTTGACATACTCTACAATAGAATTTTAACCTCATTAAGCTCATTGGTCAGAATAGTAGCTAGTTTCTCAATGGTAGGCAAGGGAGAAATTATGGGAGCAATAGCCTGAATTGGAGGTAGGATTTTTGGGAACAGTGGCATGTGAGGCCTAGGGGCTATTTTCCTAGCCTGTACTAAGCAGTTTTTAGCTGTTATGGCTATGTCATAAGCAACAGGTAGTATATGCCCTCCCATGGATTGGATCATCATAGAAATATCACTATTTAATGCCTTTAAATAGTATAAGAAAGCATAGCTAAGAGTTAGTCTTACTATGATGGGAATTCTATCCCAAGTCTTTTGAAACTGCGTGTTAAAATCCTGCATATACTCATGTGGAGCTCTCTTTATGGTTGTCAACTGCTCAGCAAGCAAGAGGTCATCACTCTTTTCCCCAAAATGATCTATCAACTAAGTGCCTAATTCATTCTAGGAATGTATTGAATTCAAAGGCAAGGTCCCGTACCAGTCAAGAGCTTTGCCTTTCAGAGATAATGCTAGCAATCTGATGGCAATATTTTCTTCTATTACATTGTGAATATTGCAAAGGTTGGAAATATTCCTAATATGCTCAATGGCTATAATGGGTCCCGCTCCATTAAAAGAAGGCACATTTTTTAGATATATTCCCAGAATTGGATCATAGCGTGGGAAATTCAAGGGGCTCTCACCACGAAAAGCTGCAAAAGGCAATGCCATGGTGAGGATTAGCTGTAACTAGGGTTATGTTTTGTCTCTTATAATAGGTCTATGAGGATTGCTTGTTGGATAAGGATGGGTCCTTCAAATCATAGTCTTTTAGTAGAGTTTAAAGGAAACTCAATGAAATTGAAAGGAACCCCTCTTGAAGCAGACCTTGTGGTGACTTTAGGCATAGAAGGTTAAGAAACTGGTCTAAATTTAAAAGGCTAAAGCTCTTACCAGTAGAGTTACCAGATGCTGGAAAACTTATAACTGTTGTGACAAGACCATCATCAATCCTGAAACCTTATTGAGTTGTCAAATTGTGTGTCCCACTAGGCATGCCAAAACTGCTGACACAAGAAAATGCACCCTTTGGCAGGAAGTTAAACTCCTACCTTCTCCTCGCAACATGGAAACTCCCCTCTCACTTGTAGGACTGGTGAAGCTGGAGGGGAGAGTCTCTAGATATGGGCTAGTTCCCTTTGATGCATCATGTTTGTTCTAGCAAGTGCTAATATAGGTATTTATAGCTATATAATGGGGGGGATGAAAAGGGAAAGGAAATTTTAGGAAAACAAACTATTTTAAAGAGGTGATGCACCAAAATAAGTCGACCTTCCCACATCCACACTCAGGATCAGACAAAAACAACATACATACACTCAGACTTGGTAGAAAGACTAGGCTGCAAGAAAATGGCAGGGAGGTTCTTATGAAAACATAGGAACATGGACTCACCAAGATGCTGTGAAATACATACTGTAAGTGACTTCCTCTATTCTATACTTCCAAATAGAGCTCTTCTCTTGTCAGCTGTATAAAATGGCACCTTGTAGATAACTGGTGTGTTGGTGTTGAACCTGTGAGAGCATTGAAAGATAATGACTGAACACAAATTAACACTCAGGACATACACAGAATATCCATCCAAGAAGAGGTAAAAACTACATTTATTGATTCAAGTGGAAATTTTAGCAGGGCTACGCCTTGTAAAAATGTGGAAGATCCTTTTACAAATGACAAGTTCGCAATATATATGAGAAGCAAGGAGGCCCATTTGGCACTCCTTATTTTACAAGTGGCATACACGTCCCTTCATGGGAAGAATAAGTCACTCAAAACATTAATGAGTTGTTCATTTTGTCTGCTCAAAATCTGCATTTTCAAGGTCAATACATGGTTTGTCCACTCATTAAATGTAAAATGGAGAAAACCGGTTGCTTTACTAGCTATTTGTATCCTCTCATGATCAATTCATAGGAACTATTTCACCTGTTAGGGTCACTTTTCCAATTGGCACCACTTGGACTAACTACTTGCTCATTTCATGCTTATCTCCTTGTCTTTTCTCAATTTTGTCTCTATCTGGCTCCGTTGGCCCTTAGGGGCGAACATCCTGGTGGGTCACTTCATTCTAGGCTCCCTTTCATGGTTAGCACTCTCCTAGTTTGAAAAAAAATGGCCATTTTGCTTTACCAATTTTGGCATTCACGTGACCATCATGCTTTGAAAACCAACGGATATTTGACTTTGTTAAACTTGATGTCCTCCGGGACGTCACCGTCCCTGTCGCAACATCATCGGGTCCATGGTTTCCCTTTGGGCACTTCTCTATATTTGTTATTTTTCCTGGCACCTTCCCTCTAGCCTTTGAAAAAGTCCCTTTGTTTTGGTTGAGAGTCCCCTGTAAGGGCATATGCCCTTCGGGGTCCTTCAGCGGGTCCCTCCATTTGAATGGGTCTATCTCCTAGGTTCTCACAGAAAATTTCCTTGGGTCAATTTCCCTGGGTTAATTTCCCTGGGTTTACAGCTTCGTGTATTCTTGTGGGCTTTGCTTTTGTGTTGAGTGGTGCCCAAATTCCTTTAGACTTTTTGTCTAAAGGAATTCGGGACTTAGTCAAATTTTGAACAAAATTGAAAATTGAACTCAGAACTTTTAACTTTGAACTGAACTTGCCTGATCCTTTGCTTGAAGTGCCTACCCTCTGCTAGGGCATTTTGACCTTGAAGACTTCCCCTTCAACTAAGGGCATACCCTTGAACCAAGCCGTTGAACCAAAAAAGGTTCAACGGTTAAAGGGTTCAACTATTGCACGCCGATAGACCGATGAAGCAAGCCCGTTGAACCTTTCCCTTTGAACCAAGCTCATTGAACCCAAAATGGTTCAATGGTTCAAGGGTTCAACCATTACACACCGATGGGCTTATGTACCTAAGCCAATGAACTCTTGAGTTGAACCACGCTTGTTGAACTGAACTAAAATGTTGAACCTTAAGCCTTGAACCTTTCGATTGAACCCACCAGTGAACCAAGTTCATTGAACCAAACACGTTGAACCAAACATGGTTCAACATTTCAATGGTTAAATGCTTGTTGAATCAAGATGTTGAACTTGGAATTTTGAACCAAAGGTTTTTGAACCACTTGAACCAGGCCATGAATTGAACTCATTGAACTTGTGCAACCTGAAGATGATTGGCATTGAACAGCAGGTGAAGAAGGTGACCAAAATTTTACCTGTGGGAAAAATTGGACAATAATACACAAAGGGGTTGGTGCTCATGAATTGTTTTTGGGTTGGTGCTTGGCAAAGGGGCTGGTTCTCATGAATTGTAGCTGGGTTGGTGCTTGGCATAGGGGTTTGAAGCTCTTATGGGTTGGTGCTCATGAATTATAGCTGGGGTGGTACTCGGCAAAGGGGTATGGTGCTCTTGTGGGTTTGTTCTCATGAATATACTTGAGATTGTTCTTCGTGGTTTTTCCCACATTGGGTTTCCATGTTATATTTGGTGTCTCTCTATATCTTGTGTGATGTTTATTGTTTGAGTTTTATTGCATATCTTGAAAGTTTGATTAACTGGAATTTGATAAAGGGAAAGTTTTATAAGATATATGATATACTGATTCACCCCCCCCCTCTCAGTATATCCCATGCTTAACACTATCCACTATCATAAATTAGGAACAAAAATATAATACAACTCTTATATACTCTCAATATTAAATTATCACTCTTTCATCTCTACTCCACTTGATCTCTCTCAAAACTGCCTTTAGGTTTCTTCACTTAACTAGCCCTCTTCAAGACTGAATAGGTCATGTGACCTTGATATTCAACTGCATAACACCTATACGATCTTCATTAAATTCTTATCTTCTATTTATTTATGGTTCATAACATGTTACCCAACCTCTTCAAGCTCATTTATTTATCAATCCATTCACTTCCTTTAAGCTTACTCAAATAGGCCTAAAATTGCCTTGTATATACACCATTCCTTACTCATATACCACTTAGTTGGACACACACCCTTAACCTCTTAGGTAAAAAATATAATATGTATTATTACATCTCATAGATAAAATTCAAATGATGTTTAAGTCCCTTTTGGTCTATCATAACTCAGTTAGGCCTCGTTTCACTTTTAGGTCTCGTGGAGACCTAATTACATTAGATATATCTTATTAACATCAACTATTGATCCTATTAGGCCTAGATTGATTTATCCAATAATTTAAAACCTTAAATCACTTATAATAATACCTATACTAACCTCCTTTATTATTTAACGAACCTGTGTTATCATTCATACCATGAAACCTCTTTTAGGATAAACTATCATGTTAGGCATGTGTGCCTCAAAAGTATATCTTGAAAAAGAGAAGATTAAACACCCTTAATATTTTGAAACATGATCAAAAAATTACATATACATAATATACATGACCTTAGGGTCATTAATAAATTCATTAGACACTTTCAATCAGAGTTTAGGGCTTCAAGATCATCTCTGCAACTTACTCAAAACTATAAATTTTCCTCAAAGACCAGTCATGGTGACTTGGAACTCCAACACCTATGTAGACACTTTAAATGAATACTATAACATGTACATCATTCTTAAATATCCTAATTACATCCTCAAACATAAAAATCATATGGTCTAACATCAAAATATTAGTCATTTAGACCAATCTCATGACCTTATATCACACTATCTTATTTGAACAAAATAGGTCATTTTGTGAACAAATTTTCACCATATTCACTGACCTCCAAAACTTATTGAAATCATATAAATGAATTAAAATTCTTTAAAAAAATATCCATGCACTTTTTTTCATCATTCTATCATGAAAACACATTCCAATTCACCTTCTCACTACTACCTGAGTTTTACATTATTTACACCATCAAATATGTTTACGACTAGTAAACCTAGAAGACTAGTTTAGCACATTATAAGGGTGTAACATATATATAAACCTTCATGGTCATGTATTATGAGTCTCTATCTTCTTCTTCCATCAATTTAACTAATTTGACCAGGTCAAATTTTTACTACTACAATAAATTCTTCATAAATAAGCCATTTTCAATAGGGTCTTCTCACCCACCTAAGAACTCAATACCACCCAGAGGTGCTTGAGAGAGTCCACTACAAGATTCAATAGGTTTCCTATCATTTAAATCAATTTTTATCTAAGTTGATCAATATCTTGTACATCAGGTCCTTATTAGGGTTTTAGAGTGTTTTAACATAGGTTTTAGTGTTAACAATTGTTCATGAAGGATATACCCTTAAATCCAAAACCAATGCCTATATATCTTATCTAGGACCCTTCCCAATTTCTCCTTGACATTTAAATTTCCCATTCAGAGGTTACACATGCTAATGAACACCCTAAAATCCTTCTCAAGTTTGCATACCTTCATTCTTTGCACTCATGAGACCTCAAAACCACTTTTCATGCCATTTCTTGTAAATCAAGACCTCATACTTTATGATCACTCCTAAAACAACTTGACTTACTTATATCCATTATCTCCTTCACACATTAACCTTGAAATATAATCCTCATGCCTCATTAGGCTTGGTAAGGTCTACGAGTGGTCTAGGTGTAGACTTGGTTTGAAGGTCTTACCCCTATAGGCTCACCTTGAGACTCTCATGGATGCTTATACACGTTACTCACATTCTCAAATAATGCCATACAATCTTTCATATGCCTAATTTTGCTCACCTCATCATGCCACCAAATCATACCTTCACCATGCCATGACTAGGATCAAGCTTTCAATACACTTGACACCTTGACCTATTCCTTTCATGTCATGGCTCATCAAAACATCAAACAAGTAGACATAAGACATCATAACACACTCATATCATTGCACCATTATCATTTTGATGAAAACAAACTTCCATATCCTCATATAAACCTAAAACCACATGACAAACTTCATATGACTTGACATCTCTCTTCCATGCACCTGAAACACATTTGACATCATCATTCACATCAACCTTGACTTCTATGGAACCATAACACATCAGCTACCTTTAAATTATCTCTTGCCTTCAAATTTCTCTTTCCTTCAAATGTATCTTTTCACATGGATCACCCTAAAACTCTTCATGTCATGACATCAATTACTTATATAGAAATCTTCATACATTATGCTTCATATGCAGACATTAGTTATCTTCAAACACTCTTCCATGACCTTATCTTCTATAATCACAACATTCATGACCACACTCTTCTCTCTCATGGAAACACTCTTTTAATGCCACTACCATGCTCATTAACTTGACCAAATAGACCTTTGACATCAGTGACCATTATGTCTTTACATGATGCACCTTTTTGAAATCAATGACAACAACATGCCAACAAACTCCCCCTTTGTCATTGATGGTAAACATATTTATGAAAAACACACTAAAATCTGAAATCACTTTAAAAATGGTACTTCTCCCATATGCTCATTCTCCCCCTTTTGACATTAATTAAAAATAGACATCTATAAATTTACGTCTCATGATGTAACTTCTTGGATCATACCTCTTGCAATAAATAGGATCTTAAGCATTTATTGAGTCTGTAAAGCATTCTAAACTTTCTCCCATTCTTATCTCTTTTCCCTTTTAGTAATAGGATCATAGAGTCTATGAAGAATCATACAAACATGCTCCCCTTAAATCCATGCATACCTTATTCAAATACATAATAACACTTATCTTGATCTTGATATGACTGGTATAGATCAAACTCTTGATCACTCACTAGGCAATCACATCTTTTCTTATTTGACATAGATCTTTGAATGGACTTAGATACACAATATCACTCACTTTCCTTTATGCACCTTAATGCCATAGAGATGGATAATATCCATCTTCACTTCCCTATTCTAGCTTCACAAACATCCATCATGATCTCAGTCTTGGTCACATTCTTCAATCTATCTTCATTTTTTTTGTATACCTTCTTTGACATACACCATTACTTATATGCTCTTGAAGCTAATGAATATTCTTATTATCTCCCCCTTTGTCCTCATAGCTTGTGCTCATAATATGAGTCATTAGGACTCACAGACCTCTTTCAACATCCTTCAAGTATATTGATACCAATAACACTTCTCAACATAAATCAAGCTATCAATTGTTAAAAACACAGAACAATTTTTTGCTTACCTCTCATATACCAATCAACTACACAATCTTTCATCACACTCCCAACTCTGTCAACAACATCCAACTTGTCTATATGACCATATTGGTATTATAGATCAATCCATATTCCATATGTCTCTAGACATAATCTTATGCTCAAACATGTATTCCATACCATGACTCCTCATAAGTTGATGAAAGATCCCAAACTAGGATTGAAAGCAAATAAAATTGATTTCCACTACTTACAGCATTCAATCAATTGGACAAAGATATAAAACCGAATGTAACTGATACTATAGCCCAGATGTCATAAAATTATTGTCGGTCTATGTGCCGATGCCAGTCTCTGTGATACCTTGCGGTCCCCGAATGCGAACTGTGCCTTTCCCTAAATTGAACCTGCTGGTACGGCCGGTTGCCGATCTATACGGATTCTGTACCAAACCTGGTCTGACTATAAAAATATATGAATCTTAAATCAAAACCAAGGAATAAATACCTGGAACCTCTGCATATGCATGAACCCCTGATATACTCAGTGAATAGCCTCTGAAGCTCCAGATCTGACCAATATGCACAATCTGGATTTCGTCTCGAATCCACCTCTGACAAAGGGCTGGGTTTTTGTCCAACTCTTCTCCAATCTACTAAAGGGTTTCATCCTCAGAGATTTCAGCCGAATCACCGATTCAAGCTTCTCAGAATAATTTTTGCAACAAAGATATTAGATATTACAAATGCTTTGCTTTCCCCTTCTTTTAAAGCCTTCCAGGAAACTTCTAGAAGAAGTCAACTTTATTTCCATAATAATTTAATTAATTAATTAAATCATTTTAATAGAAAATTGGGGACATTACAGTTGATCTCTAGAGTCAATGCTCATACTAACCAAAACTCCTTTACCTTGTCATATATATACAAACTACAAATAAAACAACTCATACCTTGCAATACGGACAAGTTAGAATCCCCTAAAGATGAATCCTTATTTGACTACAACCTTATGCTTCTACTGATAGAAGAGTGTCTCCATGAAGCCTAATGGAGTCACCCCTTTCTATAGGGCTCTCAAAACTCCCTGAAATCAGAAGATTCCTAGATCATAAATCACTTTGCTCAGCTATCTTAAAATCATGAAACTAATTGTCCCTCCTTAGAATCCACTTAAGCTTGACTGAAACATTTGACTCATCCACCTTGTCATCTTTCTTCTTCTCTTTGACTTGTTTTGACTTGTCAATACATGATGATAACAAGTGTTATTGACAATATTTCATTTTTTATCCTTGCTCTATCTTAACAAATGATCCATTTTAACTCTTGGGCTCAATATGATTAGCCTTGACTTTTTTTGGATTTTATACTAATGTTTGACCCTTCTCATATAATCTAGGATATCCATATACCTTATTAAGTCTAGAGGGCCTTCTAATTCTATTAGGACAAAATCTTGTAATGTGTCCTATATTATGACAACTCTAGAAAACAACATTTGTGTACTTACCTATTGACTGATCACTCCTCCCATGTTCTCATGATAACTCATTCCTTGACACCATTATAAAATCACTTACTTTATGACCAAAGTTATTATAAGCA
Organism: Torreya grandis; assembly: GCA_037957365.1. Lineage (NCBI taxonomy): Eukaryota > Viridiplantae > Streptophyta > Pinopsida > Cupressales > Taxaceae > Torreya > Torreya grandis. Next base: position 391,245 of record JARHVA010006749.1, on the reverse strand, counting down.
AAATAATGACCATTGAAAGAATTAGAATACTCTTTGTATTGGGTTTTCTGATTGGTCTCTATATACACATAATATTTTCAAACTTTTATTAATTATTAACACTTTGTATCTTACAAGAACCCATCAAGTCTCAATCTCTCTGAGTGCACGCCTTAAGGGGTACATCAATAAAGGGGTGGGTAGACCATTGGTGCTTCATAAGATTATTTTACCTTTTTTCACTTCCTATATACACACTTGTCTCCTAAAACCATTTACCCTAAGCTTATTCTTCTCTATTTTACCCATTCCAAACAGTTTTCATATCAATATCCTCCTTTTTCTTACCTTGACCCCCTTTTGGTAATTGACTATACTAGGTCAATTGGGTTGACCTTGTATAGTTTTTAGCTTTTGATTACTATACAGGGTCAAATGGGTCAACCTTGTACTATTTTTGGGTATTTTCACTTGAGAGTTTTGTTATCCCTTTGGCTGACCTAGCTTGGGACCTAGTGAATTATATCTTGAAAATATATAGGGTCGAATGGGTTAACCCCATATAGCCAACATATTCAAAAGGCTTTAGGGAAAGATCTACCTAAATATACAAGTTCATTTCGAACCATTTAAAAATATAAAAGTGAAGAAGAATAAGTTTAAATTAACATCTTCTTATTGACCATTCTACTTGAGGAATAAAGCTTAGGGTTCCATACTTTCTTTGTAGATACAGATCTTGTCTTGTGGAGAAGTCTTTCAGATGCATAGATAGGTTGTGTAGCCTAGATATGATTTGCCTTTTTTATCCTTACATATCACAACATTTTTTTTGTGAAACACCTTGGCCAAGGGAGAGATTGAGGCTCGGTGATTCATCTTCAAGGTAAGTATTCCTAACTTTATTTCTCCTTTATAAGAGTAGATAGATAATACAATTGTGCTTCTCTCTCATGCATTAGGATTATGTATACAATGAAATGAGTATATATCTTCTATACATGTTTAATTTAGTTTGTTTTATTTCTAACCCCCACTTTGTGCCACAAGCCTTGGTGTGCACTAGATTAGATTTATTTTCTTATTTATTAGAATAGAGTGAACATTAAACCTAAGAATCTTTTAGGGTTGTTACATGATTGTGTTATACTATGACAATTGATCCCTTAATTAGGTCTAATAGATCTCCATATTGGTCATGCTATTGATTAATAAATGTATTCCCAACCAAAAGTGTAGGTATGTTCTATCTTCTTTGAGGCAAGATTGATTTATAGACATGATATATTTTTGATTGCATACATTCTAGTGAACCTGACATGAAATAACCCTTGCAATATTTTTTCACTTATTTTTCATTATTTTATCATTTTATTTTTCATATAGTTATAGTATTAGATTGACTTTATCTACCTTGTATCTTTTTTTGCCTATTTCTTATCTCAAATGTAGAACTGGGTCGACCCAGTCGACCTTATATTCTTATTTCATTAACTTTCAACCTCCATTTGTTGTACAATATCAACCCAGTTGACCTTGTAATATTTATAGACCCTTTCTATTCTCTATCTATTATACTAGATCAACCTAGTCGACCCTGTACTATTTTTATCCTTCTTTGTTTATCGATCTAGTTCATTATTTTTCCATTTTAGCATTTTATTCATTTCTTTCCAATCATAATGAAGCCTCTTATAAAATTATTTCTTGATAGTCTCAACCCATTCCAAATATACATGGTATTTTCTCTCCTACCTCACCTATCCACCATAGAAGACAACTCTTTATGGTGCAACTTTTCATCACATGGTTCTAAATCTTCTCAATCTCAATCTACCCCATACCGTATAGTATATCCAGATAATCCTATTATACAAATCACAAATCATGACAATAATATACCTTATACCTCTTTTACACCTTCTAAACCTAGAATTTATAATCTCATCAACCCATATACATCAAATGTTGGAACCTCACATTATGTTCCACCTCTTACAACCAATGTTCACAATCCTCTTGTTACACCCATAACAAGAGCACCTAGTATTATCACTTCCCAAACTAACATGGTTATAACCACTCAAATTGATAATCTAGATGGTTCCCAATTATTCAAAAACCTTTATGATAATACTATTTACACTCCTAATAATAATGGTGGATTTACCAAGCTTCCTTCTTCTTATACCACACTTAAGACAACTAACACTAATATTGGGAATCATCCACCTTTAAATAATCCTTGTCCCACCAACATTACCAATACCCCTCCTAAAAACACCAACCCACCTATTGAGACAACTCAAATTCTTGCACAAGTCATACAACAAATGAACATCATGCAAATAACCAATAAATCTTAAATGATGAACATGCAACAACATTTATTAAACATGACTAATCAACCATATTAAGTCATCATGTCTCAACCAAATCAAAATTTTATCATTCCTCCTCTTAGATATACTAACAAAATAAATAACAAAATGCTTCAACATCTTCAAAATAAACCTTTAGCCCCATTCATTGCATCCATAGGTATTGGAAACATTTCTCCAAATATCACATATAATGGGACTAAAGACCCTACTATATTTATTAAGTCTTTTGATAATCTCTATAAGGAATGGGTCCAAATTAACACCTTTTCTAGCACCAAGATCTTAGCTAAAACCTCTGTTGGTGATGCACTTGAATGATACAACTAAATTCCTATGCATTCCATCTCACAACTAGATGATTTAGTTAATGATTTAATGAAGGAATTCCAACATGATGACCTTATTAAAAATTACCTTAGCCTTTTCATTAATTCCAAGCAACTTCCTAATGAATCTGCTCATACTTTCATCAAATAATGGAAGTCTGTCGCTCATAAAGTGGACCATAACATGAATGATGATACTCTTTTAAAATTATTTTTCATTGATCTTAAAGCTCCCCTTCAATATAAAGTTTGAATATTTTCACCTCAAACTTTAGACAAAGTCTTAGACCAAACCAAAAAGCAATACTTTCTTATGACTCAATTTGAAACACCTCAAACAACTACTAAAGCACCTTTTCAATCATTTTCTCATAACATTGATTAATCCAAGCCTCCCCAACCTCAAAGTGGAGCATCCAATTCAACCAATTTTAACCCAACCCACCCTCCCTTGAGTCTAGAATAAATTAAGAACAAATTGCCACCCTCCAAACCCATGAGCTTTGATCCTTCAAAACCTCCATCAAAATGGTACAATCCTAATAAATTTTGTTTTTGGCATGATATTATAGGTCATTCTCATGAATCTTGTCATGATCTTTATTTATTTCTTATTTCTTCTTTGCTTGGTCCACATTTCAATCTTGATACTCTAACAAAATAACATTATCAAGACTATCTTTAAGCTTCTCAAATTCAATCTCAATAACCACAATCACATCAAAATCAACTACTTAATGATCAACAAAAATTGTCCCATACCTATACCTCATCCACTAATTTTATTCAAACCACATTTTATCCTTCTTCCTACACCAATAAGGAAAGGATATCTAACATGAACAAATTTAAACATATTGTTGCATCCATTAAACCTCAACTTCTTAGGTCACATGAACAAAAAGAGTACCTAGTTAAATTGCCTAATCTAATTCATATCATACATGGACATACTTTGATAGGACCTAGGTTCCCCAAAGCTCTGACACAACTTGTCAGAATTAAGAGCACATATGATTACCTTTGTATAAGCAACTAAACATGCAGAATTATACCAAAAGTACAAGTAACTATCAATGAGAAATAACATAGAATATGAGAGGCAACACACAATTGTATTCAACTCATTATAGAAGGAAATTACAATAAAGAGATCACACTCTTCTTCTACCTCTGTGAGGCTTCCCACACCTCAAAGGCTCCCAGTAATCTTCCCTCAATAGTAATCTTCTCTCAATACAGGTCACAACAAACAACTCAAGCACAGAGCTGTTGTTCACCTCAACCAGTCAGTACAATACTACCAATACAATTGAGTACGAACTGGTACTCCAAGTAGATCTCACCATGATCTTGCTCCTTGCTGTTTTGTTGTCACCTTGGATCTTTCTAACCCGTAGATCTCCTTTTGACCCTCGCACACACACACCCTTGCAGACCAACCTGATCTTACTTATCACATGTAGATCTCCACCATGATCTTGCAACACCCTGTAGATCAAACCTAATCTTACATACCTGGAAGAACCCCTATGATTCTACCAAGGGAAGAACTCTCCTATTTCTACACTTTACAATATAGCCCATGAGTCTATTATATAGATCTCATGCATATAATGATTAGACTTGTGGCTCAAGACTTGACTCAGTCTTTAACATGCAAACAACCCATTCAACTAACTGATTATTCGTCAACAACTAGTTCTAAACTGCACATGTGATCAACATCAATCCCTATTTGATTGGAGGTGACCGACATCAGCTGACTCCTATCGATGTCAGTTGCTTTCTATTGACCTCTACCCAACGTCGGTGTTGGCCTGTCGACGTCGGTGACTGTGACACTCAGCAACCCTCCATGTTTGCATCTGGGTGAAGCTTTTAGCTCCACAACCAAACATACTTTACCTCCTTTACCTCCTCATACCTCTCCTACCCATAATTTTTCACATTCAACCTCCTTAAAATCTAATAAACCAACACATTTTCCTAACTCTAAATGCACCTACCAACCAAATGCAAATAATTTTAATGGTTCAATGTTACCTCACTCCACCTCACATGTTGAGGCATCTTGTGATGCCCATCTATATTTCCATTCAGACTTTGTGGCACCTTGTGATGCCCATCCATACATCCACTTACCCATTAGGGCCTCTTATGATTCCCACTATTATTTTATGATGCATAATACCAACTAAATTCAGCTTCAAGAAACCTTTCAAGACTTATAGACTTGTATTTCACATGCTCATCTTTGATACAAATGTTAGCATAGATCTTGTTTTTTTCGCATGTTTTTATGCACTTTATTTCTTTTACTTTAGATTTATAAGCATAATTATTTTCCTTTACATTATTTGGTTTTATTACACATTACATTTGGCATTTACTTTCATTTTTATCCTCATATATTTATTTTATCTTTGATGTTATTCTTTTCCTTAGTAGCTTTATGATTATTTTTTCCTTTATTTAGCATTCACCCCCATAGGTTTCTCTTTCATGAGTTTAAAGTACAAAACCATGGATAGGACCTAGACCTCCTCACAAAATACCACCTTTGCTTCTTTTCTTAGTTTATTGTTTCACATTTTATTTTTTTTGCACCCTCATGGGTTTATCTTTTATGAGTTACAGTATAATATCATGGATAAGACCTAGCCCTGCTCATAAAATTACAATCTTGTCATTCCTTTTATAAGAAAATGTTTTTGATCCTTGTTTTTAGCTTTAGTTTTTACTTCTTTTTATAGAAGGAATTTGCACAACAATCTATGTTAGCATTTTTTCCTCCATTTCCCTCATTCTTATGATAAAGAATCACACTTTACTATCATTATATCCCTTTTTACCCTTTATCATATTTTTTATGATTTCAAGTAATTCAAATTGTTCCATGTGTCACACCTCTTGATTTCCCATTTCTTTCACTCCACATTGGATAAAATAAGGTCAAATTCAAGATAGCACTTTTATTTCACCTAGATTTATGAAACTTTTAGACCCCATGCTCTTTAAATTTTTCTCTCTTAGCAACCAAGTCCCAAGTATTCAAATGAAAGTCATCTTTAGCACCCATGTTTGGTTTTCCAAATCTATATGGAAGAGGAATAAAAAAACCATGAAGAAAGTTAAAATCCAAATCATTTGAATCAAAAGGCAACATACAAATCTCAAAATTCAAAATCACACCAAAATATGTGATTCCAATCACATATCCTATCTCTAATCTAAGCCTAAACTCCACACTTGGCATCACATAGATTCAAGGTCCATTGGGATATGGTAGACCACTAGATTGGAATAGGGGAATTCAAAAAACTCTATAGTGCTACCTACTTTCTCATGTAAGTACCCAATCTTTTCAATAGATCAATAGCTCTGTAAGGGGTCCTGAGGAATAGGGAACACATTGTGGGAAGGTAGATCCATTTTAATTTTCAAGCATATAGCCTTCATGGGATGATCTATATACTTCATTTGTTGACCTAAGACTTGTGTAGATAAGAGAAATTCTTCATAGTCCTTAAGTTTAAAAGTCCTCTTGTTTTGACAAAAATATTTTGAGTGTCTTGACTTCGATAAAGAGTTTCTCTACCTTAGTTTTTCCTTCATTCTCCCCTCCACCCATTTCATTTCCCCCATTGATAGGCAAATTGTGATTCCAAATCTATTTTCCCTTCTTTACTTCCTTTTTATTCACCTCTTAAAAACATTCTATCACTAATTTGTTTCAATTTTATATATTCTTAGACTAAAACAACATGTTTGAGCAATTATGGATTACACCCTTACATCATTTATTTACCACACCATCTCACTGTCACCCTAGTCATGTCATTAGGTGTTTTTATTTTCTTACATTGTATCTTAGAAATAAGAACTAAGTTCGATTTTTCATCCTTTAGAGATTTTGATTTTCATTTCTCCATCATGTTCTTATTTGATTTTTATGGACTTCACTTATCTTACATATAACATTTTCCATTATTACATGTTTCTCTTTATGTGTACCTTATTCATGTTTGTCTCACATATTCAATTACATTTCATTTTATTTCTTTCATGTTTTTATTTTGCCTATCTTATATGAGCTTACTTTTCCCTTTCTTACATATCTTTATTTAAGTTTTATTGCATGGATATTTCATTTGTGATTCATGTTTTACATGCTTCCCAATATGATTTAGTATGTTCTACATTCCTTTTTATCATTTATGTTTTACATGTTTTCCAATATGATTTAATTCATTTTAAAATCATTTGTCATTCATTTATAATTATTTGTCATCATTTGTCATTTATTTACCATCATTTATCATTCATTTTCCATCCTTTTGTCATTTATTTGCCCTCGGAATTTTTGTTCTAACCTTGCCTTAACAATCCTTATTTTATATTTTTTCCTAATACCCTCATATATTTGCCTTAACTCATTTTACACTACTATTTGCCTATCTTCCAAAAATTTCAATTTTTGGCTATTTTTTACACTAACTTCTATAGGTTCACCTAGTGTTCTTCACATTTGATACCTTCACTTTCTCTTGAAATCTACTTCTTTATCTACATCATTAAGGTAAGTAAAGGTATGTGTTTTTCAATTCTATCCTTTTATTTATTTTATTAATTTTATTTATTGCTTATTATACTTTACCTAGAATCAACATTATGTTATATCATGTTATATCCCAAAGCACCATCTCATGTTGAACTCACATGGCACGTGATGATCTTTGAGTGGGTCATTTGTATAGACATAATATTTCAAAAAAATTATTGATTATTGACATTTTATATCTTACAATAACACATCGAGTCTCAATCTCTCTGAGTGCACGCCTTAAGGAGTGCACTGAGAAAGGGGTGGGCAGACCATTGGTGTTTTATAAGATTATTGTCCCTTTTTCCATTTACCATATACAAACTTGTCTCCTAAAACCATTTAACGTAAACTTATTCTTCTCTATTTTACCCATTCCAAACATTTTTCATATTAGTATCCTCTTTTTTCTTGCCTTGACCCCCTTTCACCAGTTGACTGTACTAGGTCGATTGAGTTGACCATGTATAGTTTTCAACATCTGATTACTATATAAGGTTGACTGGGTTGACCCTATACTATTTTTGGGCATTTTCACTTGAGATTTTTTTATCCCTTTAGTTGACCTATCTTGAGACCTAGTGAATTATCACCTAAAAACATACATGGTCAACTGGTTTGACCCCGTATAGCCAATATATTCAAAAGGATTTAGGGAAATATCTATCTATATATACAAGTTCATTTCCAACCATTTAAAAATAGAGAAGTTAAGAAGAATAAGTATGAACAAATATCTACTTATTGATCATTCTACATGAGGAATAAATCTTAGGGTTCCATACTTTATTTGGAGATATAGATATTGTCTTATGGAGAAGTCTTTTGGATGCATAGATAGGATCTGATTTGTCTTTGTTATCTTTCCATACCACAACAATCTCTTTTGAAGCACCTTGGCCAAGGGAGAGATTAATGCTCAATGATTTCATCTTCAACGTAAGTATTCCTAACTTTATTTCTCCTTTGTAAGATTAGATAGATAATGTAGTTGTACTTCTCTCCCATGAATTAAAACTTCATATACATTGATGTAAGTATATATCTTCTATGTATGTTTAGTTCAGTTTGTTTTTTCTAACCCCCACTTTATGCCATAAGCCTTAGTGTGAAATATATTAGATTTACTTTATTATTTATTAAAATAGAGTGAACATTAAACCTATGAATATTTTAGGGTTGTTGTGTGATTATGTTAGACTATAGGCTTTGAAACCCTTCCTCACATGGTGTATTATGACAAGTGATCACCTAATCAGGTCTAGTAGATCTCCATATTATTCATGTTCCTACTTAACAAATGTATTCCCAATCAGAAGTGTATGTGTGATCTATCTTCTTTAAGCCAGGATTGATTAATGGACATGATGAATTTTTTATTGCATATAGTCTCTTCATGTTCACTTTCATGTTGGTGCACTTGACTTGATAATGATCACTTTGAGTCTTAAATTTGAGAGTTTTTATATAGGTTTTTGAGGTCTAACTCTCATTGTTCTCTTTTTGGTATTCCTTGAACCCAAGACCTATTTTTCATGTGGAGGCATTTGAATACTCAAAATATCACTAAGATCTTTAGTACTCTTTTAAAATCTTTGATGTGTCTTCAACTTGACTATTTCCTAATCCAATTGTACCTTTAAGGACTCCATTTCTATTCTAAGCTTGATACATTCTTCTTCCTTGGTCTTAAGACTTGTACTGATAATTTCAATATGAGTTTCTAGTTGTTTGATTATCTCTTCATGTTAATTGGTGTTGATTCTTAGTCTCTCTTAAAAGATATTGATTATATCCTCATAACTCTTAACCAATGATCTTAATTTTTTATTCTTCCTTCTTTGGAACTTCAACTCCTCTAGAGTATTCATCAATTTTGCCTCAAAGTTTTCTTCAGCCTCTTCTTCATCTAATTATTCATCATCCATAAGGCCTTTCACTTTTGAGAAAGCCTCATTGTCTATTTCTATAGTCATGATCATCATCACTATCAAATTTACTAGTGTCACTTACATCAAATGAGCTATTATCTTATTTGGTATAGAAACTTCTCTTATTCTTGAATGACACTTTCTTGTATTAATACTTTATAAGACCTTTTTTCTCTTATCAAGCTTATATGTCTTCTTGTCATCACCATGATGTTCATCATATTCTTCATCATGCTCAGTCTTATCCTTGTTAGGAAATTTAGATGTAAAGTGACCAATCTTGCCATAGTTAAAGCATTTGAATGGAAAATTTCCCTTATACTTACCTGAACCTTTCCTTAATTTTTTGACAAACATGGCTTCTATCTTGTCATCATAAATTTTTATATCAACAACCTTGGCCTTCTTACCTTATGACTTTTTCTCAGACTTGAACACAACTTCCTTCTTGAAAGGTCTTCCATCACTTGTTCTCATTTCATAGGCAATCAAGATGCCATGAAGCTCATCCATATGTAGTAGGTTAAGGTATTTGATCTCCTCCATAGAAAACACTTTTGAATCAAAAATAGATGTTATAGATCTCAATACCTTTTGTACTAATGTTTATTCTTCCAACTTCTCTTTTAGGCCTCTGATGACATTTACCATTTCATCTACTCTTAACAGATAATATGTAATATTTTCATTCTCAGGATTTCAAACTAAATTTGGTGAGTCTATAACTTTCCAACTTAACTTTGGTGTCTCCTTCATAGATGGTCTAAAACTTTTCCCAAATACCTTTAGCTATATCACAATGCATGACTTTAACAAATTCTACTTTTGAAAGACCACACAAGATGGCATTCATTACCTTAGAGTTGTTTTCACTTGCCTTTTTGGTTGTTGCATCAGTTGGTGGTGTATAAGGTGGAGTGAATCCATAAACAATATATTGTCATATGTCATAACCTAAGGACATTTTATAGGTATTCATTCTAATTCTCCAAAATGTATAGTTAGTTTCATTAACGAGAGGAGCCTTATTGGTTGAGAAACCTCCTTATGCTTTTTGACTAGACATACTTGTGCTTCAAGGATCTCCTTCAAGTTTTTAGGCCTAATTAAAAGGAATAAGCTCTAATACCAATTTTTTGAATAAAAATTATTGAGATGGGAGATAAATCATTCTTCAAAAACATCCAATCAATTTCACCCACTCATATATGAACTATGGAAGCAACACAGTGATCTAACAATGCATTAAGAACCAATCACATGAGCATGAAACAAGATAGCACATCACATATGTGGGAAAACCTCATTGAGAATAAAACCCAATACAACAAATTTTTATATAAGATAATTTATCAAACTTGGTTAAGCACCAAACCCAACATGGAGTACTAACCCCAAATTTATCAAGCACCCACTTGACTTTAACAAGCATCTACTTGAAAGGAGGCTATAACCCCCTATGGCCAAGAAAAAACCCAATAAAAGGACACTTAAATGAGTAAAAACCTATAATGCATATCCATATCCCTCTTGACTAAGCACCAACTCAACCAATACTAATTCTGCAAGCACCAACCTACAAGGAAGCTTCAACTTCCTCTTTGACCAAGCATCAACTTAGCCAATCAACCTTATTTATTCCACTTAGAACTCTATCTAATCTATCCATTATCATACATTAGGAATACATCTCTAATTAAACTTTTATATATTTTCAATATTCAATGATCACTTATTCATCTCTACTCTACTTTATCTCTCTCAAAATTGCCTCTAGGCTTCTTTGCTCAACTAGCCCTCTTCAAGATTGAATAGGTCATGTCACCTTGATTTTCAACTATATAACACCTATATGATATGATTTAAATGATTATCTACTCTCTAGTTAGGTTTTAAAACATATTACCCAACCTCCTTAGGCTCATTGATTTATCAATCCATTCACTTCCTCTAAGCTTACTCAAATAGGCCTAAAACTACTTTGTATATATACCATTCTTTGTTCATATACAACTTAATCAGCCACACACCCTTAACCTATTATTTAAACCATATAATAGTTCTTAGTAAATCTTATAAACAATATTAAAATTAAATTTAATCCTATTTTGTTTTGTCATGACTTAATTAGGCCTCATTTAACTTTTAGGTCTCATAGAGACTTGATTACATTAGGTCTATCTTCTTAGCATCAAATATTGATCCTTTTGGGCCCAGATGTATTTTTAAAACAACTTAAAACCATTAAATCACTTATATTAATACCTATAATTACCTCTTTCATGATTTATTAGACCTATGTCTATCATTCATACTATGAAACCTCTTTTAGGACAAATTGTCCTATTAGGCATGTGTGCCTCAAAATTTTGTCTTGAAAAAGTGAAGCTTAAACACCATTAAGTTATTGAAAAATTATCAAAAAATTACATATATATAATCTAAATTACCTTATTTTCATTACCAAATGCATTAGACACTTTCAATCAGAGCTTAGGGCTTTAATATCATCTCTGCAACTTACTCAAAACTACAAATCTTCCTCAAAGACCAGTCATGGTAACTTAGAACTCCAAAACCTATTTAAAAACTTTAAATGAATCTTGATTCATGTATATGGTTATTATATATCCTCAATACATATTAAAACACAAAAATCATATTGTCTAATAGCAAAATATTGTTTTTTTAGATCAATCTCATGACCTTATATCACATTGTCTTATCTGAACCAAATAGGTCATTTTGTGAACAACTTTCCACCATATTCACTAAAATAAAAAACTTATTGTAAGAATATATATGACTTAAATGTCCTAAAAAACATGTACATGTACTCAATTTCATCATTATATCATGAAAACACATTCCAATTCATCTTCTCACTGTTGCCTAGGTTTTACACTATTTACACCATTAGATTTATCTATGACTGGCTAACTTATAAGATTGATTTAACACATTATAATTGTGGAACCTATCAAAAAAAATTTATGGGTATGTATTATGAGTCTTTATCTTATTCTTTCATTAATTTATCTACTTTGACCAAGTCAAATTTTGACTATTGTAGCAAATTCTTCACAAATAATCCCTTTTATGTAGGATCTTCTCACTCACCTAACAACTCAATACCACCTAGAGGTTCTTGAGAGAGTCCAATATAATATATAATAGGTTTCTTGAGAAATTAAATCCATTCTAAGTTTATTTGAGAAACATCTTCTACGTCAGGTCTATATTAAGGTTTTAGAGAGTTTTAACATAGGTTTTAGTGTTAATGATTATTCATAAAGGACTGGCCCTTAAATTAAAAAATAGTGCCAATAAATCTTATCTAGGACCTTCCCCATCTCTCATTAACATATCACATTCCCATTCAGAAGTTAAAAATGCCAATGAACACCTGAAAGTCCTCAAGTTTACATACCTTCATTTTGTGTACTAGAGAGACCTCAAAACCACTTTTCATTCCATTTCTTACAAACCATGACCTCATACTTTATGATAACTCATAAAACATCTTGAATTAATTATATCCATGCTCTCATTCACACATTTACCTTGAAATTTGATCCTCATGCCTCATTAGGCTAGCTAGGGTTTAGGAGTGGTCTAAGTGAAAACTTGGTTTGAAGGTCCTACCCCTGTACGCTCACCCTGATACTCTCATGGATGCTTATACACCTTACTCACATGCTCAAATAATGCCATAAAATATTTCACATGCCTAATTTTATTCACCTCATCATGCTACTAGCTCATACCTTCACTATGTCATGACTCGACTCAAGCTTTCAATGCACTTGACACCTTGACCTATTCTTTTCATGTCATGACCTCAAAAAAAAAAACAAGCAGAGAAAAGACATAACAACACACTCATATAATTACACCATTCTCTTTCTAATGACAACAAACTTTCATAGCCTCATACAGACCTAAAACCACATGACCAAGCTTCATATGACTTGACATCTCTCTTCCATGTACCTGAAACACCTTTGACATCAACATTGATTTTGATTATAGATATGTATTCATATGAATATAATATAAATTAATTATACAAAATAATAATTATCACATCATCGAATGCATCATTTTATTGATCCATTTATATTGTATTAGTTTTTATTTTTTTAAACTTTGTACTGAAAGATTTGTTTCTTAATAAAATCTCTTTACTTCTAATAAGATGACTCTTTTAAATATTCGCAACCTATTTATTTTCAATTTTTTTAATTTAATAGTTTAGATTTATTTTAATCCATAATTTTATATTAGATTAGTTTTTTTATTTCTTTGAGTTTTATTGTATTAGTTGTTAGTTAGTTTTACCCTTTATTCTTCATTATTCTTTCATTTATTTCTTTTAAGATGTTTATTTGGATTTAATTGTTATTTATTTATCTTTTAAGTTTTTTAACTAGGATTTTAATTTATTTTAATGTTTTATTTTTATATTAAGTAGGTTTAATTACTTTTTTATTTCTAGTTTTAGTAACTTTAATTTTTATTTCTTTAGATTTAGATAAGTATTAGTGTGTTTATTTATTTTAGTTTGTTTTAAGTGTTAGATTAAGTTAGTTATAGTTTATTAATTCTATTTTTTAGTGTTTTTTCCTTTTTATTTTATTTTAAATCAGATTTCTACATAATTTAATTTATTTCTTGTTAACAAGATGTTTGGTTAAATTATGTTAGTTTTATTTCTATTTCAATTTTTAGTTTTCATTGTTAGTTATTTTTTTATCTTTGGGTTTTTTTGTTTCTTTTCTTTAGATATATTATAAGTACAATATGAATATCAAGATATTGTAAACAATTTGATAAAATAGATATATTTTAAATAACAATCTTTATTTCAAGAGATTATCTTATCTATAGATTTTCTATGTCGAATAGGATAGATTAAATTAATCATAATATGTTTCCTTCATTTGATTCAAAGTGATATTTGATTTATGAAATTCAATGAAGTGTTGTTCGATATATGTTGTACTTTTTATTTCCTAGAACATTTTTAAAACCCTTTCACATATATAAGATTATTTGTGACCTATTAGATCTAACTATTAAATTGGTATGATTCCATATTAATCTTTATGATAGGTGAAAGGGTTGATTTGTTGACTTGACATTTTTTATCATCAATATGTCTGAGTATGGTAAATCAAGGGAGACATGTGTAATAAATACAACCATCAATTTGTATAAGAATTGACCTAATCTGATATTTCTAAAAATAGTAATGAATGACACAAATAATTACTTAGCTAGAAACCAATTGATATGGATGATATGGAGGCTAAAAACTAGCACAAAAGCTAATAATGATGTCATAAACAAATCCTAGGTGTCAAAATATCTCCTAGATATTAGTGTGGTACTTTGGATAGTATCACACCTCACTAGTATCCTTCTATTCAGTGCTAGTATCCTTGTGTAGGGACTAGTGTGATTTTTTAGGAGAAGTTGTGTCTAAGTTTTATAGGCATGTTCTTATGTGGACAAAACCTTCTTCATTGTATATGACCTATTTTAGACTAATTTTGCATGCAAACCCTAGATATCCATGTTTAGGGTATTTAAGAAGCACAAGTAACAAAATTTTGATGCTCTCTAGGTAGGTTAGACATCCTCAATACCCCATTCTGTTGAGATATGCCTACATACTAATACCTCAAGAGGGGATCAAGCCTGATGTAGTTCTCCCAATCTAATTATTGGTGCAAGTGCAGGTGAATCATAGTATAAGTGTTGACTTGAGTGTTTTGGATGGGGCTTGAGATTGAAAATTTATGTATTCTAAGCATAGGGTGGTTGTAGATGACTATATACACAAGTAGGGTAGAATAAGGATCAATAACCTTGATTTTGTATAACTTGTTCTAAGTTTTTTTATGTATTTTGTATCTAATTTCCATCTAGTGGATAAAAGGCTAAAGGTCATGTATATATATTTATTTGGCATTTTTGTAAAGTGTGAAATAGGTCTAAGTTGACCCTAGGTGTCTTAAGAGTTTAAAACATATACATTGGGGTTGAAATTAGGTAAGAGATACTAGTGAAATCCCTTGGTCACTAGCATGGTGTGCTAGTGTCCAAATAACTACACTACTATCCAGGTGGAAAATTTTGAGGCACTAGGGGCTTGGATCCCTTGGGGAAGGTCTAAGATGAATTTTAAGATGTCTAAAGATGTGAAATACCCTCATCAAAGAAGGATAAGGATTGAAAGAGGCCTTAAGATAATTCTATATCTAAGATAGGGATTATTGGTCTCAAGTGACACTCATTGCACTCAAGTGACATTTTATATGGCTACATCAGGTAGCCTTCATCATAGGCTCTCTAGTCTAGATGGAAATGGAGTAAGGCCTTGAAAGGGACTAGAGGCATCTCTATTGGAACTATAGATTCTTGGATGGTAGTAGAGAAATGCTCATGTTATTTCCCTCCAAGTTTTAAAACCATTAATTCCTTTTAAGAAAACCTAATGCCCAATTCAACCTTAGTTGTTTAAGTGAAATCCAGAATCAAATAAACCAATTAAAAATCACTTATCACACATTGATGGTCTTATATGGGATAAAAGATCAGTATGTCTCTTTTTTTACATGAAATTAACACCTTATTTGTATGGTATGTCTAAACATTTCCCTTGTAGTCTATGTTTTGTATAGGAATGAAGGATTAACAACTTGGGTTCTAAGTGCTTGACACCACATTCCCCATAGAAGTCACCATTTGTTGTGACCAATATGCCCCCTTTTCATAGAAATGGGGGACCCCTATTTAAAATGATGTATTTTAGAGTTACCATACCCTTCATCTCATTCTATCTAACTCATCTAGAGTAAATCTTTAAATTCCCATTTTGTCATAGTTTTCCCAAACATGTGGTACATTTATAAAAGTTGATTGACCTAATTTCAGAGCCTTAAGGACCTTTGAAAGTAACCATATAGAATCTTGATGACACTCCAAAAGTATTATAGACTTGTTCTTACTTATGGTATTTAATGCACTGACCTTTTTTTTCTGGGATTGCTCTTACTTAAAAATTCCTAAAGTCTCAATCTAAAATGTCAAGTCCTAGAGTCTTACTTGGCACCTTAAAAAGCTTAACTTGTAATTAGGTGAGAATTTAATTAGTTATGCTTCTTTTATTTTCACTTAGTCATTTTTCATGGTTTTTCATAGAGGGAAATGATGAAATGAAAATATGCCACATAGGTAGTTATCAGTGATGTCAAAGATGCCATAGCTTAGCTAATCAACATGCCTTATTGTCAAAATGGTTAGTCTCTTGATCCTAAAAGAGATGTCAAAGCCTAAGAGAGCCTAAAAAAATAGAAGAATGTCTTATGACCCAAATGGAATAAGTGCTAAATCCCAACCTATTAGGTCACTCCATTATTAGAATGGTCAATATTTTAGTCTTGATAGAGATGTTAGAGCCCAAAAAAACCCAAACCAATGAAGATATGCCACATTGACCAAGGATAGAATGGTTATTACCCTAGTCCTAAAAAAGATGTCAAAGCCTAAGAGAGCTTAAACCAAGTAAAAAATTTCACATATCCTAAAATTTAGATGGGCCCAAATCTAACCAATGAGCTCACCCCTATGTCAGACATGTCAATCTCCTAGAACTGACAAAGATGTTAGAGCTTAAGGGATCCAAATGCAATTAAGAAGTGTCATGCAACCCATTATCATATTTTTTAGCCTCCATAACCTAATATAGGTGTTATATTCTAGGATATCCCAACATATCATAACATGCCACATGGAAAACCTATATATATTAATAGTTAGAGCCCTAAAGGCTCTAAGATGGTCTAGATGAAGTACATGTAGAATTAGATAGTCTAATAAAAAGATGCCAGACATCTCTCTAGCTGAAATTTCACCCTCCCAAGTATATAATATCATAGCATTAAGTTGTGCCTAGGTATCAACCATTACCATGGAATCCAATAAGTAGAGCACACATGGCATAAATCTAGAGTTACTCGAGAAGCTTTAGAGATGATATGACTATGTGCCTACCACACACTAGAAATTAATGAAGTGGGCAATTGTACTTCAATTAGACAATATAAAATATCACATCACTTAATACTCTTTCATTAAATTCCATCCCATTGAATGGTCACTTCATCCTCAAATCCCAAAGTTGATCCAAAATACAAAAGCACTCTTTTTACTAATCACTTGACTCATTTCAAGTATTATAATGAGATATTCAAGGCTATGGACTTGGTACCAAAAGAATCTAGAAATGATGATGAATATGAAGTAGAATTCAAAGATGCCCTATGATATTATGAAAAATGTGGGTTGCATAAATCCTCTACTAAGTTGTAGGTGTTTCCCTAAGCCAAATTTTTTTGAAAGTTACTACTCACAGTCAAGTGGGCACAATATGGCATCCATGACATGGTATGCTCAGCCAACTGTAGATATCATATTGCTAACATATTGGGGGATATCTTCAAGGCCTACTAAAATCTCCTAGAGTACACCCTATCATATGACTTTGCTTTGGTAAAGACCTAGACTAACACCATCTAAATCTAAAACATCTTGAAGGATTGATCTAAGAACCCATAAGCCAAGTGGGTGAATAAAGAGGATGCCAATGCATACATGGTTTAAACCTTCAAGGAGGGGACCCATGTTGGTATGATTCTACTGAAGCAATTATTCAGAGCCTTGAACTACATACATATCAACATCTTGTGGGTTCCCCTACTCCATATGATCCTGCATGGCTCCCACGTCCCTGACCTAGGAGGGGTGGTTGATTTTAATATGGTTAAGGTAATATTAGATGCCTGAGTAGGAAAATATTTATATATGATGAGTTACCTGATAGATGTAATATATAGGATGGTCACCTTCAAGCCATCTACTTTTCCTGCATGGGTTCCCAAAGGCTCGATGGTCCATGTGGTCTTTTGCAAGTTGTATGGCCACCACTATAGGAATAATATTAGGGATATCTATGAATCCTTCTACTTGATGGTGTAAAAAATGATCAACAAGGCCCCTATGCCTCATATATAAAATTAAATTAGGGACTCCCTTATTCTCATTGGTGACTATTTGTACTACTAGGAGGATATTATAATTTGAGTTGTGATCATTCTCAAAGAGCCCCTCTACTTGCCCTATCAGGTCTTAGACCACCTAGTAGAGTAGGATATCACATACAAACTAGGGGAGGATGTCTTTGGGCACTGTATTAGTCTCTAAAAAAATTATACCTACTATTCCTAATTACTATTAAGAAACATGTGTATTGAGCCTTCCCTCCTTTATAAAAAATGGCTACCAGGTGAGACTCTTTGGATCAAAAGAGTCGAGCCACAAGACTAGGACCTGTAGGGCATCATCAAGGCCCACCTATTAAATACTTAGCTTGCCTCAACATTAATTATGGCCACTAGATTGAGGATGATGATGAGATTTATTTGAATAGATGGATGACCAAGAAGAGCTCACTCAAATTGAGTCCCATAAGGAGAAAGGTAAGAAGTTTTAGCTCAGGCCATCTATTGCCTCTTATATATCCACTCAATTAGGAGAAGACATTAATGATACTCCTCTCTAAGTTTCCAAGAGAATTCTATAGTTTATCCCAATGCATTCTCCCCCTTAGGATCCTACTCCTCGTCCCATGTTTCCACCTCTGGTGACTCAGGTAGCATGGCCTTAGTTAATTCAAATATATGTAACTCGATAATAAGTAACCCAATCTCAAGTGGTTGAACCCTAGGCTATACAAGATCTAAGATTAGATATTAGTAACAACCTAAAAATAAGCTTGGGGCAAGATTAATAGTCAAAACTAGCATAAATCCCTTTTCCCTACTCCTTCCACTCTCTAGTAACCTCTCATGGCACTACCCAATTTATCATCCCTTCAATAATCTACTCAAGTGGTGCCTCCTCTCTTTCCCATTTCATTCCCTCCACTATTCTCTTGAGTGCCTCTGGCCTCAACCATGCCTAGTATCCTCACTTCTTCATTTCCATTTACTTCATACATTCCCCAACCTAGGACTTCCCTATTACCCTTGCTAGTCATTCCATACAATCAAGTTCTCATGGATGCCCCACCTCTACCAAGTGCCAAAGTAGCCCCAGTGGTAAGTACACCCATGTGCACATTTTAGATGGTCTAGGCCATCCTAGTGATTCCTTTAATGTCCCACATCTCTCTTAGTCAACCCCATGACCTCTTCTACCTCTGTTATAACCACTATGGCATTTAGAGCTGATCCAAGTAAGAGACTAAGAAGCAAAAGGTAGCTCATGCTTATATTTTAGTATAGGTACCTATCACCCCAACTTAGCCTCCTTTGTAATTTTATACTACTCTAATTCTAACCCTAATGGCTCCTCTCATTTACCCTGACATCCCTTTTCCCTCATCTTGGGTACCTAAGGATTCAACTTTAATCAACCAATCTCTTCCTTTATGCTAAATGCCCCTCTCCCTAGAGTTATTTCCCCTCAGTTTGGCATGACCCAAAGTTAGTGGTAGGTGCAAATTTTCCCTTAGGACTCCCCATTCATCCTACCTCTTTATGCTCCTAGTCTCTTTCTCTTCTATTGCTCTCTTCATTCACCCCTTTTGCTTCTTCCATCCCCCATCTACTTCATCTTCCACCTATCACCACCATCTCTACTGTTCCACCAACACCTCCCCCAACCCTAAAAATGACTATGATTTCAAAGGCACTAGAGATGAAAATGTAAGTAAACCCAAATGTGTAGTGGGACTTTAATCACACCATGGGGATCATGCATAGGATCCTCATGTATAAATTAATGTAAGAAGGTAACCTTATGGTCTGGTAAGCCCAATAGTATCTATTCTCTCTTATAAAGGTGAGGACTTACATAAGAAAGGAAAAAGTGGGTGAAGATTCGATCTAAATTCTCTAGGCTACCCATGACATGTCAAAAAAACTATTGAAGGGCATGTAGAAGTGGGTCCAAACATTAAGAGAACATGTGAAGAGTTACTTCCCTATTGGGATAATTAAAAATGTCAAGGATTCCCTCCTATACTTTTCTTATCTCTAGGAAAAGTGGTGGAGACTCTAGCAAATAATGGGGTGCTCATCCAATGGGGCCAAGCCTATTTAGATAGGATTGATTTAGTTGAGAGAAAATGTAGGAAGATGATGGTTAGAGTGCATAAGGGTATGTTTCAGAGCTAAATTCAAAGCCCATTTCAGAACTAATATTATACCAAACCTATGCCAAGAATATGATAGCCTCAATTAAGGAATGGATGGGCTCGGTATAGATTATGATAAACCCCTTAGAAGATGGTAGGAAAAAGATGATTTATTTTAATGAGGTCAATATCTCAGTGTTATTCTTCCTGAATAGAACTTTATTAGATAGGGATGAATTTGGGGTCCACCTAGGTCACTTCAATTAGGTTATGAAAAAGAAGGTGGTCAAATTACACAAGGATAGAGCTCAATTAATACTCAAGATCTTGACCTAATCCATGAAAAGTATCAACTAGGTATCTGAAGTCAAGCTAGATATGGAAGCTCCCCTCTAGGTTTACCAGAGGTTAGTGGCCTAGCTAGAGATGATCTTCAAGGATCCTCCAATGAACCTCACTAAATTAGACTGGTAATTTGACCTCATGTTAGTAGA
Organism: Torreya grandis; assembly: GCA_037957365.1. Taxonomy (NCBI): domain Eukaryota; kingdom Viridiplantae; phylum Streptophyta; class Pinopsida; order Cupressales; family Taxaceae; genus Torreya; species Torreya grandis. Next base: position 370,319 of record JARHVA010006749.1, on the reverse strand, counting down.
ATTAGCAACCAAGGAAATAAAGTCTGAGCAATTGGGAGCCAACTCATCTATTCCTCCTCTATGTATCAGTTAAGTGGGCCTCTACATATATTTTAAAATGGATGGAGGGGATATTCTCCTTTATTTTTAAATTATATAATTGTGACAACCAAGATTGGTTAGTGTGGGCTAGGATGGTAATCGCATACTACTTAGGCTCAAGCCCCATCCTCATCTATAAATATGTAATTATATTTCACCTACACTTTATTGATGCATTTTTTATACACGCCACATTCAATGAGGTAGCCTCTAACATTTTCAAATCTTAATGGAAGTAAACACCACTCCAGAGCATGAGTTTTAGGTATGTAGTTGAAACAATCTATTGATGGAATAGTTGGTAGGGCATGTAGGTTGTTGACAAGGTTTTTGGATAGAGGTGTGATATCTAAAGGGTATTTAATTCCTACGTGAGTTAGATGGGTGGATGGCTGCTAATCTAAAGCAAGTAGATCTCAAAAAAACTCAAAAAAGGATGGAAGGGTAAGGCATAGAATAAAACTCTATGGTTTTTAAGAATCACCTCTCTGGTTGGTTTCTAAATAGACAAGTGCTTTCAAAACCTATGCCTATTTCAAGTAGCTATTGAACACACATAGTCAGACATAGCTATTTCTAAGGGGAAACTAATATAGGAAAACCACAAGCCTTAGTCAAAGGTTTCCCCTTTTAGAACAAATTTTGCACACCCTTAATCAGGGGATTATGGCTTGGGCTAATGAGTTATCTAAGGCAATTTTTTCACACACATAGAAAACTATATCAAAGGAAGCACTCATACACATTCAAAATTATGAATCAATTAACTTAATTTCCAATAATCAATGTAATTTTATAATCCTTTAATAGCTTTTTCACATTTAAGACTCAATCAAGACAAGAAATGTTTTATTACAGCTATTTCACACTAGGTATTATTGAATTATCCAACCAAAAAGTTAAACCTAATTACATAAAAATTGGAGAGAGAATACATAAACACATTTTTTGACAATCAAAATTACTTCTACTCCTATATATTGAAAATATTCCCACACCCTCAAACTAGTGGATTACAATTTTTTAAATAGGCTTGGGGAAGGGGTCTCGTCATCCTCCAAATCCATGCAAAGTCATTACATGTGATAGTCAGAACTTGAGTTCTAACTATGGTTAAAACCGTAGAAGTGTCTTTTTACAGTTATGAGTTTAAGTTAGCCTTTACAAAATCTATGCAACATGTGCATGTGTAAATAAGGGTAAATTTTACAGTGATATCTCAAACTACATGAAAACTAAATATATGCATGACAATACCTTCTCTTATAGGTTGTGAGAATAACCTATAAAATATTTTAAGTTAGCCACTTTTAAATGGAATTCATACATGTATGAAGGACAAGAATCCCTTTACCAACATCTCAAAACCAATGACACCATTTAATTATGACTAATCTAATCATAATTTTGCATTGCATGTTGCCCCTACCTTTAAAGAATAGAATATTCCTTCTCAAAATGATATACAAACTTAGTTAACATAGGAATATTGATTATCTAATTTAACTATGAAACCCAAAAACTTAAGTGTCAAAAGATCCATGTATTTTGTCTATGTGGCAATGTCATGCTGAACTATCCATTTTATTTTTAAAAAATGACCATTATTGCCTTTGGACACGTGTCCTTACTTTGTGTTCCTTTAGGTCAGATCAATTTTGCTATGGATTTTCATCTTTGAGTTCATGAAAGCATGCCACGTGGGAGCTTCATATTGGTTTTGAGACTTTTGAAAAGTTCCATTGATCTCAGACTATTGGATTTGTTTATATGAATCAATTTAGTTTATTGATCTTAATATTATTTGAATCTAAATGGCTATCTACCATGGTTTAAAATTGATGTCTATACACCAATAATTTGACATTCGTATGACTATCATTGATTTTTACATGATCATCAATATTTGAACACCCCCTCAAGACTCTTTGTTGAGCTTAATTTTGACATCTATGTACTTGTCATTTGATATCCACATGAACATCTTTGATGTCTATATGACCATCAATATTTAAACACTCCCTCAGGACTCTTTACTGAGCTTAATTTTGACATCTACATTCCCATCATTTCACATCCACATGAAAATCTTTGACATTCATGTGATCATCAATCTTTGAACACCCTCTAAGGACTCTTTTTTGAGATTAATTTTGACATCTACATGCCCATCATTTGATGTCCACATAAACATATTTAACATCCATTTGACCATCAATATTTAAACACGTCCTTGGGACTCTTTACTCGTACAAACATAAAATATAATTAATAAGATCTAGGAGAAATAGAACTTAGGATAAAGATCTTAGACTAAGATCTTAGCACTTAGGATATACATTTAATCCTAAGGTTTTATTCAAGTTAATAAACATGAAAAAAAACTTAGGATAGAGTCCAAGCTAATATAAAAAAAGTGCTCATGCTTGTGCATACCACTTGGCAACTCCATGGGTATTTAGTCTTATTAACTTTATTGACTCTAGAGAAGGACCCATAGACCATTGATCTACCATCTAAGCTCCTAAGATGTTTCCACTTGGCATTCTTATGGAGCTCTTTGAACCTTTAATCTTTCAACTTTTATTTCACATTATTAGATCATCTATGAGTGAGCCAAAATGTACCACTAGATTTAGATCCACTAGGTTGAATATGATTGGTTCCTGTAGACAAAGATAATTAAGTCAAAGCTCAAGGAAAATTTAAGATAAGGTCTTAGACTAAGGCTTAAGACATAATAAAAGAGACCCTGTGATTAATAAAATCAACTTAGCCTAAAGTTATCAAGAAACATAAGGGACCTAGGAAATTATTTTTATCCTAAAATTTTTTATTGTATTAATAAATACATTCAAAACTTTAGAATAAGGCTTTAGGCTAAAAGTGATCCCTAGTAATTTTGACCCTGCATAAATTTTGAATCTATTTCAAATGTAATTTAGGATAAACAAATTAGGCTAAGGTTTTAACATGATTTTAAACATAGATTCAATTTAATCAATAAGAAACCAAGGGTTAATCAAAATCAAAGAGTCAATTAAGCATTAAGGTGTAAAACCTTAGGTAGTGTTCACACCAATGAGACCCATTAAACTTGCAACATGGAAACATAAGAATCAAATATTAGCAATATTAGATGAAATCAAATAAATTTTATGTGCTAATAGACTAGATCATCACAATATATTTAATACTAGTTCTTGATCAAGTTGAATGTTTAATTTATAGTACAAATTTGCAAAATTTGAATAAGGGTCCCTATTTCCAGAAATGAGGGTGTGTTGGGTAAAAAAAATGGTGACTCACAGGGGAAATACTCTTGAGTATGCAAAAACATAGAACTTTAGTTAGCAATCCTTAAATCAATCATGAAGTGTGCCATAGAAAAATACTTAAATCAAAAACATGAAAGAAACTCTTAAGTGGATTCACACAATATACTTACCTTCCAATTTTTTTAGCTTTATGTGTGTCAAATGTGTGATTCATTTAACCCTTGTTGTGATGAGTTTTTCAAAGGCTTGATGAAGATGTAGGTTTCATTCTAGTTTCTCTTAAAGTACACTAAATTAAGAGAAGCTCAAGCATTGATCTACTTCTAACTAGGCATCCATAGCCCTGACAGAGATACCTTAGGCTCTTTTTCTTCTCTTTTCATTATTTTCTCTTAATCATGATGTGTGGTACATTGACCTTATTTCATCATGTGAGCGTTTTGATTTTCTTTATATTTGCTTTTGCTCTTTTGAACCCATTGGTTCTTATCTTCTTTTGTTTTTCTTTTATTCTTGAATGAAAAGAGAAGAGATGGAACCCCAACGAGCTGGTATAATTATAAAACAAATCATTGCTATAACATCCCTGCCAGCTACACCTATACCTAGAATTGTCATTTTCAATAGGTATTTAATGTGATAGGTGCATTTGATCAAATAAAGTAAGAAAACTTTCTAAATTTGTATGAATTATTTTGAGAGCAACTTCCATATGCTTGGTAAAATTATTCACTTGTGACAATATCCAAAATGGTTCATGATTACATACCTTTATCCTAAAGACTCAAAACATAGAATTATGCCCAATCTATAAATGATTCCCAAATTGCCAATAAAAAATTAATTTTCCCCCATTCTACAAGTCTATTTAATCATAATCTTATTTGGTTTGGAGTTTTAACTTAGTTATGGTTAGATCAAATATAGTTTAGATTGTCAGAGAAAACATTAAAAACAACTAATCTAAAAATTGGGAAATCTAATCTAAGAAAACAAAAAATATAATCTAAGAAAGTAGGAAATATAATCTAAGAAATCAAGAAACTAATATAATAAAGCAAGAAATATAATCTAATAAAGTAGGAAATCTAATCTAAGAAAGCAAGAATTATAATATAATCCTACAACTACATTTATTTGTCCCTCATTAATCAGTAATATCCTCAGATGGCATAGCCCTGAATCAGTACTTTAAGAACTATCTATTAAATAGTTGTAGGTCCTTTAGAAAAAATGCATTATTACCCATGATCTCAAAAATATGGTATGGTCTAATCCATAATGGGGAAAACTTATCATGATATCCTTTCTTCTCATGGGCTTTATCCTAAAGTATCACTAGATCTAAAATCCTAAATACTTTGACCTTCACTCTCTTATCAAACCACCTCTTGATGATATCCTAGTATTTACAAAATGTCTATAAGGCCTTAGTCATTGAATCTTCCATTTCTATAATGTCCAATAATCTTGACTCTATTTCATCATAGGGCTCCATATAATCCTACATGAACTGATAAGTGGGTAACTTTAGCATAATTGGGAATACAGACTTGTGTCCATACACTAATAGATAGTGTGAAACTTTAAGGGATTTTTTGTATCTTATTCAGTCTACCCAAAAAACATACTTCAAAAAGTTGTGTTAGTCCCTAGGCTTATCCCCTATTAATTTCTTAATTACATCTATCATATTCTTGTTCGTTGATTCTGCCAGTCCATTTCCCTAAGGGTAATGGTTAGAAGTTGACTTGATAATAATATGGTTGTCATGTGCTCACTCAGTAAACTCTATTGATATTAAATCTGGTCCATTTTCACAAACCAAAGAAATAGGCATACCAAATATGTTTGTTCTTTGTTCTTCCAAGAATTGAATCACATCTTGTGCTTTACAATTCTTCATGGCTATGGCTTCAGTCCATCTGGTATAGTAGTTAGTAGCAGTAAGCATAAATTTATGGCCTAGTAAGAAATTTGGGTTGATGATGCCAATAAAGTCTAAACCCCCTTGGGCAAATGGCCTTCCTTCAATAACTAGTTGTAAAGGCATTATTGCATGTACTTCCTTTCTAGCTAAAGATTAGCATTCATGGCATGTCCTCACATGATCATGAGCATCCTTGAAAATTGTTGGCCAATAGTATCCCATTCTTAAGATCTTGTGGGCTATGGTATTCTTAGAAGGATGACCACTATCTATTTTTTGATGCAAGTTTTCTAAAATTTCTTTACCTTCCTCTATAGACACACACCTGAGATAAATGTCTTCATAGTTTATTTTGTAAAGAACTCCTTAATCATGTAATGATTAGCTTTAAGTCTCAAAGTTCATCTTCATTATTTATTAAGCCCTGAGGAACAAGTACCTATAAGCAAATATTGTATGATATCAGTATACCATTCCCCTTTGGACACTTGAGCCTCACATATCTATTCAATAGTGATGTGTGGATCAGGTTCAATTATGAGATGAATTATACCTTAACCTAAGATGATTTTTATAGGCTTGATTTCTATATCAAATTATTGTATCTTTGTCATCCACTTGCCCTAACATACTCCTAATTCATTATGTTGTAGGGTGAGCTTGATAGTGGGATTAGGCATGATGACAATGACTTAATTCCTCAAAATTTAATGTTAAAATTTCTTCTCTACTTTGACAAGGGTGAAAATCTATTTGTCAATCATAAAATATCTGATCTCTGCATCTTTTAGATTTGTGCTCATGAATGTAATTGGATCTCAACTTCATCTTTCTTCTACATTATGATAGTAGTAATTGTATGTTCTAAAGTAAATGAATATAGGTATAAATCTTTTGTGAAATCTGGTTGATCAATACTAGAGCCTATGATATTACATCTTTAATGTCCTAGATGGACTTTTGGGCTTCAACCATCCATTCTATTTTGGCATCCTGCTTAAGCATGGCATTTAGAGGCCTAATAATTTTTACAAATCTTGAGATGAACTTCCTGAAAAAATTAATCTTTCTAAATAATGATTTGATCTCCTTCTTGTTATTTGGTGGTGAAATCCTTGAAATTTCTTGAATTCTATTTGGATAAATGGTGATCCTATCCTTGGTGATGATGTGTACCAAGAGCTTACCTTCAGTGACTCCAAATATGCTCTTCTTTGAGTTTAATAAAACACCAAACATTTTGCATCTCTTGAATATAGACTAGAGGTGGCCTATATGATCATCTCTATTCTTTGAGAACATTGTAAGATCATCCATGTAAATGATTATGTGTTTTCTTATCAGTCCTTTGAATGCATGATCCATAACATGTTGAAAGGTTGGTCTTGTATTTATTAGGCCAAATGACATCTTTTTATATGTGTAAGTTCCCCATTTCATGGTGAATTTTGTCTTCATTCTATCTTTGGATTGTACCAATACTTGAGTATAACCTAAAAATCCATCCAAGAAGGACATCATTTCAGAACCACTTATTATTTGTATCACCTCATCTAGAGAAGGTAGGGGATAATTATCATTTTTAGAAGCCTTTTTTAGGTTCCTAAAATCCACACATAGTCTAACCTCACCATTATTATTTCTTACTAGGACCAAATTAGCCACCCAAGTAGAATGTCTCACTAGAAAGATGATTTTTTTGTTTAACAGCTTCTCTACTTCTCTCTAGATGAGAGGCTCTAGAATAGGATTGACTGATCTCTACCTCTATCTGAATGGCTTATGATTTAGCCTCAAATAAATCATGAGAAATGACCTATGGGTCATATACTTTAAAGTTTTCATATGTCTAAGAGATGATGTCTTTGTAGCAGATGATTAAATCATCTATTCATTATCTCTCTTCTAGGGTACAACTAAGACTGATATTAACATAGTGTGGGTTGTGTTCATTTCCCATATTTTTTCTTTTGAAGTCTAATTCATTGACCTTAGACTACCTAAGCTGCTAAGCTTGAGGGTCTATGTCAAATGACCTTTCCAAAGAAACCAACCCAAATAGGATGCAATTTTTTTTGAGTTGGAGAATACCTTCCCTATCTGATTCTTCTTAACATAGGTGATTAATGTATTTTTCATTGATGATTTGGGACTCAAATTCCCCTGAAATGGTTAGAAAATAAATAATTTGTTGGTCATCATCAAAAACTTGAAAATTTTCTAAATTATCAAGAATAGAGGGACAAGGCACTAATTCAATGGAGAACCTTTTTACCTTAGATTCTTGAAGGGGCTTTAGATCAGTAGCAGCAGTAGCTAGCAAATTAGCAACTTGATTTTGTTCTCTGGGGAGGGCTACTATGTTGAAATCTTCAAAACTTTTGATCAATTCCCATGCTCTATGCTTGTACCTTCTCAAATAATATAAATTGCATTGATATTTTTTTTTGACTTCATTAACTACTAGGTTTGAGTCACCAAATACTTATACTTGTTTTACATTGATTTTAAGTGCAAATTGTAATCCTAGAATTAAAGCCTCATACTCAGCTCTATTATTCATGCATGTAAATTGTAATATGTATGCTACCAAGAAATTTTTACCTTATGGATAAATTATCTCTGTTCCCACACCTAATCCTTGCTTAGATCTAGCACCATCAAAGTGTAAAGTCCATAGTTATGTGGAACCTTCACATTCTACCTTTTGTACTTGATTTTGAGTAGTAAAATTGTAAACATCAAGTCTATGAGACTCATATTTTACATCTTCATTCTTGACATTGTATTATATGATAGCATACTTCATTCTTAGCTCTCTATTGATTTTTATTTGATTTGAAACTCATCTTCATGGCATCCATATATGAGAAAAGTTTGTATAGAGATGTCTAATGAGAGTTTTGGACTAGTCTCTATTTAGTAGTAGTATTTAGCCTTTAGGTATTATACCACCAAGATATCAATGGTCTTCTAAACACATGGTTTAGAGGATACTTGGATATGTACATCCCTCAATTCACCAACTATAGGAACTATTATTTTATCTAATTGTGAAACTATCCTATTTAAATGGATTGGCATCAAACCAAGCTTTTGACATATGGAAGTAGGCATGATAGTTGTAGATGCTCCAAAATCAATTAAACAATTATGAATATTCTTATCAAATGCCTTCATAGTTATCAAAAAGGGTAGAACTTCTAGATTTCTCTTGTAGATAACATTGGTTTTAAATGCTTTCGATTTGTCCATAGATGCTTTCACTTTCTCCATAGGTGTCTTCCCAGTAATAGACTTATATAATAGCTCCTTTTGTTTGGTAATCTGAGCTAACTCATGAAGATTTATATTTGATTTAATCTTCTTCATGTCTTTGATAATGTTATATCCTCCCTTGCTAATTTCTTCCTTGGTCTGAGGTTGATCACTCCCTCTTAGAGGAGGTAGATTGTTGTTAGCTTTAGGATTAGGTAGAATTAAAGTAGTATTTGGAAGAGTTGATGTTGTGAGTGGTTACTTATATTTTAGATTGTATCCCCATTTCTAAAATTACTAGAAAGTGTGAAATTTGTTTGTGTTATCCTATGGCTCATTATCATCTTCACTTGGAAAGGGAAACTCATGAGTTTCAAATAATATAACAGTGCTTGAAGAGCCAAGATCTGGATGATGTTTAGGCAGATTATGCATCTGAGCTTGTCTAACCACCTCTCTTTGAAAGATTTTAAATGCTTCATAAAATTCAATGTATTTGAGCTCATCATGCTCAAAAATATTGTGAATTCTACACTAATTGGGAAGAGTCATTTCTGCCATGTTGATCTCTAGAAACTTGTTAAGTTGATCCATATTATTCATAGGCATGTTGAATGGTTAGTTGTATCTCTGAAATCCAGCATTTTGATTACCATTTTGGGCATTCACATTTCCCATCCTCCTTTGCATATTTAAGAAATCATTGCTCAACTTTTAAACCATATTTTGAATAGAATCTAGTTCTACCTTTGTAGAGTCAGTACCTTGTAAAATAGAAGTAAAAGGCATAGTTGATTATTGATTATATTGGTAACCATTGCCTGATGTATGATTATTCAAAAAGTTAAAATTTGGTTGTGTTGTCTACATTAATGGAATTAGTGTGTAGAGTTGTTCTACTTGAATGTTGGGATGTTCTCCTTTATGTGTGTTATTAGATTCAATATTGGGAAGTTGTTATTAAATTTAGGTATGTTGATCATCTAAGTATTGATTTATCTACCTATGTTGATGACCTCTTCATATGCTAATGTTAAATAATTAATCACACTGCTCTTCTCAATAACATGGTAGTGATTGGGTCCAAAACATTCTTATACATTTCTAATGCTAATGCAACTTTTGGTTTGTACCTTGGGGTCAACCAATTACATATCTTTCAAAACCTTGATTTAAAAGCATAGATAGGCTCATTAGGCTCTCTCTTCATGCTAGTGAATTATTGATATACCAAACTAGGATTGGTAATTTGTCCAAATTATGCAAGAAAAGTAGCTTGACACTCATCCAAAGAAGTGATGGAATTCTTTGTTAGATTTAAATACCAATCATAGGCATTATCCATTAATGTAAAAAGGAATAATTTGCATGATACATATTCATCAACAACATTCATTAATCTTAAAGTAGATTTAAAATATTTGATGTGTTCCTCTATTATCCTTGATCTTGAAGAAGAAAAGGATGGTAGGTACTTTTTAAGAGTCCTAGGTAAATCATGCACATCTCTTGGGATAGCAGATCCAAAGGTGGATTATTGTGAACTAGGGTTATTGGTACAATTCTAGGTCTCTTATGATTTGAAAAGGGTGAGACTAGAAAACCAACCTAGGAATTAGATATAGTCACTCTCTTGGGTGACTCTAATGTAACTCTATGTCAAGAACAACTACTATTATTGATGGCTAGGCCCTCCTAGCACTACTGAAGTCATTGATGTAATTTTTATGCACAATATAGTCAATGAGGTAGACTCTCACATTTTAGGATCTCAATGGAGGTAAACTCCATTGTAGGGCATGATTTGCATATATGCGGTTGGAACAACCTATTGATGGAATGCTAGTAGGGATTATAGGTTATTGATATGGTTTTAGATGGAGGTGTGATCTCTAAAGGGTAGTGAATTCTTACATGAGTTACCTGGGTAGTTGGTTGCTAATCTAAAGTAGGTAGATCTCAACAAAATTTCAAAAAATGAGGGAAGGGTAAGGTAGAGAAGAAGAATTTGGAGTTTTCAATAATCACCTCTCTGGTTGGTTTCTAAATAGATAAGTGCTTTCAAAACCTATTCTTATTGCAAATAGATATTGCACACACATAGTTAGATATAATTTAGAAGTCCTAAGGGATACTAATATAGTAAACTCACAAGCCTCACTCAAAGGTTACCCATTTTAGAGAAGTTGTTGCACACCCCTAATCAAGAGATTATAGTTTAGGATAATGAGGTATCTGAGGTAGCTTTTGCACATACACAAAAAACTATATCAAAATAAAGCAATCATACACATTTAGAATTATGAATCAATCAACTTAATTTTCGATAATCAATGTAATTTACTAATCTTTCAATAGCTTTTTATATACACCTTAAATTGGTCAAGCAACCACACATATCTTGTCTTTTCACAATCCTTTCATAGGAGATTTTGACTGGAGAATATGAGCTTTGTTCACATTTATCCATGTATTTTGTTTTACTCATCTTGGTCTTGTTTCATGCTTGAGTCATCTTTTTACCTATTATTAGTCATTATAATCCTCTAAAATGGTCATTCCACCTTAACCAGGTCAGATTTCCCATGTTTATTCCATCCCCCTAGGTCTTGAGCATGTAGGATAGGAGCACTAGGATTGGACTACAGTGTTGGACCCTAGGGTCTCCATTTCTAGCTCACCTATCCAATGTCATTATAAACTCCAATGATCAATTTCCCTTACTTAATGAGTCCCAACCCCTTTCTTAGATTCATCCTTAAGTTTTCCAATGTCAGTAAAATTTGAATAAAGTTCCCAAATTCAAAATAAAAAGCCTCCTATATAAAGGACTTCATAAGGCATTTTATATCTAGCACTTACTACTTTGGCATATTATATAATTAAAAAATAGTTAATAATAAGCTCAACATTCTGCATCACACATAGACTTGCATGATTGACCAAAAAAGGGTCTAGGTAAAAGTTCATTCTTGTATCTACCATGTGTGTTGATTATGCATGTTCCCTAAGGGACAGAACTACATTTGATTTGAGACCCTAGTATTAAGGGTTAATGTAGGTAGTGATTAGAATAGTAGGAGTTCTAGATCGTGCGATCATACTTCCCCTAACCTAATTTTCCCTCTTATGCTTTTGATGTATTTATTATTTTGTGTGTGTAGATAGACCTGAGGCTTATAGATTAAAATAAACCTATAATGAGCTTTGTCGACATTTAGCCCCCAAAATTTCATATACAAGATCACATAGAGACAACAGATAAAACTTAAAAACCTTAGATCTTTGGGACAATAGTGGAAGAAAAGGATTATAGCATCAAACCCCAAGGTGTCCATTTTTTACACTCCTATCCTTTCACTAAATGAAATCTATATTCAGGTTCTAGATATCTTCTTAGTCATGTGCATCATTTTTTGGCCCTTGGATCATTCATCTCAGCTTGTTTTTCTAGATAAGTTTATTTCTTTCTATAAGCAATTAATTTAATTAAATTGATCAAAATTATGTATTTGATTGGATTTTTCCCCTTACTCTAAACCCTTTATTATTTAGGAACTATACCCTAGTTTCCAAAAAATAATAATACATTTGGTGAACTTGACTTACTTCAAACAAATCTAAAACCCTAGGTACACTTAAGATTTTTCCTTCAAATTTTATACACATTTAATTTCAAATTTTTTATTTTTGTATAATTTTTTGTGCATTAATTCTATTCAAATATTGTTTTAGAATTTAAATTATTGTAATAATTTTTAAAATTTCTAAAACCCTAACTAAAAACCCTAGATTTTCAAACTAGGTCCTCAAACCCTAAGCCTCCACCCCTTACATTTTTTAGAAAAATATTCTAGAATTTTTGCAAATTATTTGGAGTGTCAAAAATATTTTCAAAATCTCAATATTTCAATTTATAATTTCTATTTTTTGTATAAATTTTTATGCATTTATCCTATTCAAAATTATTTTTAGAATTTAAATTATTTCTATAATTTTCAAAAATTCTAAAAAAACTAGGGATTTCCGAACTAGGTCCTCAAACCCCAAGCCTTGCAATTTTTTAGAAAAATATTTTAAAATTTTTGCAAATTGTTTAGATTGTCAAAAATATTTTCAAAATCTCTATGTTAGTAGTTATTTTTGAATTTATTTGATTAATATTACTTTTACATATTCTCTTTGGTGAAATAAATAAAATGGCCACTAAGGCACTTCTTCCATCTCATACCATAGATCAATCTCTAAATCTTTCTCATAATTATAAGGATGAAAGGACAAATTTACAAAATTACACATTAGATAAAAATGTGGAAAATGATTTCATTTAAAATGAAGATAATTACTATTATTGTAATGAAGAATATGATGATACATGTGAAGGTGATAGTAAAGATGAAAATGCATCTCATGTTCTAACTCTTCTCTCACTCTTCCTCTCAAACATAATGCACTACCAAATGTTGTTTCCACTCCTATGTATGATTCTATTTCAAATAATACACATGTTAATGATAACATCACATCCTCTACTGAATTAGAATGTGATTCACTAAAACATAAAGATACCAATGAATCTCCCAAGCCATCTGCTACTACAGTAAAACCCAACTCTCACTCTTCACCTAAAGATAATGGTAACCCACATCCCTCTAGTAAGGTCCAAGTTACCATTACTCCCAAGGTTCAAGTGAGCACACCCTCTCTTTATGATCCAATTTTTAAATGTAGCATTCCCATGGCTAAAATTAATGATTAAACTCAATGATTAAATGAACCACTTCAAGATTTTAACATACCATCCTAGGAGATTATTTCTTTGATGCATGTAGTTGTTGAATTGCAACACCAAGTACAACTCCTTACCTTGGAAAATAAGGCTTATAAGTCTTGGATGGATTATAATGATTTACATGGTAACCCTCTTTCAAAGGCATTTGTAAAATCTTCATTGCCTAAACATTTATAGACACCATCATTGCCTCACTTTTATAGAACCAAAGATCCATTTGTACACCTTCAAGATTATTAGAATGCTTTGCCATCTCATGCAAGTCCTTTGATTTCACTAAAATTATTCTAGCAGACATTAGTGGGGGAAACATAGAATTGGTTCTTTCATCTACTCCCTATTGGCTCCTTACACACATATGGTGACTTAGAGGACGCATTTCTTAGATATTACATATCAAACATGGGTCCTCATGTTACATATGAGAAACTTGCCACATTGCATCAGAATAATTCATAGCTAGTTAGTGATTATATCTTATGATTTAAGATGCACATGTTAAGATTGATCTGTAAACAAGAAAATTTATAGATTCAACATATCTTTATTAAGGGGCTTCATCAACCTCAACTTGAGCATATATTACATCAAATAGAGTCCTCTTTTAGGCACTTATGCTATATAGTTCTAGCCTTAGAAAATAAATTGGCATTGATTGAGGCAAATTCAGTTATCTCATTACTCTAGATTTCATAGTAGTACCTCCATTTATATCTCCTAACACACAACATCCACCATGTCCTAAACAAGATAAGAGACCTCAACTAGAAAATCAACTAATTAAGAATAGAGAGCTAGTTTCTAGAGTAAAACCTATAGTATTCACTGCAAAGAACAGCAGCAAGGCACCACTATAGTTTGATTCAAAACGAGATAGCCTATGTGTCATATTATTATCACTACTAGATAGGAGGTTAATCACACTACCTTTTACTCATTGACAAGATCCACATCTCTTACATAGATAGCCACATCAACCTTTTTTTAACTATCATTGTATCCATGGACATAGAGATAATGATTGTTATGGACTGAGGAATTACATTAATAGATGTGTTGATAATGGCATCATAGCATTCACATAAGGGGCACTAATATCTCCTCCATCATGGATTCCTAGAGCTCATTACTCTATGATTGAGTCATCCTAGGACATTCCTTCACTAGAATCATTGGTTACTCATCGTGAGAGTAATGTTACTTCTAGGATAGAGCCTCATAGGAAATCTCCTATTCCACCTATTCAAACGGTTTGTAAACTAGCACAGTGAGAGTAGCCTCCATATAGCATTGTAATTTGAGGAATACATAGTAAAATTCCATATACATATCCATCATAGTTAGAGGCATCATAACAAGGTACCACTCTAGAGAGATATTCACTATGACTAAGTTTTTTGGGTCCTATCTCACATAGCACCCTATTACGATTAAGATTAGATGAACCCACATCAAAGACTATTACTCTAGAGATATATTCACTATAGCTAAGCTTTCTAAGACCCATTTCACATAAAAACCCACTATGATTGAGATTAGATAAGCCCCCATCATAGGTTATAGTTTTAGCTTAATCTATTGCTCAGTCATATGCATCACAATAGAGGCCATAGGGTGTTATTTCATGTAGTAATCCACTATGATTATGGATAGATGATCCTTCTTCATAGCCAACATATTTAATTACACATTCAATAAGGTTACATTTTGTAGAGTCTCCATACACATCTATAGTTTGTGTATAACAGATAGTATCAAATATAGTGTATGTTCCTATATAGAATAAGTAATATGAGCACTTGTTCAATTAGCCATTAGGGTTCAAATAGATATATGACACACATTCACCCTGACATTAGTTCATAACTTCACTTCATGGGGTAATCATGGAGCTAAAGTACCATCATTTTTACTCTTGATCTACCTAATCAAAGGGATTGGACATAATCCAAACATCGATTAGCACATGCATGATTACATAGCTTTACTTAGTGGGCAACAATGGAGCCAAAGGGCTAGCCTTTACATTCTTGAGCCACTTTAAGGTAATTGAGCACAAAATTCTCTCTTACATCCCCTTCCACTAACAACTAACATTCCTAGTTCCAAGTAACCATCTCTAACCAAACCAAATTATCCAAATATGGACCTTACCAATATCCTATTTTACCAAGCTTAAACTAGTTCACTTTGTCAATGTTAGGTTGTGGAGCTAAAAGCTTCAACTATGCAGATGAAGAAAAGGAGAATGCTAAAGTTCAAAAAGCACCAGCGTCGGCAGCATGATCAACGTCGGTCAAGATGAAGCAGAAAGCAACCGGTGTCGGCAGGGAGTC
The DNA here is from genome assembly GCA_037957365.1 of Torreya grandis. Taxonomy (NCBI): domain Eukaryota; kingdom Viridiplantae; phylum Streptophyta; class Pinopsida; order Cupressales; family Taxaceae; genus Torreya; species Torreya grandis. Next base: position 354,644 of record JARHVA010006749.1, on the reverse strand, counting down.
AGCGGACGTCGTTCAGCACTAGTTAGACAGGGACCGACGTCGGTTGCCTGTGTGTTCTAAAACTATTCATTATATGAATAGTTAGTTAAGTGAACGGAGTGTTTGCATGTAAAGGCTATTTTGAGTCTTGAGCTACGTGTCTATTATTAGTAAACTAAGAGTCTAAGTTATTGTTTAAGTCTGGGATCTATTTATAGACCCATTGGCATGTATTGTAAGTATGAGCTAGGAAGGAAGGAAAGGAAGATCCTTCCATTGTAAGATCATTGAGTTGCAAGTTGTTGCAAGCTCATAGGAGATCTACATGTGTAAGTATGGTCTGTTGAATTGTAGGTTGCAGGTTCATGGGAGATCTACTTGAAGTACTATAGAGTGCTTGGTGTACTAGCAGGGTTATTACTGACTGGTTGGAGAGGTGAACACCAATTTTGTGTGTGAGTTGTGTGTTGGGACCATTTTTGGTAGGAGAGTGTTTTGAAGAAGAATTACTATGCACTTGAGGTGTGGGAAGCCTCTATAAGGTGGAAGAGTGTGGCAGCTCTTTATTGTATTCTTTTCTATACAAATGTTAATACAAGATAGTGTATTGTCTCTCATATTCTGTGGTATTTGTGAATTCTAGTTACTTGTACTTCTGGATATTTCTGCATGTTTAATTGCTTGTATTTAGTAATCATATTGTGCTCTTTCTGAGGAGCAAGATCCTAACAAGTGGAATTAGAACAAGTGTGTTTGTTCTTAGATTCCCTAACAACTGGTATCAGAGCTTTTGGTTGGGATACTAACAGGTTGGATTAGATCTGGTTAGTGTGTGTTGATTACAGGTTACTCATAGGGGTTTCTATTTGAGTGGGAGTAGAGCAATGGCAAAAGACAGTAAACTATAAATGGAGAAGTTTAATGGAAGGAGGTCCAAGTCCAGGTATGGTAGAATAACCTGCTAGAAATATGGAAAGAAAGAGCAGGAAAAGAAATATTGTTGGTTGGTAGCAGATCGGCATGAAGGACATGAAGAAGAAGCAAATGTTGCAGATTTTGTTGTACAAGATGCTCTAGTATGTTCTTTGGATAAAGTAGAATCTTGGGTTTTAGATTTTGGTGCCTCTTTTCATGCATCCCCAAATAGAGAATTTTTTCATGAGTATGTCCAGGGAGACTTTGGAGAAATTTGTGTAGGGGATGGTAAGCCTTTTCAGATGGTTGGCAAAGGGAAAGTGAAGCTAAAATTGTAGACAGGTAACACATGAGTGTTAAAGAGGTCATGCATGTCCTAGTTCTGGAGCGGAATTTGATTTCTTTAAGAAGTTTGGGTGATGAGGGTTGCACATTAACTCTCATAGCAGACTCTTGGAAGGTTACCAAGGGTGCACTTGTTGTAGCAAGAGGTAAGAAAGTAAGTATGCTTTATCTATCTACTTGTATTACTGATTCTCTTTCTGGGTTATCTACTTCAGCTGTAGATTTGAAGATGTGGCCTAATAGGCTTGGTCACATGAATAAGAAGGAGATGCATGTTCTTGAGTCAAAGGGTATGCTTTCAGATTTGGAAGGCATGAATCGAGATTTCTATAAGTAGAAGAAGAAGGTAACGTTTCTTGAGGAATCTGATGTTAGTGACAAGAATAGGAAAGCTTTGGTTTTCAAGGAGAAGGTGACGGACAGAGTTTAGCACAAGGGGTAGAAGAATTTTGAGTAGAGAAAGGGTGATTTGGATAAGGGTTTGATCCAAAAGGATCTCACAGGTAGAAGTCAATTCTCACAAGTAAAATGTAGAGACTGACATCGACTAGAAAACCAGCGTCAGTATCCAGATAGGGACTGACATCGGCTATGTGCAGATCGACATCGGTGACTCAGGGTAGATAAACACTGGTGTTGGCAAGGGAGAACTGATGTCAGTGATGAGGCAGTCGCAGGGAATCGACATCGGTCAGGTGCAGACTGAGATGTGACTGGCATCGGTCACTGAAACAAATTTTGGGTGGACAGCAAGCTATCAAGGAGTCTCAAGCACCCATATGGAGGACTTAAAGGGTATGTAAGCCTCAAATTCATCATTTCCCTTCTTTACACTACTTTTTGCTCACTTATGGTAAAGAACCAGGAAGTTATTAAAGAAGTAGGACAGGTAGATCCAGGAAATAGTGGGAGCTTGGCATGGATGAGGATGTGATTCCTTAGAGGAGAACCAAACAAGAGTTTTAGGTGGTGTTGCCAACTAGAAGTAAGCACTAAGAGACGAATGGATGTTCAGGATAAGGAAGAGTGAAAATGGATACATGAGACAGAAGGCCAGGGTATATGGTCTTGTATAAGTTGCAAGACAATGGAGGTTTGATCATTGTGTTTCTCTTTACCAAGTTGGATAATATTAGCTACATTATCCTATTACTGTATGATGTGCTTGTTGTAGGGTTACATATACAGGGAGTTGTTGAACTAAAGGTAAAACTAGTTTAGAGGTATGTCATGAGGAATCTGGGAGCAGCAAGGTTCTTTGACATGAGTGTGTTCTAGAGACATGAAAGGTCATAGGTTGACTTTGTTTCAGGATGATTGTGTGAGACTGGTTAGCATGCCGATGGTTGGACAGTTCACAGAACAGTGTCTTGATTCACATAATGAGGTTAAGTGCATGGTATGTACTAGACCTGAGTTTTCCCTAGTAGTGGGAGTTTTCACAAGTTTGGAGCCAATCTGGGAAAGAAGCATTAGAGGGCAGTTTAGTGGATTCTTAGAGGGACCAGTAGCAGGTGCACATGCTATGCAATGTCAAGTCATTTTCTACATGGTTTGTAGATGTGGATGTGGTAGGTGATTTGGATGACAGGTGTTACACCACAGGGGTGTGTGGTGGTTGGTCTTCAAGAGTGATCTTGAAGAGGAATATAGATCCAAGGGAACAAACTAGATGATGTACAAGTATAGGTACAGTTGCAATTGTTTATCTCCAAGTGGGAGACTATTAGGTTGTGGAGCTAAAAGCTTCAACTATGCAGATGAAGAAAAGGAGGATGCTAAAGTTCTAGAAGCACCGACATCAGCAGCATGATCGACGTCGGTCAAGATGAAGCAGAAGGCAACTGGCGTCGATAGGGAGTCGGCCGATGTCGGTTAGCACCAGTTAAATAGGGACCGACGTCGGTCACCTGTGTGTTTTAAAACTATTCATTGTATGAACAGTTAGTTAAGTGAATAGAGTGTTTGCATGTAAAGGCTATTTCGAGTCTTGACTTGCGTGTCTATTATTAGTAAACTAAGATTCTAAGTTATTGTTTAAGTTTGGGATCTATTTATAGACCCATTGGCATGTATTATAAGTATGAGCTAAGAAGGAAGGCAAGGAAGATCCTTCCATTGTAAGATCATTGAGTTGCAGGTTGTTGCAAGCTCATAGGAGATCTACATGTGTAAGTATGGTCTGTTGAATTGTAGGTTACAGGTTCATGGGAGATCTACTTGAAGTACTATAGAGTACTTGGTGTACTGGTAGGGTTATTACTGACTGGTTGGAGAGGTGAACACCAATTCTGTGTGTGAGTTGTGTGTTGGGACCGTTTTTGGTAGGAGAGTGTTTTGAAGAAGAATTACTGTACACTTGAGGTGTGGGAAGCCTCTGTAAGGTGGAAGAGTGTGGTGGCTCTTTATTGTATTCTTTTCTGTATAAATGTTAATACAAGATAGTGTATTATCTCTCATATTCTATGATATTTGTGAATTCTAGTTACTTGTACTTCTGGATATTTCCACATGTTTAATTGCTTATATTTGGTAATCATATTGTGCTCGTTCTGAGGAGAAAGATCCTAACAAGTGGGATCAGAACAAGTGTTTTTGTTCTTGGATTCCCTGACAGTCAAAATAAATTACCAACTACAAAACCAACAAATTTTTTGCTCATATATGATTACAAATCAAACCCACCATGACACTTATCAACATATCATGAATAATCAAAATCACATCACAAACAACATTTTGCCAAAACATAAGCAACCTCAAAATCAATACCAAAATAACTATTTCTAATCAACCATTTGCAATAAGTATAACAATATATTTCAAATCTAATAACATGATATGCATAAATTGAAATTAAAACTAGTATCCATATATATAGAATGAGCTTTCAAAGCATATACATCATATCAAAATATAATCAATCATGAATGGGCATCATGCCCTCAGTCTCAATCTCACTCTCTCCACCAGTATTGGTCCCATAATCTACTCTACCACTCGATGGCCCTGTACCTCCTTGAGCTCCCAAATGCCTCTTATGATGTCTCTCTCACTCTAGTAGCCAACCATGTTCCTTACATAAGCCCACATAATGCCTTTAAATATACATGTACTCATTTATAATCCTCATACTCATCGATCCAAAATTAGGTGGGGGCATCCTATGCCTATCTAGTTTAGCCCTCAACTCATCTCTCTCTTACTATGCTAACATATGTAGCTATCACTATATCATCTCTATCAAAAAAATGAACATAAACATTGGCTGCCATTATTGCTCACTCTATCAAACCGTCCTCCATTACATCATTAGGAACATGTCATGTGAACTCTTAGAGTGTCAACTCAATGATGGTCTCCTAGAACCCATTATCTCCACTTCTTGCCTCAGCCTATGCTTCATATTGAGCACCTCCCACTCTACCTACACATAAATTACAACACTATATTATATATACACTTTTAAATCAAACTAAACAAGCATAAACTTATACACAATTCAAACATAACTCCTACTTACCTCCCATCATCAGGATTGATGCAAGATCCTCTTACTCAGGAGCATCCCCTCCATCAATAGGATATAATGGAGCCCACTGATGCCTATCCCACTATGTTTTATATGCCTTTATACATCTAACATCATCTACATTAAGAATATCTATAATTATATCCTGTGCATCCAAATGTAATGGTGTTAACTCAGCCCCAATAGGCCTTGCACAAGCTCTTACCCATGTTGGTGCCCATGCACTCCTCACCCATACCCATGATACTAGGGGCACATCTTGTGGTACCCCAAGTTGTATATTCATGCACTTATACTGAAAGTACTCATACACTCCAACCTAGCAATCATGTAACTAATAATTGGCCCTTATATACTACAATTGCATTCCATCCTTGACTCACCTAGGAAATCCTCTATAGGGCCTCCATATGATATTATGAGCCACCAGTATATCTAAAACTCATCTCTAGTGATCTATCCTAGGAGACTAGATAGCCAATCTACTCATCCATCACTCCCCAAATGGTCGTGGATGTGCCCACTCTAGCCTAGGTAATCCAATTGGTCACATAACTATTATGTGTTCATAAGCCCAATAATGTAATAAAGTAGTTGCACTCACACCACCACTAAATGCCTCCTACGTAAACTTGTAAAGATCCTTGTATAGGTAGGCAAGAATAATCCCACCCCATGAGAACATAGTGCCATACACCTCAACACTATAAATAATCCTATGCATCATATATGCAATCGACACTCCACTCCCATCCATAGTAATAAATGAAGCCAATAACATGGCTAACCACTTTTGCAGATAAAACACTAGACTATATTATAACTGATAGCAAAACATCACTATCACTACCTCTCTGATGTATACCTAAAGGTATACTAGCAAAATACAAGGATGCACGGTCAATAGTATCAGTACCCATATCATCCTATAATGTCACCTACCATCCACTAACCATTAAATGTAAAATGCAATACACATCCACTAAAGTCATAGTAATCTCCTGTGTAAGAAGCTAAAAAGTACATGTATCTTCACTCTACCTCTCACATAAGGTAGTAATTTGATACATATCCCATAGCATAGTGCTTAGGTCACACACATGACCCAACCCTACCCTATCCATGATAGCTCTCTCATCAGTAGACAATGGTAACATCCTCAATATCTCCATCATCTAACCTATACAAAATTCCCTCATCCATACCTCACCCTATAAAACACCAAAAAATAGAATATATATCAATCCATAAATCCAAATCAATAACCAAGCAAAAATCATAATAATTAAATAAAGCAATAGCTTAGAAAATCTAGCCTCTAGGACAACAATGTTGGGTACAAGATAGTAGCACTGAAAAAGAGCCTTACAACCTAGACAGTAGTGTTGAAGCCTAGATAGTAGTGTTAGATGTAGGATATGAGTGCTAAAACTAGTCAAAAAAATTTAGGACTCTTAAAATCACTCAAAGACATCAAAAATAAGCTTTCAAATAGGTAAAAATCAAGCATTTTAGCTATTTACTAGGGTAACATCACCACCAACTTGAACTTGGGTTACCAACTACTCAAATTAGGTCACAGTAGGTGCTCATCTCTTCGGCATATATCTCACTCCAGAGCTCCAATCTCAAACTAGTCAATACATAACTGAATCAAGAATCAATCCAAATTTCCTATATCAAACAACTTTTCATCTAAAACAAAATACCATTTTGCCCATAACTAGAACCTCGTAACTCTATTTTTCAAACCATTTTCTTTAAGGGAATTGTGAAAATGGTACCTTCGACATCACATGAGATTTTCTCTCTTGCTACTCCATTTTCCCACTATGGCATGCACATCTCTATGTTTCTCTTACACCCAAACATACACCTTGATCATCACCAATCAAAACTTGTTCCAATTTCAATAGCTCAATCTAATCAATCAAACAACCTCTTAATCAATTCAACACATACCAACCTTACATCTATTCCTACACCTCTAGTCATCACTTTTGGCTCAAATTCCTCTATCACATGGTCTCATACCTATCCCCAAAAAGGGGTCATCATTCCTATTATTCCTATTCCTACACTTACCCAGCATGCTTATCCACTCTCATAGGTATATACATCATGGTTTATGAACATCTAGAATTCAGACTATCAAATTTAGCTCAGATCAGTCAAAATATATAGTGATTTAGATTACATGGGCCACCTTGCATTACTCAAGATATTTAGAGGGATACACCTCCAATTTATAGATATACATAGATTATGTAGATACAATGGTTTAGATCATATGGATCCATAGTGATTTTAGCTTAAAGGTACATAGACTATTTAGATATAGTGGTTTAGACTATATGGATTTATAGTGAATTTGATATAGACTTAGATACTAGATTTGGGGGCATGTACATTACTACACATATAATTTCATATAGCATGACACAATTATAGGACCAAATAGCATATTATAGGCATAGTGTAGATCACAGTGTTTTGATCTCTAGTTTTACACATGGGTCATGTCATAATAGGTCATATCATATGTGGTTATATAGATTACCAGATGATACATATGCATCACTCACATACCAAATTTAGGGGCATGGCATAGATGTTCATGTTCTTCATCATCCAAGATTATACAAATTAGAATGGCAAGACATGCCATTCTCCTCGTACATATTTAAAAAGTTTTAGATTATACCTAGTCATACCTAGGTTGTCACCAGGTTGGACCACATAGCTATCTGTAGTGGTTGGTCCATTATATTACCCAGACCCAGACTATGCAAGTTTGTGCAGGATAGAGGATAGACATTGGTTTTGGGCCTCTGAGCATTTTTTAGTTATAGTTAAAATATCTAGAGTGAGAGCATGAAAAATTTTGCTCTTCACAACATAAATATTCTATACACACATTCAAGATTACATGAGTTTATGTGGGACAGAGGGCAAACATTGGTTTTGGGCCTTTGATCATTTCTCATTCTAGTCAAATTCAGCATAGGGGTAAGTATTTCCCTCCTTATCCATGTTACATAGATTCCACATTCAAATTCAATATAGTTGGCATCCATTTTAGGGATTCCTTCTTTATCTAAGAACTATTTAGATCTCCATCCACTTCCCTAGCTAGAAAGTGAGTTGGACCCTTTTACATCACATTCATTTCTAGGAAAGTAGGTTCAAGTACGCATTTTATTTTATTTATTTTACTATAGTAATTCATTTCATTACATCACTAGATTAAAATGGGGTCAAATGTATACACCCTAAATTAGTCAAGAAACCACACATATCTTGTCTTTTCATAGTCCTTTCATAGGAGACTCTGACTTGAGAATATGAACGTTGTTCACATTTAGCCATGTCTTTCATTTTACTCATCTTGGTCTTGTTTCATGCTTGAGTCACCATTTTTCTTATTCCTAGTCATCTTGAGCCTTTAAAATGGTCATTCCACCTCAATTAGGTCAGATTTAACATGCTTATTCCATTCCCTCATATCTCAAGCATGTATGACAAGAGCACTAGGATTGGACTATAGCACTAAACCCTAGGGTGTCCATTTTAGTGATCCTATCTAATGTCATTTTGAAATCCAATGGTTAGTTTCCTTCACTTTATGAGTCCCAACCCCTTTCTTATCTTCATCCTTAAGTTTTACAATGTCATCTAAATGCAAATAAAGTTCCCAAATTCAAAATGAAGAGTCTCTTATATAGAGGACTTCACAAGGCATTTTATATCTAGCTCTTACTATTTTGGCACATTATATAATTAAAAATTAGTCAATAGTATAGCTCAACATTATAAATCACACATACTTGCATGCTTGATCAAGGAAGGGCCTAGGCAAAAGTTCATTCTTGCATCTACCATGCACATTGATTATGCGCATTCCTTAAGGGAGAGCTACATTTGATTTGAGACCCTAGCATTAAGGTTTAATGTAGGCATCTATCAAGATAGCAGGGGTTCTATATTGTGCGATCATACTTCCCCTAACCTATTTTTCCCCATCATTTTTTTGATGTATTTTTTATTTTGTGTGTGTAGATAGACCTAAGGTTTGGAAATTGAAATGGACCTGTAGTGAGTTCTATCAACATTCAGCCCCCAAAATTTCATATAGAGGCTCATATAAAGACAACAGACAAAACCCAAAAAGCTTAGATCTCTAGGACAATAGTAGTAGAAAAGACTATAGCAACAAACCCCAAGGTGTCCATTTCCAATGATCCTATCCTTTCACTAAATGAAAGCTAGATTCAGGTTTTGGATATCTTCCCAGTCATTTATAGTATTTTTCAGCCCTTGGATCATTCATCTCAACCTATTTTTTTAGATAAGTTTATTTCTTTCTATATGTAATTAATCTAATTAAATTGATCAAAAATATGTATTTTATTGTATTTGATTGGATTTTTTCCCTTACTCCAAACCCTTTATTTTTTAGGAACTAGACCCTAGTTTTCCAAAAATAATAAAACACTTTTTCACATCTAAGACTAGCATATCAATCAAGATAATAAATAATTCATTACAGCTATTACACACTAAGAATTATTGAATCATACAACCAAAAAGATAAACCTAATTACATAGAAATTGAAGAGTTAATACATAAACACATTTGCTGACAATTGAAATTTCTTATACTCCTGTATATTAAAAATTTTCCCACACACTCCAACTAGTGGATTAAAAAAATTTAAATAAGCTTAGGGAAGGGGTTGCCTCATCCTCCAAGTCCATGCAAAATCATTACATGTGATAGTTAGAACTTGAGTTCTAAATGTGGTTGAAATTGTATAAGATTCTTCTTATAGTTAAGAATTCATGTTATCCTTTGCAAAAGTTATGTAACATGTGCATGTGTAAAGAAGGGAAAATTTTACAATTATAGCTTTAACTACATGAAAACTAAATATATGCATGATAATACCTTCTCTTATAGTTTTTGAAAACAACCTATCAGATATTTTAAGTTAGCCACTTTTAAAAAGAATTTAGATATGTATGAAAGACAAGTATCCCTTTAATAACACCTCAAAACCAATGACACCATTTAACTGTAACTAATATAATCGTAATTATGTGTTGCATGTTGCCTCTACCTTTATAGAATAGAATATTCCTTCTCAAAATGGTATACAAACTTAGTTAACAAAGGAATATTCCTTATCTAATTTAACTATGAAACCCAAAATTTTAAGTGTCAAAAGATCCATGTATTTTGTGTATGTGGTAATGCCCATGCTGAATTATCCATTTGATTTTAAAAATTGATCATTATTACCTTTGGACACATGTCTTTACTTCATGCTCCCTCAGGCTGGAATGATTTTTCACTATTGATCTTCATCTCTGAGGTCATGAAAACATGTCATGTGGTAGCTTCCTATTGGTTTTAGGACTTTTTAAAAGTCCCAATGATCTCATATCATTGGATCTATTTATATGAATCAACATAGTTTGTTGATCTTGAGATTATTTGAATCCAAATGGCTATCTACCATAGCTTAAAATTGATGTCTACATGCCTATCATTTGTCATTCATGTGATTTTCATTGACATCTATATGATCATTAATATTTGAATAGCCCCTTGATACTCTTTGTTAAGATTAATTTTGACATTTTCACACCCATCATTTGACATCTGCATGAACATATTTGACATTTATGTAACTATCAATCTTTGAACACCCCCTTGGGAATCTTTATTGAGCTTAATTTTGATGTCTATGTTCCTATCATTTGACATCCATGTGAACATCTTTCATGTCTATGTGATTGTCAATCTTTTAACACCCCCTTGAGACTCTTTATTGATCTTAATTTTTATTTCTACATGCTCTAATTTGATGTCTACATGAACATCTTTAACATCTGCATGACCATCAATCTTTGAACACCTCCTCAAGACTCTTCACTCCTGCAAAGATAAAATAGACTTAATAATATCTAAGAGATATAGAACTTAGGATAAATATCTTAGGCTAAGGTCTTAGAACTTAGGATATAAATTTAATCCTAAGGTTTTATTCATGTTAATAAACATGGAAAAAAATTGAGGATAAATTCCAAAACTAATATAAAAAAGTGTTCATGCTTGAGTGTGCCACTTGGTAGCTCCATGGGTTTTCAGTCTTATTGACTTTGTTGACTATGGGAAAGGGTCCATGGACCATTGATATACCACGTGAGCTTTTGAGATGTTACCACTTGGCATTTTCATGGTGCTCTTCAAACCTTTGACCTTTCAAATTTTATCTTACATCATTAGATCATCTGTAAGTGAGCCAATACATACCATTGGATTTTGATCCACTAGGTTGAATGTGATTGGTTCCTATGGACAAAGATAATTAAGTTAGAGATTGGTAAAAATTTAAGCTAAGGTCTTACACTAAGGCTTAAGACATAATAAAAGGGACCCTGTGATTAATAAAATCACTTAGCCTAAAGTTTTTTATTTTATTAATAAATACATTCAAGACTTTAGAATAAGGCTTTAGGTTAAAAGTACTCCCTAGTAGTTTTGACCCTACATAAATTTTAAATCTATTTCAAATGGACTTTATGATAAATAAATTAGGCTAATATTTTAACATGAGTTTAAACATAGATTAAATTTTATCACTAAGATACCAAGGGTTAATCAAAATCAAAGAGTCAATTAAGCATTAGGTGTAAAACCCTAGGCAGTGTTTATACCAATGAGACCCATTAAACCTGTAACATGGAAACATAAGAATCAAATATTAGCAACATTAGATGAAGTCAAATAAATATTATGTGCTAACAAACTAGATCATCACAATATATTTAATACTAGTTCCTGATCAAGTTGAATGTTCAATTTATAGCATAAATTTTCAGACTTTGAACAAGGGTCCCTATTTCTAAAAATGGGGGTGTGTTGGGTACAACACTCTTACCTTCATCCTTTTAGATTATGAAAAATTGACCATGATCGATATCTTGTAAATAAAAATTATTTTTTAATGAATGCAATCTTTAATTTTCTATAAAATGCAAGCTTTGTATGTCAAAGTATCTATCATTTCTAGTTTTGATTGAATGTTAGTGATAATAGAGTCAAAGCAAAGCTCTGTCACTTAATGAATGCAATGGTTATAATTTGATTTACTACTATAACCTCTTTATGAATCCTTTTTTTTTCCTCACAATATTTATAATTTGTGTGTTAGTCTACAGGTTATCTTGGAAGTCTATGTACTATTTACTATGGGCATTTGAATATTGATACATAGTGAGGGGTTCATAAATTGAGTATTATTTCTTATTTCCTCAAAATCTTCCCATTATGTAGTCCTAGGTCAAAACCTCTAGTGAAAATCAATACATAGTGGTACAATTGTGGTAGATGCACTTGGCTCGATTATTGAATCTTTACCTCATTCTAGCCTAGAAACACTCTTTCTTGCCTTACTCTCTCCTCCTTTGCTTTTTATGATTATTTTGGAACTTAAATTACCTTCCACTCATTTTTAAAAATGACAAAGTGAGACATATGAGCATTAGCAATATGACCAAAGTATTTGAATCACAACTCAAACCATTAGCATTGAATCTCCAGTGGTGGCACTACATCTCTTGAAAACTATTTCACATAGGCTCTATTGTGAAGCCAAATACCTACAACTGTGCCTTGGGTTGATCTCACATTAATCCTAAAATGGATGATGAAATTCCATCATTATTTGCACTCTTCTCTTTAGAAACACTCAATCTTGTTAGTGCTTTTTGGTAGAGGATTTTAGAGAGGACAGCACTATCCTCAAAAGAAAAGTTATGCATCATGTGTGTTAGACTAAAAATACTTGATATCTACATGATAATCCAATATAATGTGTATACATGACATCAGAATGTAAAATATATTAAGTATAAGTTGGAAATGTATGATGTATGTTAGATATAGCATTCATAAGATTTTCAAGGTATGTATAACAATGTAAACATGTATATGAACAAAAAAAATTAATATAATCTGAATAAACTACTTAGGTGGGATGGGGCATGATGTCCATCAAGGCACCCAAGGAAAAAGGAGAGATGCATGAGCTCCCTCATGGCATCGTCAACTATATGTGAAAGCAAAATATAAGTGATAAGTTTCATGGCCATGATGCATACATGAAAGCATGCATACAAACACATGAGGCATACAAAGTAGGCCAAGGAGCCATCCTACAAGGGTCATGGGAACATGTCACTAAGTATAGAAATAAATTTATATAAGGGTATGTTAAAATGTCTTCATATGTAAAGATCAATCAAGGTTGGCTTAGAGCCACATGGAAGGACATGTTCAAATGTTAGCATACATAATCAAGAAGCACACACAAAGACATGAGCACATGTGCAAAGCTTACACAATAATATCAAGAATTAGTTTAGATATATGGAAAAATGGCATATTCAAATTCCCTTCAGTAGATGTATAATAATAGAGATAGAATCAAATCTATACTAGTAAAGCTAGAAATGAAAGTATGCATAAATCATGTGGTACAAATCTATATAAGAGAAAAGATGTACATAAGCTAAGTCTATAGTAGTGGTAATAAACAAAAATTAGTGTAGTATAGGATGATCAATATCAAGATATAATCAATGTTATATCTGTGATATAGAATATAGAAAGAAGTAACCTGGTAAACTGTAAGTTGTGTGTAAGATGCCCCCAATGGGTTGATATGTCAATGTTAAATCTATGTATATGTATATGTGCCTATAATGGGTGATTAGTAACAAATTTGGATATAGGTGGAGGACCTGGGTCTAAAAATAATATATGAACACTCTAAAGAAATAAGTGAAGTATGTATGTACATTAAAATTGACTACACTAACATAAATAGCATATGTAGTACCTAGTGAATAAAGGAATGTAAATATGGAAATGCATACAGTCTAAAATGTGTACCTTTTAAGAAAACATTTGAATGTTTTTGTATTTTTTGAGTGTAAGATATGTATAATCAACATGAAAATAAAACTATGTATAAGGAGTAAGATAAAATAAACTATGTAAAAGTAATACTCGAAGTAAATAAGATTATGTACAAAAGAAATGTAGTGACTCTAAATATCTAAGAGCACATCCAGAAGATGTGGATAATCAAATGGTGGATTTGGTGGGAGGTCATCCAATATTAGATATTGAATCTATCCAAAATCAAAAAAATCATCATACCATGTTGTCTACATAAGTACAGCCTTATCCTTGACATTAGTCTAGATTATGTGCATTTAGATAGCATGTTTCTCTACTATGTAAGAAGAATCTTATTTAGTCCTAGGGTAGACCATATTAGACCATTGTCCCTCATAGAAAAAATTCAAACATCTATCTATTCATAACTAAAATTTAAATATATGTCTATTTGATCAACTATACCATCCATTACCTATAACATGTACTACCAAGTGTAACCTATATGTGAGTGCTTATGCTCATGACAAAAAGTAGTGTGTTGACCACCTTAGGGCCACATATAACTATTAGTGTGATATGTCCTAAAGATTCATGATAATCATGATAATGTATATCATGTTTTAACTTCATCTCCTAATGTCATATGTGCTATAAGAATGCCAAAGTATAAGTGTTAGGATTAGAATCCTCATCTATAGAAACATTATATATGTATTAACCCTTGATAAAAGCCCTAATAGTAAATGGATCATTCCTCAAATTTCAAGGTTGATGAAGAGTCTATCTTTATGCCTAAATGGTGGAGGGAGATGTTGTGTAATCTAGATATCACCTTGAGCTTTGAGTTTATTTAATTTTTATTATAATGTTAAGATGTATCTATATCATGTTTGATAATCCTTTGAAAAAGACAAAAGGTCTGTCATCCTAATGTGATAATCTATTAATAGATATGTGATTAACTATGGGTAATGCTATCAATACTCTATCAAGTAATATATATAAAATTATAATATGGTCTATCATGTGTAATGCCAACCTGAATCTAGATAACTAGGTCAATATCCATAGATGTAACCTTATGTACTGAATGTATAGAAGAAACTGCCTCAAACTTCAAGTGAGTGTTTGGGCCCATATTTGGGGTATTTTTAACTAGTGGTAATGCTTATTTATAAAAGGTATGAATGACTTAAAATCATCTCTATACTATTCAAGGCATAATGGTGTGAATCATAATCTATATAAATAATCATCAATGTTCATGGGTGTCATATTATCCTCTATAGTGGTCTAGGAATTTGTATCTAGGTTTCAAATGTATATTTCCTCTGAGTTAACAAGTAATGGTACTATGTTGTGAATATCTCATCATTCATTGTGGGTGTGGGTAATTTTTTTTTTTTTTATGAGGATCATACTCCATCATGGGTGAAGGTAACTCTATTGTAGGAGGATCTAGAATGGGTGTGGGAATAAAAATACTAGATTCCTTGACCTCATATAAATGCATCTATTCTATATGAATCATATAAGTTAAGGACTCTATGAGAACATGAGATGTCCCATCTAAATAAATATTTGAATTAGTAGGTGTAGTAACTTTGAAATATCTAAATGGTTGGTTATCGATTGGACAAGTGTATATATCCATAATATAGAAACTTGATGCATCTATGCAAGGTAGAGGGTACTACCTCCATGACATGATCCAAGTTATCCCAAGTAATAAATTGTAATTAAAATGATTAGGCATCACCTAAAATTATGTGGATAGATTTTTTGGCCTGACCATGATATCCAAAGTAATAGATCCCAATGCCTATCATGGAATGTCATCAAAACCTTGAATGTTCTTATATGTATTATGAATGGATGTTATATCCACCCCCATAGTCTTTACGAATGTGAGGTTATGTATTTTAAGACCTGAACCACTATCAATCCAAACTCATTTAACAGTGGTGGTTTTAATTTGTGCCTGAATAAGAGTGGTAAATTTTGATTAATAATTATCTATGAGGGAAAATCCACATTACCAAAATATATAACATCCTTAATATCCTTTATAGTATTCATGATAGATGCAAAATAAGCCACCTTACTATCATGAGGCAAAAATTTATAATTGAGTGTTTGAAAAATAGTATCTTTAAAGATGGGTGACTATTAAAGTAATTCTAATATGGAAATCTCAGCTAGTGTATTTCTCAATTACTCAATGATATCATATGATCTATGTTAATACCTAGGTCATGTTGTATTGTTTTGGGGATGAAGAGGGATGATGGGATTATGTTGTTCTTATATACGCTAAGGAGGCACATAAATTCATCTAGTAATAGCTCAAAATGTGGGATCTACTATTTTTCAAGGGTAAGTAATAGAGGCAAGATGTGAGTGAAAGTAGTCAATGGGTCAAAGTAGAGGACAAATAAAAGGAGTCATCTCAGCTCTTTGTTGTCAAGTAATAACCAGAGGTAACTCAAAATTGGCCATGCAATAATGTTCTCCATAGAAGTGGGCTCAAGATGATGTGGACCAATGTATGAAATAAGCTGAGTTATAACATGATCCATGAGAGGAGTGACATGCATGTGCATATTTCTACAAATGGTAGGTAATAAACATGCAAGACAAACTACAAGACTTTGTACCAAAAGAAAAAAATGTCTTCCATCATGATGATCATGATGAAAACTAAAAATATGTAAAATTATAAAAATAAGAAGGGAAACCCTAATAGTATAATAAGGTTTTGAGAAATATGTTTGAAGTAAGTCAGGTTCACCAAATGATTTAACTATTTTGGGAATTAATTTAAAACCCTAAGTAGATTAAATAGATGAGTATGTAAATTGATAAATAAAAATGTATAGTATAAATAGCTACTAATTTTTACAATAATTGATTTGTTTGCATAGCCTAAAATAGTAATGAATTATAAAGGGGTACTTAGCTATAAAATATGACTAAAATAGACAAGTGATAGGTTGGAAAGTGATGCAAAAGTAAGGCAAAGTATCATCAATAAAAAATAGGTGTCAAAACCCTCTTAAGATAGTAGCATGACCCTCTTTGCTAATAGCACATTGTTATACTAACCTTTTGTGTAACGTTATTGATTATATGTAGATAAAATAGTGAAAATTGGGGTAGACCTTTACTCTATTATAGGAATATTGTGCCTATGTGACTAAGACTTAGATCATAATTTGTGATTCATTTTGACTAATCTGACTATGAAACCCTAAGCCTCCATGCTTGTTAAATGTTTGACAAAGATAAGTGTAATAATAGTGGCATTAGTAGGGTAGTCTACATGTGACCTCAACACCCCATGTATTGAGTGTTGCCTACATACCAATACCTTGAAAGGGGATCAATCCCAATGTATTTCTCCCAATATAAGTGATCATACAAGTGAGAATGACGCTAGTATACCTGAGTATGAATGTCAATTTAAATGCTTTGAGAGTGACTTGAAACTAGAAATCTAAATAAAACTAAGATTTGGGATATTATAGATTGTTGTATGTAGAAATAGGGGTCAATAGGGATTAATGACCTTAATTTTCACAACTATTTCTAATCTTATTCATAATAATTTCCATTTAAGGGATAAATGCATGAGAGTGGTCTTTATATAGTGTCTTGATACTAGTTAAGACATGAAATGAATATAGGTTGACCCTAAGATACTTTAGGGAGAATAAATATATCTATTGGGATAAAAGAAGCTAAGGGTCAATAGTGTTTCCCCCTTTACCAATATCTCATTTCACTATAGACTAAAGGGTTCACACTATTGTCTAGATGGTTGGCACATGTGAGAAAGGATTTGAGATGCCTAGGTGATGGCTTAATGCAGATTTTGGTATATCTAGACTTAGGCTAGATGCACATAAAAGATGGAAAAAGATCAAAAGAGGCCCTAAGATAATTTTAGGTCTAATCAAAGGATAGGGTGGTCTCAAGTGATACTCATTGCATTAAATGACATTTTATATGACTATAATTATAATACTAGTAATCATCGATAGGGGTGAGGGAATGTCTGATCTTGTTGGAGAGTTGAAGCATGCTCACCTCATTATTGGCTATATAAACTATCAAGTATAATGATTTATAGATCTCTCAAATATGATTTCTATAGTGGTGGCCATATAGTTTTTATAAAATTGCATGCACCATAGTGCCCCTAAGAGTCCATGGTGCAAATGTGGAAAGTTTTAACATGATGGTGGCATAAACAGAATCCACCATGTAACCCATCATGTATAAATTACCTCTAGTATGTGCCTATGATATGGACCTAATGAGGTTGAAATTGATTACACTCCCTAGGTCTTGGACCTCCTCCTCTTTAAGGATTATGTTCAGTAAGGTCACCCATAAGAGGTTCACATGCATTGTGTCATTGGCTCTAATCAAGAAATTTAATAGGAGCATACCAATATGAACCCATTTCCTAAAGAGGTGGATAAGATAGGATTTAATGTCTTCTTTATCAACTCATAATTCTTCATTGACAATTTAGTCCTTAAGGACTCCATGTATATTATGGGCTTTGGCTCATGCATCTACTACACTAGCATCGTAGTTATTGGTGTATTCTAAGAGGTTGTAGTATTGATTAAAAGTAACCCCTAAGATGTCCTTGACCATATTTTTCAAATGTATAGAAATAATAGTATACTTTCAATAGACTCCAAATATGGGACAAATACATATAAGGTACTTGCAAATCACCAAAATTTAAAACTTCACACTTATTATTGTATAAGACTTATGTTTATATTTTATGATGTAGTTTATGTTATACATGATTCTTGTATTTTTTTTATTATAGATAATGGATTTATTATTGTGTGGTTGTTGATGTTGACCCCAATGTCATAATAAAATAAAATGAAAAGTCCATTATTTCAATTTAAAGGCTATTGCGTAAACTTTGATCCCCTTCAACAAACTAGATCTCTCTCATTTTGGAGAACACACTTGGAGGTCTACAATAACTTATCTAAGATGTCTGCACAAGAGAATACCTCAAGTTTAGTTTTAGCCCTCTGTAATCTTGACTTGCCTAGCATAATGAGATCATTGAGGTACTTTGTTTCATCATCATCATCATCATCATCATCTGAGGTGAGTATTTACACGTTTTTAATTGCCTAGAAGACATTATTATAGTGGTCAAATGACACCAGGTTAGGTAAGAAGAAAGTGTCTCAATACTCAAACTCAGGCTTGGGACTGGAAGATAGGGTGACCATTTTTGTGGGTTGGTGACTACTAAGTTTATGGGAAAGGAGAAACATATAAAATATGATTAAGCACTAAAAATAAGGATATCAAGTAATCAATAGTGGTAATGATATATTTGATTAATCTAACTTTTAGGGCTTTATAGAGATCTTCTACATTAATGGCCTTTGGCAGCTCACCAAGTGCAAGTTTAAATTTAAGTTAGTGGCTCAATCCACCCATTCATTTCCTAATCTACCATCAACTTAGGAATTTCAAATATATGCTCCCTTCTTAGATTTGGTAAATACAATAAGACATTTTAAATTATGCAATCAGGGCCCTAATTCCGATTCTATTAATGTGAGAAGCATGTTAGGTACATGTATACCTTGCCTCTATGGTTTCCTAGGTAGCTCTAGGTTGTGCCATGTATCTATCATTAGTTGGTACTATTTTTAATAGATTCCAGCTAAGCATAGCTAGGTGCCACACTTATTATTTTGAATGCTATATTTAGCCACCTAGAGTATTGAGGTGATGTGTGACATCCTTTAATTGGTTTTTGAATCTAATTGTACCTCATTCTAATTACTTCCAAGAATATTGAGCCTTTTTTGTTAATTTGTATATAAGTGCCACATGACATGGTCTCATAAGTCAAGTTCTCCTAGGATCTATCATCTCTGATAGGTCTAAGAGACTAACACATATAACATGATCTACATGGTGCTTATTTATTTATTTGGGCTATCTTAGGCTCTGACATCTCTAACAATTTTGGGATATTTACACTTATAATAGGTTCCACTTGGTACTTCATCATTTGGGTAGGATCTCCCAAATTTTGATATCTCTAATAGGTCTAAGAGATAGGCACACATTATAAATTCCACATGGTACTTCCTCATTCAATTGGGCTCTTCTCGGATCTGACATCTTTGATAGGTCTAGGATATTAACACATCTAATAAGTTCCACATAGCACTTCCTCATTTAGTCAAGACCTATTGGTTTTTGACATCTATGACAAGTCTAGAGATTGACACATCTGATAGGTTCCACATGGTTCTTCCCCATTTGGTCAGTCTCTCCTAAACTCTGACATATCTAATAGGTCTGAGAGACTGACACATCTATTAGGTTCCACATAGTGTTTCCCCATTCATCAAGCTCTCCTTTGAGATTTTAAGAAGAGAAACTATGTTAAAATAAAGCCACATAATCAACTAAAATCTCAACTATTTTTCATTAAATGTTTATGAGGTTCTGAGTATGAATAGAGGAGACTGATACTCTAGGAAAAGCAACATGACTCAAAACCTATGAAAAACATAGCTAGTGTAATAAAATATTCTAAGTATGAAAACCCTTTGCCCTTTTAGATCGTAACAAGAACTAGACTATGTTTAGACTCAAAATATTATAGGTATATCTCACAAATACCAACTTAGCATACAAACATTGTTAAAATTTTGATAGACTAAGGCATAATAGAGGTTAAAGAATTCTCTAGGTTTGAGGCTGGATAGAAAGGGATTGATGCTCTAGGAAAGATTTACATTGAAAATTTCCATAGGGGTCCCCTTTTTCTCCAAATAAGGGGGGTTATGTTGGCCACAATAATGATCCTATCATAGATACATCAATTAATTAACCTCCTCACCTTATGAGTGTATCTTCTATAACATAAGTGCAAACATAACCAGTATGGATACCAAAGGATAATTCAAAGAAAAAATAGTTGTAATTGAAATAATTAAAGTGAGAAAATATTTAAAAGGCAAAGCTAGAACAAGAAATGTTACTATAGCTTAGGTGTTCTAAAATTAAACAAAATGTAGATTACTCCCTTATATGTCCAAATGAAAAAAATTAAGCATAACAATACACTAGGATTAAACACTCTTGTCTAAGAATTAAGGAGAGCATAATATAATAAACAAAATCATAAAATAGAGATAAAAATAATGCAATTAATTTACCTCCTTTATCAAATTTGATGCTTAATTTTTAGCATAAATATGTTCATGTTCAATCGATGATGATTAGAGTCTTATAGCAATGTTCTTCCATGGTGGTAAAATCTCTCAAATGGTGACTGGTGGCTTGGTGTGAATCTTGGTATAAATTGAGCATTATAATGCTACTCTCAAGGGATTCTTGAAGGTATTATAGTAGTATAACCTTACACACAAAAACTTGTTGATATATGGTGTGTGCACTTGTATTTATAGCTCTAATAACTAACTCTAATCCTAGGGAGGTTAAGTTAAATTTTAACTTTAGTTGAGTCTAAAATAACCTAGATTGAATTAGGCTAACCCTAGGTTAGGTCAAAGCACTCATGAAATCTTGACACCTTAGTTTCAGATATTTTTGAGGCATGACAACTCACTTTAGATATTTTTTAGGTTGTGACTCATATTTTTTGGAATATTTAGGAAATAATAAATCACTTTATTATATCCTTTTGAACTTTGACCTCATATTTGGCTAAAAATTCCTTTTTTGGTAAATAGAATTCACTAATTCAATTGATAATTTCTACTTAGGCACATTAGTTAAGATTTATAATGTAATTAATCTTGTTTAGTGTCTTTTGGCTTTTGGTAATTGTTTTAAATGTTATGAATTAATAGCTAAATAGGCCAAAAGTGTAAAATTACTAGGTAGTAATTTGACTAGGGTTAAAACTAAACTAGCTTATTGGTGCATATAGGGTAATATGCTAAATAAACTAGCCTTGTCATGTTTTGGGGAAATTAAATCCTTTATACCAATGAATTTGGGTAATTCAAGTGATTTCTAGGCTTAGTTTTTGTCATTTTCTAGAAATTTATCTAAATCTTGGTTTAGACATGAAAGTGATAAAATTGAGTGTATATAGTTTGCCCCTATTTGAGAAGGTGTTGCAAGACACATGCATGGTAATGTCTTTTAAAAAAATAAAAAAATTGTTAATCCAAAAGGTTCCTACCCCAAAGGGTGATTAATAAGCCCTTGATGCCTCCTCAAGGGAGTGGATGACAAAATAGAGTCAATGAATGTTCCCTCAAAATGAAAAAAATGACACAATATAAAGTAATGAGGGTGGAATTATAGAGTTGCCCACATGTGGTTATAAATATTAATGGTGGTGGAGAAACTAATTTACACAAAGCCAGTTATAAGCAGTAACAAAGAATGTGGCACTAGTTTGTCCAAAGGTAGTTATAAGTAGTGGCATGAATATTGGCCTTAGTAAGGTTGTGGGATGAATATTAATTTTCCTAAAGGTGGTTATAATCAGTAACAAAATGGGAAACATTTATTTTCCCAAAGGCAGTTATAATCAGGAATAGAATGTAGGTCATTGATTTGCCCAAAGGTAGTTATAATTAATGACACAGGCATTTATCATGGAAGGGCAGGTGGAGTGGGTTAAAAATAATGATTTACCTAAAGGTAGTTATAATAATTAGCATGAGATGCAAAAATAATGATTTTCTCATAGGCAGTTATAATCATTCACATGTTTAAATCACTTGATTTAAAACATGTTTGCCCCACAAAGATAGAATATAGTATTGATTGATCAAAAAAGGAATTTTCCATAATGGGGTAAATTGATAAGAGTAGTTTATGCAAAAAATATTTAAAATATATTTACAATGAGTTGTCAAAGGATAAAAACACATTTTTATCATAAATGTGAGTTTGAAGATGCACATCTTAACAAACATGGAATATATGTTAAAAAAACATTTTGTTAAATGGGTCTCAAGGGAGGCCCAAAAAGATGGTATGATTATAATATGACCAAAAAATAAGGCCCATAGGATCAAATGGTGTGAAAAACAAACAATAAATGTGAAAAATATACTTATTGGAGCACAACTATAGACCTTAGGGAGTAAAAATTTGAAACAATTGGCTATGTTTTCACCCCTCAGATGAAAAATAATTCATTTTCACCCTAGCCCTATTGAGAATTTGAGCTCTAATTCTTTAAGTATTGAGTTTCTTTAAATGGCCCATAGAGGAGCTTGACATCATGTTTTAGAGTGGATGAGGGAGCACATGCAGCCACCACATGATGGGCCACCGATAAGTAATTTTAATTTTACCATTAATACTCATTTTTAGCATTTATTGCATGTTGTAAGATGAAAAATAGTGAACTCATCATTTACATTTTAAAGAAAATGGTGGCTTCACCAAGGAAAATAGTAAATTCATGCAAATTCATTGTTATTATAAATGGAAATAATCCCAAAACCAATTGGAAATCATGAAATGGTGATTTCACCCATTTTTAGGCAAAGTCACCATTTTGTGAAAATGAAAATGATGCTTTCACCAAAAAACATGCAATAACATCTAAAAGGTGACTTTTCCATCTAAAAAATAGTGACTTCACCTTGGAACAAAAATAACTATTTTGAGGACCTAAAAGGGGTCCAACCTATAGAAGGGGGTCAAATAGATTAAGTAGTATAGGCTTATGCTCAATTAGCTATATATAGTTAGGTTGATTCTAAATTTTTAATTGCAAGAGTGATTGATTGTTATCACATGTTAAGAATAATAATCACACTCTAAAAACACTACAAATATAGACCAAAGACATGGTTAGCTTCTTGTAAATGTTGGATCTATATGGCATGGCATGGATGCTAGTTATCTAGGCCTATCAAGCTAATTTGGATATGTTAATTGAATGTTGACATAGTGAGATATCCACATTTCACTTGCCTACTATAGAGGCTATCATTACACTTGAGGATACATGATGTATCCTTAAGTTATTGATGCATAGATGATGATTATTTTATACACCACTAGCATAGAAATAGGTAGTTTTTTATAATCTATGCAGTTATTAGGGTATCCCTATATTTTAGGATAAGTTCGATATAGACCTCATAGATATTTATACAAACATTTGGCTAAATGATTAGTCTATTATGGATCCATAACCACTAGCTCTAATTTATCAGGAGATTATTATCCTTATGGACATTGTTAGTAGCATCTTGCTTATTGATAAGAGCAGTTGGTATTTTCATATAGGCTTGGGTGGTGTCTAAGGATCTTGCTAGA
Source organism: Torreya grandis (assembly GCA_037957365.1). Taxonomy (NCBI): domain Eukaryota; kingdom Viridiplantae; phylum Streptophyta; class Pinopsida; order Cupressales; family Taxaceae; genus Torreya; species Torreya grandis. The sequence continues at coordinate 330,567 of JARHVA010006749.1, read as the reverse complement.
GGATTCTACATGTTTTCCCTGGGCCAAATAGCCTAGCATAATTATATATATATACACATGATAGCATATTAAGTTGGATGCAACATCAGGGCTTGCATGCTTCTTATGATTTGGGGTTGGGAGCATATCACGATCCAACAACTAGTCAAGATGCATAACGTATAATATCTAGAAGATCTAGTATCATATGGTTGGGATCAAATAAGAGATAATAGGCATGGTCATAGGGGGGACATCCTAATTTATCATAGGAAATTTGATGACCTAACACCATAGTTTTACATTTGGAGGTTATACCTTACATATTAGATATAATAGTTTAGGGATGGATGGTACATGAATTTTATGATCAATAGATGTTTTATGATTGAGAGGTAGTCCCACATCATAGAGGAATACCACACTAATTAGGTATTTAGGTAGTTTGGATATACACAAGATGTACCTAAGGGGATGATATGGCTTACCCATGTTACATGATATATCACTTAGGATACTCTTATGATCTCAAAGAGTGAGGCCATAGCTAGTTACATCAGTGTACCATGGATTGCCTAGGCTTACATAGAAGGATTTGTGGATGCATGGGTCACTTTAGCTTGTATATATTGGTGGGTACAAGGGTTCCTTTTGAGACTAACTATTCCCATTATGGCTAGGGGATAGGTTCCCATGGACATTCAGGAGATAGAGGATGAGACCTCAAGTATTAGTAGCAACACTTGGTAGGATAGTGGTGGTGAGGTTGGGGATGATGATGATGATGATGGAGGCTTTGATGGAGGAGATGGAGATGGATATAATGGGGATGGATATGAATATGGTGGGATAGGTTTAATGATACTTGATCCTATCTCAGTGGTGGTTATAGTGGCACAAGTTATCTTAGGCTAGGTAAGGCCTTTAGGACACAAGTCGATCTAAGCTAGGTAGGGCCTCTTAGCATAGCTACAACAGATACTAGTATGCTAGAGCAAAATATCATTACTTGAGTACAACATATTGTAGGTTTATAGTGGTAAGTGAATGATTAGTAGATCACCTTAGATGTGAGATATGATTGTATGGAACTACTTTAGTCAGATATCTCTTGACTGAAGGCTGAGATAGATAAGTTGGTTTCAATTTGGAGACAAATCACCACTGAGAGGGATCAATCCATCAGTGAGCAGGATCACGCATTGGCTATAGTGGATAAGCTAAGATGAGAGCAAGATGTAAATTAGGGAGCTATAAAACATGCATGGTTATTATATATGGTTAGGGAGTGCCTTTGGGAAAAAGATGAGGCATCATATTATAGGTGAGACTATGAATCTATCATGCCTATAAATTAATAGATTGTTACATTTGAGATTTGGGATGCACAAAGGATAATGAGTAGATCTGGTTGGTCTTAGACTAGGACTCATGTTACAAGTGCCTCAAGCTAATCTATTCATCATCCAAGACCACACCACTAGGACCATTAGGTCAACCAGGGCCTCTTCTAGCTATAGGTCCCATGGACACATAGAACTAGAGATAATCATAAGGACCTTGGCATTTTGGCATAGTTTTACCTTTATTTTGGCATATGACATTATACTCATTATATTAGAATACTGATGTATTTTTGAGACAACATTATGATATGTATATATCCGTTATGTATATAACATTTAAGATACATTGATATTCAATTTTTCATCCTTCAAGGTTGATGTACATGTATATGATATTCCCAAGATATAATGTCACACTTATTATCTTGTTTATCTCATGTTTATCATTGATTAACATTATGGATGTTTAACTTGGTTAATGTTTATTATCATGTATGCTCTATTTATTCATTACTTATATTATATTTATGAGATTTTCTATTGGTTATCATTTGATTATGTTATATGACTCATATGTATTCTTATTTAGAGATGCACATCTGTATAAACACATAATAAATCATTATTACTCATGGATTAAGGGATGTGTTTGGGTATTTGGCAAGTTTGATATATCATAGAAGTTATTCCATTGCATTTTTATGATAGACTCTGTGTGCACATTTTTGTTGTAGCTTGTGATATTATGCATTATAGTTATGAATAACTAAAATAGCAATATATACCTTAATCATGGAAAACCTAATTTAAATGTAAATAGAAACAACCTAGGAATAAGATATGATTAATCAAATCCAAGATGTAAATATAAAAAATAAACTAAGTATAATAGTAAATATAAAAAATCATAATCTAATTACATGGTATGGATAATTAATACTTAAGTGTAAAAAATATATAATAATCTTACGGCAACCAAAAAATAAAAAAGCCAAAAAATCAAAATAAAAACAAAACAAATAATAAAGAAACAAACAAACAGATAAAAATAAACAAAATATAAAAAAACTATAAAAAACTAACAACATAAATAAACTATATAAACAAACAATAAAACACCAATAAACCAAAACAAATAACAAATAATAAAAAATTAATAAACAACAAAACACTAACAAGTAAAAACAAAGAAAACAAAAAAAAATGGACAACAAAAGACTGAAAAATAAGAACAAACAAAAAACTAATAAATAAAACACAAACAAAAATAGACAACAAAATACCAATAAACAAACAATATAAACTAACAAAAGACAAAACAAAGAGAACAAACAAAGACAAATAAAAAAAATAAAGTTAAAAAAAATAAAACAAACAAAACTATAAATAAAACAAAACAGATAAAGAATCCAAATCAAAAAAAAATGAAAGAAATAAAGTAATCTAAGCATACAAAAACAAATAAACTAAGTTAAACAAACAAAAATACACAAATAATGGTTAATCACAATGTTAGTACAAACAAAAAATAAATTATTCATGCATGTATAATAGAGGTGTTACTCTTAGCGATAGGGTGACCCCTAAGCTAGGTAGCAATGACACAAGTAAAATGACATGGGAATAAAAGGCACAAGGTTACCCCTAGGCCATAGGGAAAAAATGACACAAACAAGACAACATTGCCCCTAGGCCATAGAAATCAATGACACAAACAAGACAACAAAAAGAACATTGCTCCTAGGCTATAGGAGACAACAAAACAAAACAAACAAAATGAGGAGAATAGAAGAAAAGGAAGGGGTAGCTGAGCTGACTCCAGATGCACTAGAAAAGTGAACTTTGCCTATATAGTTCTATGAGCACAAGATCCAACGTGAAATTCAGGCCAAATGTAATTCTCCTAAGATATGGGATAGAAGAAAATAGATGATAAGAGAGCATGATTGACTTGTAGAGGAAAATAGAAATGATCTCAAAAAATAGTGAATGTGTGAGAAAAGAGGGGATGATATTTCACAATCACAAAAATGTCAACACAAATAAATCACTCAAGCATGAGAGTATAATTTAGACTAAAACCACACTAAAATTTGGGAGATGAGTATCCACAAATGAACTAAATTAGTAATTCATAGTGTCTACTACATTTAAGGCTTGGAATGAGAATGAGCTCACAAAATGGTTAGAGCGTAGGCAATGGTTTCTCATAAATTGATGAGAGTGTTCAACTTAAATTGCTCCCAAAATGGTGAGAGCATAAGAAAATCTAGATGGTCATTAGTGCATCAAATTTGAATACACAATGTTCACAATAACAACTCATAAAATGATGAGAGCATATGGCTAAGGCCAATAAGGATGGGAAAACTAAATGATGATTAGTTATTCATGAAATATTTAAGAGTCCTAAGATCCTTAAGGTAAATAAGTGGTTGAAAATGAAAGGAAGGTGGTGAAGCTAACATGACATACCCCATGTATCTAAATATTTCCTATATAGTCTGTGCAGACCTCAAGCCGATGCATTTCTCCCAAAAATGAGAGGAAAAATACCAAGGTAGTTTAGAAATGAAACTGAATAGATAAGATGGCTCATCTTAAAATAAATTGATGGCTTTATAAATCACATGGAAATTCTAAGCTAATTTTCATGCTTTTTTAATTTTTAGGATTTTCTATTTTGGAATTTTCTAAGCATCTCAACCTAAATGAGAATTATGAGATACACAATGGTCCAACTTGAAAAATCAATAAGAGTGTGGTAAAAGGGTGACTGAGTTGACCTTAATGTGAATTCAGTATTGCCTACATAGTCCAAATGGACCTCAAGTCACTGTAATCTTGCCTACATAAAAGGCATCTGACTAAGTACCAGCAAGTTTAGGTATAGGTAAATGGCAAGGTATGGAAATAGTAATGTCAAGGTGATTTAACAATTCATGGTAAAGGTGTTATTCATAATTTTCCCATAGCCAGTTACAATTAGGAAATAATGGTAAAGGATTAATGGTACTAATTTTCTCATAGGTGATTATAATTAGTATCATGAGTATAGAACATAACAACAAATGAAGGATGTAATTTCCAAGACCACTGGCATACAACTTTTATATATTATCATTCAAACATTTGATTCTAAAATAACTGGTGGAACTTAATATGTTATCAACTATTGAATGTGCTTGAATTAAAAATGAATTAGAACCAATGCCAAATGTGACAAACAGGGTTAGGTAAAATTAATCGGTTGGCAAAGGGTTAAGGGCATGGTAGAACGGTAAATGGGTATAGTACAAAGAATAGGTATAATGTGTCATAACTCAAAGGATCTTTGTAGAAAATAATCTGAGTCCCTCAAGAGTAAAAATGTTTTAGGTGTATTATGTTCATTGGTTCATCAAGTTCATTTCCTTCTAGTTTAGTGATCTCGTGTGCTCTAGAACCATAGTTGGCAATAATTACATAGGGACCTAACTAGTTTGGTTGGAACTTCTTTATTTTCTTAGTTTTAGCATTTACATTCTTCTGATTCTCTTTTAACACTAGGTCACCAAACATGAATTCATGATGTTTAACATGCCTATTATATTGGCTTTTTAATTTGTTCTAATATTCTTGAAGAGTATTCAATGTGACCAAAAATTTACCATCAATTAGGTCTATCTCTTAAAATAAATATACTCTATAGTCTTCATCATTGATGATGTGTTGCAATAAAATTTGGAGAGAAGATAACTTGACCTCAACAGGATAAATGGCCTTAGTGATATAAATAATTGAATAAGGTGTAGTTCCTATTAGAGTATGGGATGTGGTATGGTATGACCAAAGGGAATTTAATAGCTATAAGTACCAATTACAACCAATTTTATTGATAATGTTCTTCATAATATTGATAATGCTTTTATTAGAATCCTCACCTTGGTTGTCTTATGGGTGGTAGGCATTAAAGAAATGTTGTTTGATGTGGTATTGAAAACAAAGTGATGTAAGTGAGGGGAATGGCTTCCACCCACTTAGTAAAGTATTTGGTAGTAATCAGGACATGTTTATGGCCATCACAAGATGTGAGATTGATCTTCCCTATGAGGTCGAGTCCCCATATTGATAATGGCCATGGTGTTGTCAATGGTTTGAGTGTCTTGGTTGGATCTTGAATTAGATTAGCATGTTTCTAAAATTTGACACACCTCTTCACATGTGAAGTTGCATCTACTTCCATCATTGGCTAGTAATAATTAGTACACAGTAAATTTTTGGCCAAGATTGCCTCGCTGGTATGGGCTCCACACACTCCTTTGTGGACTTCCCTCAATTTTAGTCCTAATTCTATCGAAGGTAAATAATGAAGTAGAGTTCTATCATAGCTTATACAATACAAGGTCAATCTAATTAGGGTATAGTGAGAGAATTTATGGGTGAAGGCTTTTTTTATGTGATAAATTAGAGGCATAGTTTGGTCTTGAAGATAGGCATATATGTCTAAGTACCATGGAGACATGGGACCAACTATGTTACAAAAAATCTCAACATTTGATTGTTCATGTGTTAGGATTAAAATATATTTAATAATAAATTGGTAATCCCTTACTTTATCTATGCTCTAAATCATAGATCCAATAGTGGCCATAGCATTAGTTATTCTGTTATTGGCCTAAATTACTCTATCAAATTAGATGTTAGCAATCTATCACTTGAGAATATTCACCATATCTGTATAGGGCACTAACTTCTCATTCTTGGTTTGGCACTTTTCTATGACCTAATTAATGATTAAATGAGAATCACCATACACCAATAAATGTTGAATGTACTATGATATTGCTTAACAAAGCCTTACAAGAAGTGATTTATACTCTACCATGTTATTGGTACAAGGAAATCTAATACAAAAGGACTTTGGGATTAGATCCCCTTATGGTGTAACAAATAATATTATAACACCTAAGCCACAAGATGTAAATGAATCATCAAATTACATCTTCCACTGTTGATCTTCAAGATGTGCTTCTACTTTATCGGTGGTCATAATGGCCTCATCTCAGAATCCAGATGTGAGGGGTTGAGTATCTTGAAGAAAAGCTTATGCAATCTGATTTGCAAGTACTTGCCCCTTAATGGCCTTCTAATTGGCATATTCAATTTCAAACTCACTCAATATCATAATCCAATTTACCATGCATCCCTATAAAGCTATTTTGGAAAGTAGATACTTGAGTAGATATACTTTGGCAATAATAATGGTCTTGTTGTTCAACATGTAATGACGTAAATTTTGGGCTACGAAAACCATTTCTATATAGGGTTTTTTAACTAGATTATAATTATACTCATATGTGACTAAATTTATGCTCAAATTATAAATGACATGCTCTTTTCCTTGTTCATTATGTTGTGTTAAAAGTTCCCTAGGGTATTTTTAGTTGTGGACAAGTAAGTATGCAATGGCTTGATTGGCATGGATGACAATAAAATAGGTGGGTTGGCAAGATATGATTTAAGTTGATCAAATTCTTTCTAGCACTCTTCATTCTAAACTAATGTAATTCCCTTCTTTATCAAGTACATAAATAGATGGCATTTTTCATTTAATTATTAGATGAAGCATCTGATAGATCAAATTTTTCCCTTTAAATTATAGAGCTACTTCAAGGTAGATGGTGGTGGAATTTTTGTAATTACACAAACATTGGCTGGGTCAAATTCAATGCCCTTGCAAGAGACAATGAATTCTAATAATTTTCCAAAAGTTATATCAAATACAAACTTCTTTAGATTAAGCCTAAAATTTTACTTGTGAAGTCTCTTATATATTCTTTGTAGTATGGTTGGATGATTGGCACATGCCTTTCATTTACCTAGGATATCATCGATATAGTCCTCAACAATGCCATGCATCATGTCATGAAAAAACACTATCATAGCTCTTTGGTAGGTGGTTCTAGCATTTTTAATTCCAAATAGCATCACTTGATAACAAAACATTCCCCAAAAAATGGTGAACATTATCTTGTGTTGGTTTTCTAGTGTTATTATGATCTGATTATACCCTAAATAGCCATCCATGAGAGAAATCATTGCATACCCAACCATTGAGTCAACTATCATGTAAATATTAGGTAAAATAAAGTCATATTTTAGGTAGGCTTTGTTGATATCTCTAAAATTAGTACAAATTTTGATACCTTCTAGTTTCTTACTGACTAGCACAATGTTTAAAATCCACTCTGAATAGTTAATTGGCTTAATGTATTTCACATCTAAGAGTTTTTACAACTCTTTATTGACTAACACAACAATACAAAGATGAATCTTATGTAGCTTCTACTTAATGGGTTTGGAATTAAGATATAGAAGATGTTGTATAAATAATGTGGGGTCCTAATTTGGCATATCCAAATAGGCCCATTCAAATATGCAAATAAATTCCTTCAAAAGGGTTATAAAAACTTCACATTCATCCTCAGTAAGGGATGTACCTAGTTTAATCCACTTTGGGTCCTCTGGAGTCTCAATGTTCACCTATAAAGTATCATTCACAATAAATGTATAACCATTATCTAAATTAGTCAGCAAGGAGTTAAATTGATTGGCAATAGCAAAGGCCTCCAAATAAAATAGTTCATCTAATTCACCTAAGTAGGATGAATCAAAATCTCCTAATGTTGGAAACAACCATGAAATAAATACCTCAAGGTACTTTGGACTAATATTTTTAAAAGCTTACCTCTCCTCATTACTGATCTATAATCTATAAATATGCTTTCAATGGTAGGTTTCCTATGCTTCATAAGAAGAGGGGTGGACATCCCCATCTAATGGCATCAAAAACTAGTTTTCACCAAGAGACTTGCCTTTCTCTTTACTTTTTCCCTTCAAAGAGGTTTTCACTTTCAAAACTAAATGTTTGATTTTCTTTTTTTTTTGGCTAGGGAAGTTCACCTACTCTCAAAAATAGGTAGCAGGATCCAATCAAATAAAAAATACCTACTTATGGTCTCCAAGAGGAATGTGATTCCTCAATCCCATTAAGTCATATGTGGCCTCATCATTTTCAAACTCATCTAATGGAATTTTTGACTCTTATTGGTCCTAGTCTACCAATTGTGGATGATAAAGGGTTAAATGCAAAGGTTGATAAATAGGGTTAATGATAAAAATGGCATGGGCGTTAAACAAATTTATAGTGGTAAGGTCATCATAGATGTTATAATTAGACCCTACATTACTACAGGCATTATCTTTTATAGTCGTTGGTTTTAGAAAATGAATAAGGTATGTAGGGTCACCCCTAAGTAGTTTAAATCAAATACCATGGGTTCCCTTTTACTTAGTCATTAAGATTGGTTTGATTGTGCCTTGTTGATGTAGCCCTAGGACTCTAGATTCATAATCTAGGTGCTCCATAATCTAGTTAGGGATAGGATACTTTACACTTTGGTAATAGTTAGCTAACTCATCAATGTAAATCCATGAATCATCTTTTGTTAAGGGGTCATGTTGTAGGCTAGAGGCTAGTTTGAAAATAATGGGCTCATTCAGCTGAGATTTTCCTTTGGTTTCCCATTCTATACGAGTGGTTTTGGCCTTAGGTATCGCATAAGCTTTTGTATTTTTAGGAAATTTGGAAATATTGAATTCATTATGGGTATTATATTCTCTAAGACCTTTGCCAGTTATATATAAGTGGTTAGAAAAGTCTGGTGGAGGCATGGTTGAGGTAGAGGCTAAGTTGTCTGAGCTAATATAATTAGTTTTTGGGCCTTATTCAATGAATTTTCCTTCTTCGACTCTTTCTATGTCTAATTTGAGCACATGATTCATGCCAAACTAATAGTTATAGATTTTATACTTGGCCTCAAGACATTTATAATATTGATATGGATAAAGATCGGTTGGTATAGTCACTTTCATTCTTAAATGTGGAAATATTATACATTGATGCAATGTAGAAGGTATAGCCTTAATTTCATGGATCTAGGGTCAGCCCAATAACAGATTGTAAGATAGTTTCAAGTCCAAAACATGGCATAAAGTATCATGGGTCAAACTCTCAATAACCATTGGCAAGCTAATAGTACCTTGATATTCTCATTCTTTGCTACCATATGCCTTGATAACAATGGTATTTAGATATAAGTCAACTATTATATATCTAATATGTTTGAATAACTTCAAAGACAAAATGATGAGACTCAAACCATTGTCTACGAAGACACATTTAACTCTATGGTTCATTATACTGACCTCAATGTATAATGGGTTATTATATACAGGGTCTAGAGATGACATGTTACTTTAGTCAAAGGTACGATGTTGGCCAGGGGCCAAGTTTCCTACCAGGGCATGAAATTTGTCTGGAGTGATGTCATCTAGCATGAGGGACTAGTTCAAGTACTCATTTAGGACATATTTTTGGATGGTAGACATACATAGAGAATTGATAATAGATATGTGTGGAGGTATTTTATTTAGTTGTTCCATAATATCATAGGTCTTCCCCTCAATTTTGTTAGTTGTTTTATTTATGATAGGCATGTAAGGTTGATTGGGCTCATTTATAATCTTTGGTTTCAGTCTTTTGATAGTGACTTTGTCTCATGAAGTCACGATTGTGCAATATTTATCTATAACTTGATTTTGGTAGTTGTCTAGGTAAGTAATAAGGCTTGGAATGATAATTCTAGGGTGGCATGATCTTGGTTGTCAACACAATCCATAGAATAATCATCAACATAGGGAGGTTGATAGGTATTGCTCAGTTGATAAGCATTGTTGGCCAAAGGTATAAGTCTATTGGTAGTTGGTTAGGGATTAATGGTGATAGTGGTAACCTGACTACCTGAAACATGTCCTAAAACATTGTTATAGTTATACACGATGGCATGCTAGCCGCCTTGTTTAGTTTGGTTGATTTACCCTTGGTTTATACCATTATATTGATTTTATTGTGGTCAGAGTTGCTGCTATTAATTTTGCCTATTTACCATTTTTATTATTGTTGTTAGTATTGTTGTTGGTTTTTGTTATTTTTATTATGTTGGGGAAATGGATTATGGTATATACCCAAGTTATGATTAGTCATAGGAGCATGGGTGTCTCTTTCTATCTTGCCATTTTCTAGCATATTCTCAATCAAATGTGTGAGTTGGATACACCATCTTATAAAATGTTCTCTGACATGATGTTACTCACAAAATTCATTTTCTTTATACTAAACAGTAAAATGAATCCCTTTAGGAAATGGATTCAGTATTGGCCAATTGATCATATTTATTATTACTAATATATGAAACACAAATTCAATAGGCTCACCAAAGTCACTAAATTTTCTAGAAATGGGTGGTATTCTCCTTAGATGAGGAGCTCGCAATTAGTTTTGATTTTATGGTAGTTGGTTTTGTGGACATCATGGTTGAATGTATGTAGGAGGTGGTTGTTGAATGGGTGGAGGTAAATGGATAGTCAGTGTTTATAACATTTGAACATGGCATGACTCTATTGCCAACAACATTCTTATTATACTTGTAGGGTTTTGGTCTCTCATTGTTGTTAGCTTGAGGTGGCATTAAACCTGGTATTTGAATTAGGTTTTAGTTCTAGTTATATTGGCCTTAATTTTAATTCTAGCTCTAATTAGAAGATGATATCTTGATTATCCCTTTATTAACAAGGGATTTTTCAATTTATATTCTTTTCTCTATAACCTCTTCAAATGTATGAGCACATTGCAGCTCGAGATGGTAAGATATCTCATTATGTAGGCTCTTGGTAAATCTCATGGCCAACTATTTATCTAGCATATTATGAGTAAATTGGATTACTAGTGCTATCCAACATTGTATGTAGTGAAGATTTCACCAGTCTTCTATTTATCTTAAACAAAGTTGATAAAAGTAATCTCATGCTCAAGATTATATGAAAAGTGTTATACAAACTTATCTAAAATAACATTTAATTTAGGTACATAATTCTTCAGTAATTTCAATAGCCATTCCAAGGATTGTTTAGTTAGACTCCTTGGAAAGAGTAGAAGCAAGTATATGTTGTTATATGCCACTGGCTGATATGCAATAAATCATTTGTTTAGATGTTATTTAGGGACACTTTTGTGTTTTTATTTTTCAAATTTAGTCCACTCATAACCCAAAAAAAATAGTATTTGCAGATACTCTAAGTTGAATAGATAAGAGCATATTTCATCAAGTTTGAATTTCTTTATTTATTTTCCAATCTATATAGCTTGAATTGCATCCTTCATCTATTACAACTCTTACACAAAGAAATCAAAAGGAGTGGCTTATTGCTATGGAGGTTGCATGATCAAAGGTGGATTACCCTAACTTGGGTAGGCATATTATGATATGTTGGTCGAATTGGTTAGATGACCAATTATGCATATCCATGTATTGGGATTATATTATGGATATAAAATACATTATTTTTGTAAGACATTTTAATTTGGATTGACTAAATAACCCTGAATAGTGAATTATGGCTACAATAATGGCATTTGGTTTTATGGGATGTGTAGTATTATTGTGTCTAGGAGGGAACTTGTTGTCTACTCATCTAACCCTATTATAAATAGGGAACATGTTGTTGACTAGGTCCCTACTATTGAAGCTATTGATAGTTGGATCCTTATTACACGTGCAATACCCATTGGGTAAAAGATAACTATTATCTAAAACCTAGTAATTATTATACATAATAACCTTATCATTGGTTGAAAACCTATTTTTGGATTGACACTTTGGCACCAAGTCAAAAGTATTGTCCCTTGAATAGCACATTGTACTCCTTATACTCAGTATCGACACTTTTTGCCTTAGATTATACTCCTTGTAATCAAATGTATCTTCCTTTTAATATCACCAAATTGAAGTGTGATTAATTATATTTTAAGCACTAAAAAAATTGTATACAAATTTTATAAATGCCTAAGTTTCTCTCTTTTCACCCTAGTCCCTGTTGACCAAATTTGACTTTTAGGTCAAATTGGAGCACCCCTAGGTAAAAAATTGGTTTTTATATGTTTAAATGGTATAATTCATATGTAAAAATGTCTTTTATAGGTCAATTAATGTCATTTAATTTTATATTAGCCTTGGTCCTTAGTCATTTTAGTATTTTTAGTCATTTTGGGTCATTTAAAGGTCAAAAAAGGTGCATTTAATGAGTTGTATTGATTTATTGTGAGGTTTTAAGGTTAAAAAATATTATTTCACATCCCATGTGTCCCAAGAGGTCTTAATAAACTGACATAACTGAGATATGGTAGGTTCTTTAGAAGAAAAGGTAGTTCTCTTGAGGAAAAAGGAGAACTTGGCACTTGTATGGCCCATGGGGAAGTTTTCCACATGGGAGAAGATAATGGTATGTCTCTTAAAATTTACCAAGCTTAGTTCCACATTTTAAGTCCTTTGAAAGTTCCATTTTTGGCCTAAAACCATTCTACTCCTTTTTCACCCTTCTTGGCAAGTAAAAGTAGTCTTCAAGTTTATACTTAGTACGGTCAGCTGAAAAGGTTGCAATTAAAATATTTTTGGGATGTTATTTTAAAATAAAATACCTTAATTTACATATAAATATTTTGAATAATGGTGGTATTTTCTTCACGAACCATCCTCATGAAACTGACTGTATTTTTATACCTACTTAGTTATGCACCCTATAGGTTTTGCCTTGTTTTGAGTATATCCATAGAATACACTTTTTGATATTAGTTAAAAATTATTTTTAATACTTACCCTAATGTCTCCCATGCTTTTTTTCACATTTAAAGCTGTATGGATGAGTCAAGTAGCTCAAAGTTGTAAGAGAAGCACCATTATGTACAATAGGTAGTTTTTTCACCATTTGAAGGATTTTCTTATTTTGATGGTGGTATTGTAGGGTTAATATGTTTTTTTTTACATGTTTCCATGTTATCTTGGTCACTATGACCTCTCAATCTCCTTTCCCAAGGTAGTTCTCCATGGAATCATAGTCATGCAATAAAATATAGTCAAACAGCCATTAATGTACATCTACAGGTGTCCTCATGAAGAATTTCATGTTGAGAAGGAGTTTAGACTAAGATATATCTTTGAATATGAAATTTATTTTTTTATGCTTAAGAGTGGTCTAAGACTCATTGAAATCTATAGATAATGCTCACTACCTATCATCCTATACCACTACCAGTACATGAACATAACCACTACAGGTGGTACTACATAGGGTAGGGAAACCATTTTAAGGTGTTATAATTAATGATGAAACTCTCTTTGAGGTATTAACATGAATAAAACCTCATTACATACCCATTTAAAGAGATAAAATGGAAAATGGAAGGAAAGACTGCCTTTAAAGATGAAGTGACTGAGTTCTAGGATTTAGTCCCTAAAAATGCAAAATAGAGGTCCATAGACATTTTATGAATAACATATGACATAGTTTAAAGAGACTCTACTGCATCCTAATGAGCATGCCTTATATTCTCTAGAATAGATAATACCTATAAAAAAATTTAAGGGCAAAAAGTAGGTGGAGATTGGTTTCTTAAAGGTCCAAAGTTATCAATTTATTATTGCTTTTAGGCAGTGTTATCTACAGTCGTGAGTCTCAATATGACCTTATTCACCTAAAGTATAAACTTGACCTTACCACCATGTTTTAATGATTCTAAATGGTTAAAATTTACATATATGTCCTAAATTATCATCAAGAGGATATGCATTATGTTTTTGCTTCCTAGACCACTCTCAGTCTATACAAGTTGCTAAAAAAGCCCACCTACAAGTAGACAGTGAATTAATCTTAGTGTTTCAATGGTATTTAAACCCATATAAGATGAATGATAGTATGATTATACATTATGTGATCCTCATTCTCATGGAAGGTCTTGAAACACTATGACCAAGCTCTTTGAAGCTAATGTATGCACCTACAGGGGTCAGATAGTTAGGGTAGGTAGATAGTGAGTTAGTATTGGTGTTTTGGTAGTGTTTTGGGGCATCCAAGGTGAGTGAAGTTATAAAATATGTTTTTTTACCTCATTTTATTTCAATGAGAGTCTTAAAAAAACATGAAAAAATCCAAATTTGAACCTATAGGTAGGGTTCCAAAGAGCAATATAGCCAAACAGGGAAGGATTCATTTCATGAGCTTAGAGTGTAGGTAAGAGGTATAAATAAAGTTTTAACAATGAAAAAACCCTATAATAACCTCCATTATATCCATTATAAACCTCAAAATCTCTAAAAAATATAAATAAGTATATACAAACCTCTTCAAATCTTATGAACACCTACAGCCATTATAGGTGACTGTTACATACAGTAAGCTGAGAAGGAGGTCTTAAGTGATGATATAAGGTCACATAGGGTGAAAACATGGTTATAAAACATGTATTAATGATATTAAAAGATAATAATATCTCATATTCATTATCCTCAAATTAAAAACATGTTTTTTCACCTATAGATGCAGTACAAAACAAAATACAATCAGGATTTTGTGCATAATATTGACTAAAAGAAGGGGTTTTAAGGGTTATCAAGGGTATGTAGTGAATTCATAAGGATAAACAAGTTTAAAAAATATTTAAAATTATTTTTTTCCTTTAAGGTTCTCTCTCTCATGTAAATCATGCCAAGAAGGAATCCTAAACAAGCCAAACTCAGTCAAAAGTGTGTACAGTCTGCCTTTGAAGGAGTCTGTCTTGGTTTTTTTCAAGTTTGAAAGGTCAAATGACCAAATAAAGAGTTTTAAATTTGTATATATTTACCTTAAAAATTTTATACTATCTAAAAACATTCACCTTGTTTTTAAAAATAGGGTATATACCCTCTATTTTGTCTCAAATAGAGAGTACATCCCCTCATGCATGAAACTGGCAGTTTTGGAGAGATAGGTAAGAAGTATAAACCAGAAGCACATGGAACCATTTATGAAGGTGTATTAAGTTTAAATACACCTAATAAAAAATGATAATGATGTAATTAAATTTATCATATAAATAGGGCGCTAATAAAACCCAAGGTTGCATTCAAACTATTGGACAAAGTTTAGGTCTAAAAGCTAGATTTGGGGTAATTTTACTCCCTAGCTTTAGGTAAGTTTTTTAAAAAAATTAACTTATTATCAGGGTGAATTCAGATGTGTTAAATCTTATGTAATGAAGAGGATTCTATATGGATGACCTAGAACATAAGGTTGTAGGCAGGCTTACTACGCAGGGTTTGAGCCTAGTGCCAAAAGAGGAGGTCATTCACACTTTTGGCCTTAAACATGCATTTCATACTATTATATTATGTTTATAGGGTCACCTAATATGTTTAAAATCCTTAACCTTGTAGACAAAACATTAGGAGAGACAATTTTGGCTTGAGAGCAACATCAAGCCTATGAAAATTGGAGAAAGGAGCTAGATAGGGCAAGTTTAGATACTCATATCATTTAGGAGGATTTGTATGGAGGCCAGGGGAGTTTGGGAAAGTTATAATATGTCTTTAAAAACCACTTTTTGTAATTTTTATACAACTCCAATGTGAAACCTGCATGAACAAAGCTTAAGAGGTCAAAAGGCCTAAAACCTTTGCTAAACCCTTGCAAAGACTAGTTTGAGGAAATGAGATATATAATGTAAAAAAATGGACCATAATTTCATGAATGATGATTTTATGTTAAATATGACTCATTTAGGATCCCTACCATCAAAATTATCTATACAAAATTGTACGAATGGGGTGAGAAACAAGATTTTCTTGATAATTTTATACAATATGCATGCTATAAGAGGAGTCTAAAGATGAAATCAAGTTTGGATGGAATATTATGACTTATAATAACTCCCTATGGACATTTCATGTCTTATAAAAACTTATAAGTATGAAATAATATCTCTCATCTCAGCTAGTCAAAACTAGCCTAGTGGACAAACTAGTGAGAACGGTGCTAAACTTTGTGTGAGCTAATTTTAAGGTGTCCCTAATGATTATAAGGAAATGGAGGGTATTTAAAATTTTCATCCACTACATTTCATGTATTTTTATGAAAATTTGAATCTAATTTTGAGGCTAAGTGTGCAAGATACATGGAAGAGGAGTTTTTTGGACTACAGATGATGATGGCTCACTTCTAGGTGATTCCAAATGACCAAGCCTACAACCAATGTATGGAGAGGCATGATTGAAACCATTACCCTTCATTCCAATCATTGGACTTGTCCCTAATCAGTTTTTATGTGTTTAAATAGGTCTAAATCATGAAGGCAATTTTTTGAGCCAGAATGAGGAGTTTTATGCCACTTTATAAGAGTTTGATGACTTGGATGGACACTTGGGGTTATTGACCTAGCATGGTTTATCCCATATCCTACCTAAAGTAAAATTAAATTATTTATCAACTTGAAAAGTATCCTTGTGACCCTTGGACATATCTCTTCTCCTCTCTCTCTCTCTCAAGTTCTATAATAACTAGCGATTTTGATGATTGTAACTTATGCTTCACCTAAGTATGGTGAATCCCTATTCATTTTCATACCATTTTATCAATAAGAATACTAATTTTTTACCTCTTAACGACTATTCTTAGTGTGTTTTACTTGAATGTTGGATCTTTATTAGTGAAGACTATGGATTCCTTAGCATGTTATCTCATTTTTGCATCTTATTTGTAGTTGGAAAGCTTCTTCTTATAGGGCATGTGAAGTGTTCTAAAAAATGTCAAGGATTGAGTGAGTTAGTATTTTAATTATCACCATTAAATTCCTCTTATCTAGTTCTCCTAGATTTTCACATTCATCCATAACCTCATAATGTAACATTGACGTGAGAAGATGCAAATTGGAGAAGTGTATGTTTATTTTGTCCTTTGATTTCATGTGTAACATGCAGCTAGTTGGAAGTCATCATGTTATTTGGTGTATCACCTCCCTTAAAATAGTTTTATTTTATTTATCTCACTCCTTTTTCACCCTCAAATTTTAGGTGTATTTGCAATCCAAAGTGGTACATCAAGGGAGCTAGCCTTATCTAGAGATTCACCTCATCCTTAGGCTACCCACAAGCCTAGATGTGTTTCCATTGTGCCACTTGGATGAGGAGAGATGAGGCATCTTCTCAAAGGATGAAAATCCAAGTGATAATGGTTTTTTTCATGCCTAATGGGACTCTTGGTCCAAGAAGTTGAGAGATTTTTGGTGTTGTTTCTCAATAATCAGCCTTTAGAGGCATTTATCCAAGCATCAATGGTGACTCTAAAGTTATATCAACTGGTCAAGCATCCCACATTATCCTTTTAATATTTTTGGTAACATTTTCCTTTGTGATATTGCTTTCAATGAAGTTTCATGGCTCATTTTGGTGTTGAGCATTGTTTTACACAGGTTGGTGAGACTTTTCAAGCTTGTGACATTCCCTATCAATATGAACAAGTTCTTAATCATCCTTGTCATGGTGTGTACTAGTCCTATCATGAAGTGTATCAATATTATATCTAACCTTCTCAATGTCTTGCTCCTAGTCAACCTAGCCATTTCTTAAGTCAATCCATTTCCACCTTCAAAAAAACTCTTTTGGGATATGAGAGGTACATTTTGGAACTTGATACTCTAAGAGGATGTGGTCAAGAGGTTCCTAGTCATTTTACTCATAAGGTGAGAGATGCATTAGAGTTGTTCAAAATAGATTGGGTACCTATTGAGAGATATAATTGGAAAGGGCTCATAATTGAGATGCTTGATGTGAGTGGCCTAGTTTCTTCCTTAGAGGATAGGCTAAGAATTCATGAAAGACAACCTCACCAAACCTATCAGCCTTCATATCCACTTCCCCAAGTTTCTTATCAGCTATATTTGATCCCTACTCATGAGCCCAATCAAGTATATCAAATTCATCCTTTTCCCAATCAGTTGGAAGAGAGAGTTGAAAAGAGAAACCTTGTTTTTAAAGCTAATCTTGATAGGCAGATTGAGTTGGCTAATATGTATATGAATCAATCCACGCTAGAATCAAATGAAGTGAAATTCAAGCTCTCATTTCCCTCTCACATTGCATCCCCACCATCTCAAAAAGAGACTTCTAATCCTAACAATATAATCTAGAATAAGATAGTGGATTCATGGGGAAAGAAAGAGGATAGAAGCATTGTTAAGGAGTGTGAAGTTGAGAATGAAGTTGATATTTTTCAAGTCACTCCCACCCTTCATCAAGAATCTTCTTATGTTCCATGTCATCCCTCATGCATTCCTTTTCCTCATGAAGACTCCTATGAACTTCAAGAAATACTTTTTCAAGAGAACCTAACTAAGAAAATTGAAGACTTAGAGTCAAGAATGAAGTTACTAAGTCAAGGTGTGATGAAAGGTTTAAACCCAAAAGAATATTTTATGCCTAAACACACCCCATCTAACCTCCCTCAAGATATTGATCAAGATAAATTAGATGTGAATGAAGTGATTGTTAAGTATAATTAATAAAACCAAGTTTTTTAGCCCAAGGTCTACCTCCCCTTCCTTAAGAGCTTCCAAAAGAATCCCCCACATTTCATTTCCAATCTAATTTTGAGTTTTATGTGCCACCTCCACCAAATAGTTCATCTTGTCCTCACACCATCACCCTTTACCTTTATGGACCTATGGTATGGGAACCTAAAGAGTAGTATTTGGTTGACAAAAAATTAGAAATCTTGCTTCAAGAAAACCTAGTTCCTTAGTAGCCTCATTGCATTAAGTCACATGACTTCAAAATGCCTAGTCTTGGAATGACAAAGAAGGAGATGGAAGATATTTTAGCCTTTGAGAATAAAATTCATGATATGGTAGTTGAGACACAAGTTGAGATCCCTCAAGAAGTCATAAATGTTGAAGAAGTGAACCCTTGTGTTGAGTTTTCCTTTTTGGTTGATAGTGAAGAATGTTTTTCTTTTATTAAAGAGGAAATCTTTGATGAAGTCCTTTTGGATTATAAGGAAGAGGATGAATGATATTATTTTGTTTTCCCCTTCATGATTCTGATCAAAATGAGGATGAGGACTTGTGGTAGAAGTTTTAAAATATTTGCAATGAATTTGAGTCTCTCAAGGGGTTTACAAATTCTTTAGAGTTGATTTCAAGTGATGGTGAGCAAGATGACATTGTCCAAAATTTCATAAATGAACAAGAACAAGTTCATAATCATCCTTGGGATGATTTATTTGAATTCATTGGAGAAAATCATACTCCTCTTCAAGGAGGCTATGATCTAGTCAAAGATGGAGAAGGTAGCCTTGGCACTCAAGTAAGTATGCAAAAGAAAAATAACCTTTAAAATATTTCCTTTCAAGAAGCATATACATTTCATGATGAAATGTTTGAAGTAATCAAGATGGGATATCATCCTCTCAACCAGTTGGGAGAAACACATCAGCTCTTGAATTATGGAACAAGCTCCTATTGGCCTCAATCTTCCAAAGAACATGAAACTAATCCTCTTGAAGCCATGCCTACTAAAGAGATACAATTTTATCATGAGATGGAGATTAGGTAGAAATATGAGGTATGTGAAAATTTTCAAGAGGAATATATATACATTGGATACCTATATTTGATTGAGGGTAGATCAAGTTAAGTGCCTATGTCTGATCTACAAAGCATCTAATCTAAGGAGAAACATGCTTGGCACCATGGTTCATCTCATGAAGAAGAATATTCAATAAACTTTCCTTTTAATCATATAAAAGAGGTATGATTATTTTCTATTTGTACATAATATTTATTTTCTAACTCCCCTAAGTGCCTTGAGCACATGTGTGTGTGTGTCTTGGTAGTTTGATTGTCTTGTTTTATGTGTGTCCTTGATTTGTGTGGTTGAGGTAATCAAGTGGTCTTGTCTTGATCAAATCCTATGCTTAAATTCCTTTTTTTTGTCTCAAACTTCATATGACTCCATAAACCCAATGGACTAATAAGGGTACTTGTCTAGTTAGTATAGCAAGCATACTTCCCTTGTGAGTCACTAATTTGTTGACTAAATTTGACTTTTAGGTCAAATTAGGGCACCCCTAGGTAAAAAATTGGTTTTTAGATGTTTTATGGGTCTAATTAATATGTTAAAAGGTGTTTTATAGGTCAAACAATGTCATTTAATGTTATACTAGCCTTAGTCCTTAGTCATTTTAGTCCTTTTAGTCATTTTTGATCATTTGAAGGTCAAAAAAGGTGCATTCAATGAGTTGTATGGATTTATTGGGAAGTTTGAAGGTTAAAAAATATGGTCACATCCCATGTGTCCCAATATGTCTTAATCAACTAACATAACTGAGATATGGTAGGTTCTTCAGAAAAAAACGCAGTTTTCTTGAGGAAAAAGGAGAATTTGGCACTTGTATAGCTCATGGGGAAGTGTTCCATGTGGGATAAGATCATGGTATGTATCTTCAAATTACCAAATCTAAAATTTTAAGTAATTTTGAAGTGCCATTTTTGGCCTAAAACCATTCTATTCCTTTTTTACCCTTCTTGGCAAGCACAAGCAATCTTCAAGTTTATACTCAATACGGTCAGGTGAAGAGGTTTCAGGGAAAATTATTTTGGGATGTTATTTTAAAACCAAATAAATTAATTTTCATATAAATATTTTTAATAATGGTGGCATGTGCTTCATGAAACTCATTATATATTTCTACTTGCTTATCTGTACACCCTATAGGTTTTGCCTTGGTTTGAGTAGATCCATATAATACACTTGATAATATTAGTTTTAGATTATTTTTACTATGTCCCCTCATGTATTCCATGTTTTTTTTCACATTTCAACCTTTTTAGATGAGTTAAGTAGCTCAAAGTTACAAGAGAAGCACCATTCTATACAACAAGCAATTTTTTCACCATTTGAAGGATTTTATTATTTTTATGGTTGTCTTGGAGGATGAATATGTTTTGGTTTACATAATTCCATGTTCTCTTGGTCACTTTCACCTCTTAATATCCTTTCCCAAGGTATCTCTCCATGGAATCACAATCATATGCAAGAAAATACAGTCAGACAACCATTAATGTACATCAACAGGTGTCCTCATGAGGAATTTCATGTTGATAAGGAGTTTAGATTGAGATATATCCTTGAATATGAAAGTATTATATTTTTTCATGCTTAATAGTTTTCTAAGACTCATTGAAATCTATAGATAATGTAATGAAATTACTTCAATAATAAAGTAAAATAGCAGAAATAGATCCAAATATGACTAAAATATATTAGGATATATGATAATAGACAAGCCACTTCAAGGGGGCAACCTCCACAAGCTTCAATAAGAGTAGAAATCATAATATGATGATAAACAATTACCCACTACCTCCTGTATATAGTCTATCTAAGCCATGGTTACTCCATAGGCTAACCTACTAACCAAATGAATGCATAGAGAAATGTGATATAGCATCAAAGAGGGATAAGTAAACCACAAGTCATCTATTCATATCCTCATACATGTGATAGGCTAAGACCATAACATGCCCTTCCTCTTCAAACCAACATTGTCTTTAATGTTAAACAACTCTAGATATTGTTGCAGAAAATCTTCACCTTCCCAAGTTGCATCTTCACTATTTAAGTTCTTCCACTTAATCAGATATTCCCTAATCTCTCTAGTTCTTAACCTCTTAGTACGTGTTTGGAGGATCTACTCTGGTTCCAAAATGACTCATCCTTTTTCATCTAGTTATGGGAGTTCTGTCTAGGCTAAAACTGTCTATCCAATGACCTTCTTCAAACATGAAACATGAAATATTAGGTGTATGTGAGATGAATGAGGTAACTTGAGCTTATAAGCCACACTTTCAATTTTTTATAGAACCTGATAAGGGCCATAATACTTAGGAGCAAGTTTTTTGTCCTTTTTCTGTTACTTCAAGGATATCTACTTGTAAGGCTACAAACGTACAAATACCCAGTCACCCACCTCAAAATTTTGCTCACTATGGTGTTGATTTGCTTGTTACTTCATCTTATTTTGTGCCAAGGCTAAATTCTCTCTCAAAATAGCCAAAACTTCTTGTTGATGTTGAATGTGCTCCTCCACATTTTGAACCTTGGTTTGCACCTTTAATGAAGAAGTGATGGAAGGTGGATGGTAACCATATAGTGCTAAAAATGGAGACATTTTAGAAGAGGTATGGAAATATGTGTTATACCACCATTCTAAAAGTGGTAGCCATTTAACCCAATGTTCCTATTTATCTGATACAAAATAATGGAGATACCCCTCTAAACATTTGTTAACCACTTCTATTTGTCCATTAGATTGGGGGTGGTAAGATGAGCTATGAGCTAGCTGAGTACCCAAATAGGAAAATAGTTTAGTCCAAAAATTACTAGTGAAAATAGGATCATGATCACTTACAATTATTTTTAGGGTTCCATGTCATTTTAGAATTGCTTCTAGAAAAATAGTTGCTACTGTACTTGCTGAAAATGGGTGTGAGAGAGCACAAAAATGGGCATATTTTATAAGCCTATCCATAATGACCAAGATAACATACTTACCTTTAAACAAGCTAACCCTGCGATGAAATCCATGGAAAACCTCCTCCCACCTTTGACTAGGAATTGCTAATGGTTGTAACAGACCTAGGGTCTTAACTATCTCACCTTTATTCTATTGGCATATCAAGCATTCTGCCACAAAATTTTTTACATCTCCCTTGAGTCCTCCCAAAATAATTATTTCTTAATTCTATGATATATTTTCAAGAACCCTGAGTGTCTCCCAATTGGAGATGCATGCAACTCTACAAGAATCTTATGCTTAAGCTCTAAATTTTTTCACAAGTATAACCTACCCTTATACCATAGGACATTACCTTTCCATTCAAATTTTTTAGAGGCTAAAGTACCTTGCTGGAGATTTTGAATCAGAACTTGTGTATCCTTGTCTTGCTCCCATTTTAATCTGGTTTCATCCACCCAATCTACTTGCAATATGGATATTACACAAATTAATGCTTATATGGATGTATCTCATCTAGATAGTGCATCTGCTACTACATTATCTTTACCCTTCTTATATATTATTTCAAAATCATAACCCAGCATTTTGGTTACCTAGTTTTGTTGTTCCTCAGATCATAATCTTTGCTCTAAAAAATATTTGAGACTATCATGATATGTTTTCACCTTAAAGTGTCTACCCATCAGATAAGGCCTCCATTGTTTAACTACATGAAAAATAACCATCATTTATTTCTCATAAATAAGTTTTTGTATATTCTTACCTTTGAATTGATGACTCGCAAATGTAATGGGTCTTCCTTCCTGCATTAGTACCACTCCCAACCTAGATCTAGAAGCATCACATTCAATAGTGAATGTCTTTGAAAAGTCTAGAGTAGCCAAAATTGGAGTGGTGCACATAGCTACTTTTAGTTTCTCAAATGCTTTGGTGGCAGCATCATTCCAATGGAAGGCATCCTTCTTTATCAATGTAGTGAGTGGAGTTGTTATACTACCATAACCTTTCACAAATCTTTGGTAGTAACCTGTTAGTCCTAGGAACCCCTAAGGTTTTTTAAGAGTTTTTGGCATGGACCATTCCATCATAGCTTTGATCTTTTGGGGATCAACTTTGACACCTTCATGGGAAATAATGTGACCTAGGTACTCTACCTCTTGTATTCCAAAAGCATATTTGGATGGCTTTGCATAAAGCTGATGATTCTCCAAAACTATCAACACCTGTTTCACATGTTGAAGATGTGCTTCCCATGTCTGACTGTAAATCAATATGTCATCAAAGAAAACCAACACAAACTTCCTTAAAAAAGGCCTAAAAATAGTGTTCATCAAGCTCTAAAAAATAGAAGGTGCATTTGTAAGACCAAAGGGCATTACCAAAAACTCATAATGGCCCTCATGCATTCTAAAAGAAGTTTTATGAACATCTTCATCCTTGATTCTAATTTGATGGTACCCCGAGTGAAGGTCTAATTTTGTGAAATAATTAGCACCATACAACTCATCAAGTAAATCATCAATTATTGGAATAGGAAACTTATCTTTGATGGTGTACTTATTGAGTTCCCTATAATCTAGGCACATCCTCCATGTGTCATCCTTCTTTCGCACCATGACCACTGGTGATGAATATACACTTTGGCTATGCTTGATGATCCCTGCCTCCAGCATCTCATGGACCATTTTTTTGATTTCAATCTTTTGTGCATATGGATATTTATATGGTCTGATATTTGGTGGTTAACTCCCTGGAAGTAGTTGAATGGCATGATCATGTTCTCTTTTTGGTGGTAGTCCTTTTGGCATGGCCCCAAATATAGATGGGTGGTCATCAAGAATCATCTGTAGATCAAGATGTGTAGATGCTTATGTGGGTTGAACTTATATGGACCATAATCATGCAATAATTCCCTCTACCCCCTTTTTTAGTATCTTGGTCATCTAATGTGAACTAACCAATTGTGGAGATTTTGCCTGTAATCCACGTAGTTCAATTTTCCTACCTTTAGAATGAAAGCACATGAATAGTTCCTATAAGTTCATCTCAATGGTACCTAAGGTTGTGATCCATTGGGCTCCAAAAATAATGTTTGTGCTACTCATGGGAATAGTAAACATAAGAGAATTAAGATTGTACTCACCTATAGCAAGCTTAATACTATGGTATTTGCCTGAACAATTAATTGTGCCACCATCTTCAATCATGACTTGAAATTATGGTGTTGGGTAGATGAAATAGTTAAATTGAGTGGCCATCTTATGGTTGATGAAGTCATGTGTGCTTTTTGTATCAATCAACACTGTCACCTTTTATTTCTTAAGGAAACCCGCCACCTTAAGAGTTTGTGGAGTACTAATACCTGCAAGTGCATGACAAGAGATTGTAAGTTGGGAATTTTTAGGTACCTCCTCTATCTCTTCCTCATCATCATTGGAGGCATCATCTTCTTCTTCATCTTCATTAGATCCCTCAATGTAGAATAACTTATTCTCAGCACGTCTATGTCCTTTGCTCCACTTGTTGTCACAACCAAAACATAATCCTTTTGCACGCTTCTCTTCAATTTGTTGTGAGGTCAATATGGTAGGTGGAGGAAATGTTGGTGTCGATATGTTATGATATTTGAAGTTAGTGAATGTCTGATTCTTGTTGGCTATGAATTTTTCCTCAGATCTACATGCCATGATAATAGAATCAAAAAATTTAAGTGGATTAAACATGCGTACCTCATGTTGAATGTGGTCCTTAAGTCTACCCAAAAATAGGTCATTCAAGTTCTCCTCAAAAATTGTCTCCACATGTAACGATAGGTTATAAAAATGATGAATATAATCCTTGACGGAGCTAGTCTATTACAATTTTGCTATTTGGCTGAATTAATTCTCTGTCACACTATTGCCATAGTGTAATTGCAGCTCCTCTATAAAAATTGACCAAGTGACATTGAGAGTCATTTTTTTCTTTTGAGCACACAACCATCGATACCAAATAAATTGATTAGGTTCAAGATACAAGGATGCCATGGTAACCTTATATCCACCTGGGATCTGATGTAGATCAAAAAAATTCTCCATTTGGTTCATCTAATTGAGTGGATCTTTTCCATCAAATTTGTGCATATCCACCTTTGGTAACAAGTTTCTCTTTGGCACTATAGTTAGATTTAAAGTAGAATAGTTGGGAGAAACACCTTGGTGGGGTTATGCAATAGTGGTAGCTAGATGATTTAACTAATTATTTTTCAAATCCATTATGATAACTACCAAACTATCTTGTATGGATTTCATATTAGATTGTATGCCTTGCACCTCACTCTGAATGCCTTACACACTATAGTCAAGCTGGCTCACTTTATGACCTATGTCAGAGAACCCTGGTATAAGGGGCCTAGTAAATCCCCCTTATGACTCTATCTCTTCCTTGTTAGAATTTTTACCTGGAGTTTTAGAACCTTTTCCTCAGCCCCAAGTTTGTGGACCTGCCATAAAAGGGCTTTACGATGTCAACCCTGATTGACACTTTTGACCCAACTTTGACTAAGCAATTTTGGAATTATATCAGCCTCAAATAAAAACATAAAAAGAAAATACCATATCCAAATTTTTATAATCTTTCCAAAAATGTAAATAACTTAGAAAAATTCTTTGAATTGTGCACTATAGAGCAATTTTATGAAAAACCCTAAAATGGAGATAACTTTTGTAAAATAGATCCAAATGAGCTAATATTTTAATGGAAGCTTAATTTAATTATTTCTCACCCCTAGTAAAAAAATTTAAGATAAATTCAAAACCATTTTTTATATATAGACAAATTTAAAAAATTAGGATTTCACCCACAAGATTGCCCAAATTGTAGCTCTGATACCACTCGTAATTAAAAATTACATCAATAATAAAGCATAATAGAAAAAATAAATCCAAATATGACTAAAATATATCAGGATATATGATAATAGACAAGCCACTTTGAGGGGGCAATCTCCACAAGCTTCAATAAAAGCAGAATTCACAATATGATGATAAATAATTACCCACTACCTCCTATATATAGTCTATCTAAGCCATGGTTACTCCATAGGCTGACCTACTAACTAAATGAATGCATAGAGAAATGTGATATAACATCAAAGAGGGATAATTAATCCATAAGTTGGCTATTCATATCCTCATACATGTGATAGGTTAGGGCCGTAGCAGATAATGTTTGTTGCCTATCATCCTATACCAATGGCTATACATGACCATAACCACCTATAAGTCATACTACAAAGGGAAAGGGAACCATTTTGAGGTGATATAATTAATTATGAAACTCTCCTTGAGGTCATAACTTGAATAAAACCTCATGATATACCAATTTAAAGAGATAGAATGGAAAATGGAAGGATAGATTGCCTTTAAAGATGAAGTGATTGAGTTCTATGATTTAGTCCCTAAAAATGCAAAATAAAGGTCTATGGATATTTTATGAATGACATATTACATATTTAAATAGCCTTTGATGCATCTTAATAATAATTCCTTATATTCTCTATCATATAGAAGACTTATACAAAGTTTGAATGGCATAAATCAAGTAGAGATTGGTTTCTTGAAAGTCTAAAGTTACCAATTTATGACTATTTCTAGGCAGTGTTATCTACAGTTGTAAGTCTCAATATGACCTTCTTCACCCAAAGTTTCAACTTGACCTTTCCAACATGTTTTAATGATTCCAAATGGTTTAAATTGGCATATATGTCCTAAAGGATCATCAAGAGGATATGCATTGTGTTTTTCCTTCCTAGACCACTCTCAGTCCATATAGGTTGCCAAAAAAGCCCACCTACAGGCAAACAGCGAATTAAGCTTGGTGTTTAAGTGGTATTTAAACCCATATAATGTGAATTATAGTATTATTATATACTATTTGATCCTAATTCTCATGGAAGGTCTTGAAACACTATGACCAAACTCTTTGAAGCTAATATATGCACCTACAAGGGTTAGATAGGTAGGGTAGGTAAACAGTGAGTTAGTATTGGTGTTTTGGTAGTGTTTTGGGGCATCCAAGGTGAGTGAAGTTATAAAATATGTTTTTTTACCTAATTTTATTTCAATGAGAGTATTAAAATATCATTAAAAAGTCCTAATTTGAACCTATAGGTAGGGTTCCAAAGAGCAATACAGCTAAATAGGGAAGGATTCATTTCATGAGCTTAGAGTGCAAGTAAGAGGTATAAAGAAAGTTTTAATAATGAAAAAACACTATAATAAACTAAATTATATCAATTATAAACATAAAAATATATTTTAAATGTAAATAATAATATACTAACCTCTTAAAACCCTATGAACACCTACAGCCATTGTAGGTGATTGTTACAGACAATAAGCTAAGAAGGAGGTCCTAAGTGATGATCTAAGGTCACCCAGGGTGAACACGTGGTTATAAAACATGTATTAATGATATTATAAGATATTAATATCTCCTATTAATTATCACCAGGGTCAAAACATGTGTTTTCACCTACATGTGTATTATAAAATAAGATACAATTAGGATTATGTGCACAGTCTTGACTAAAAGAAGGGGTTTTAAGGGTTAACAAGGGTATGCAGTGAATTTGGAAGGATAAAAAATTTTAAAACACATTAAAATTTATGTTTTTTCCTTGAATTTACTCTCTCCCATTTAAATCATGCCAATAATGAATCCTAAACAAGCCAAACTCAGTGAAAACTGTGTATAGTCTGCCTTTGAAGGAGTATGTCTTGGTTTTTTGCAAGTTTGAAAGGTCAAATGACCAAATAAATAGTTGGAAATTTGTATATAATGTCCTTAAAATTTTTATATGATCTCAAAAAAATCACCTTTTATATACAAATATGGTAAGTACCCTCTATTTTATCTCAGACAGAGGGTAATTTCCCTCATGCAAGAAACTGGCAGTTTTGGAGAGATAGGTAAGAAGTATAAACCAGAAGCACATGGAACCTTTTAATAACATCTATTAAGTTTAAATACACCTAATAAAATATGATGAGTATTTAATTTAATGGATAATATAAATATTTTTCAAAGAAAACCCAAGGTTACAGTCAAACCATTGGACAAAGTTTAGGTCTAGAAGCTAGATTTGGGGTCAACTTACTCCCTAGTTTTGGGAAAGTTTTATAATCAATTGTAACTTTTTAGTAGGGTAAATTAATATGTGTTAAATATTATATAATGAATATTATTCCATTTAGATGACCTATAACATAAGGTTGCAGGGAGGCTTACTAGGTAGGGTTTAGACCTAGTGCCAAAAGAGGAGGTCATTCACACTTTTGGATTTAGACATGCATTTTAACCTATTGGATTATGTTTATAAAGTCACCTCAAATGTTTAAAATCCTTAACATTGTATAAAAAAAATTATGAGATCCAATTTTAGCTTGAGAGCAACATCAGGACTATGAAAATTAGAGAAAGGAGCTTGATAGGGCAAGTTTAGATGCTCATATCTTTTTAAAGGATTTACATGGAGTCCAAAGGAGTTTGGGAAAGTTATCATAGGTCTTGAACAACCACTTGTGGAATTTTTATACAAATCCAATGTGAAACCTACATGAACAAATCTTAAGAGGTCAAACAGGCCTAAAACCCTTGTTAAACCCTTGCAAATACTAATTTTAAGAAATGAGAGAGATAATGCACCAAAATAGACCAGAATGGCATAAATGATGATTATATGTTAAAGAGGACTTAGTCAGGCTCCCTACCATCAAAATTATCTATATGGAATTGTAATGATTGGGTGAGAAATAATATTTTCTTGATAGTTTTGTGTATTTTGTAAGCTACAAGAGGAGTCTAAAGATGAAATCAAGTTTGGAGGGAATATTAGGATTTATACTAACTCCTTATGGAAATTTTATGCCTTATAAAAACTTCTAAGTATGAAAACAATAGTTCTCATTTCAACTAGTCAAAATTGACCTAGTGGACAAGCTAATGAGAAGGGTGGAAAATTTCAAGTAAGTTGATTTTAAGGTGTCCCTGATGCTTTTAAGGACATAAAAAGTCTTGAAACTTTTAATTAAATCCATCCCATATATTTTCATGGAAAAATAATCCAATTTTGATACCAAGTGTGCAGGATGCATGGAAGAGGAGTTTTTTGGACTACAGATGATGATGGCTCACTTATAGGTGATTCTAAATGACTAGGCCTACAACCAATGTATGGAGAGGTATGACTAAAACCATTCACCTTAATTCCAATCATCAAAAATATCCCTAATTATTTTTGGAATTTTCAAACATATCCAAATCATGAAGGTAATTTTTTAATCTAGAATGAGGACTTTTATGCCACTTTGCAAGAGTTTGATGACTTGGATGGACACTTGGGCTTCTTAACCTTGCATGGTTCATCCCATATCCTCTTCACATGAAAAACTAACTAATTTTATCAGCTTGAAAAGTGTCCTTTGGTCCCTTGGACTTCTCTCTTCTCCTTTCTCTCTTAAGTTCTATAAGAACTAGCCATTGGTGCCATTGTAACTTATACTCCACCTAAGTATGGCAAAGCCCTACTCATTTGCATACCATTTGATCAATAATATTATTGATATGTTACCTATTCATGACTATTATTAGTTTGTTTTACTTTAATTTTTGATATTTCTTATTGCATACTATGGATTCCTTAGCATGTTGTCTCATTCTTGCATCCTATTTGTGGTTGGAAATCTTCTTCTTGTAAGGCATGTGAAGTGTTCTAGGAAATGTCAAGGATTGAGTGAGTTAGTATTTTTATTAGCACCATTCAAGGCCTCTTGTATATTCTTATATTTTCACAATCATCCATAGCCTCATAATGTAATATTGATGTGAGAAGATGCAAATTGGAGAAGTGTATGTTCAGTTTGTCCCTCGATTTCATGTGTAATGTGTAGTTGGTTGGAATTCATCATGTTATTTGGTGTATCACCTCCCTTAGAATAGTTTGCTTTCATTTATCTCTCTACCTTTTCACCCCCAAATTTTAGGTGTAGTTACAATCCAAAATGGTACATCAAGAGAGCTAGCCCTATCTAGAGATTTACCTCATCCTTAGGCTATCCACAAGATTAAAAGTGTTTCCATTGTGCCACTTGGATGAGGAAAGCTTAGGCATCTCCTCAAAGGGTACAAATCCAAGTGACAATAGTCTCTATAAAAAAATTAGGGGTTTTTCTTATCTCTAAGCCAAAAATTAAATCAGTAAACAATAATCCATTTTGAACTCTCATGTTTTTTTTGAAAAACACAAAGTGAAGCTACCATTTAGAAAGTTGAAACCATTATTTTCTTACAAACATAGACATAGAGAGCACTTTTGGTGAATCCATAATTTATTAAGTTAAAACTACTAGTTAGATGTGAAAAATCCTCCAAAATAACATAAAAATAGGTGAACATAGCATAATTTTACCTAGTGAAGTCACTATTTATTAGGGTTGAAGCCACCAATTCTACATAGTGATGTCATCATTTAGCAGGTCAAAACCACCATTTAGTAGGTCAAAGCCATAGGTTTGACACTATCATTTCTGCACAAATAAATATCATAAACAAACATGGGATTAATGAAGCCACCATTACACAAGGTGAAGCTATTTATTACTCAAAAAATAGAATGATGTTAATTTCAAGGCTAAAACTCTAAACTTGAAGAATTAAATGCATTTATTAGAAAAAAATAAGCTTATCATAGCATTCTCCTTAGCCATATAGGTTGTTTGGTCCCACTAGGCATGCCATTATGTATCTTAAGTGTTTGAAGAGTAAAAAAAACATAAATTGGTCCTTTGTTAATCTAAATGACAAAAATTACGCATAAAAATACACTAGGACTAAACACTTTTGCCTAAAAACTAGGGAGAGCATAACATAATAAACAAGATCACAAAATAGAGATAAGAAAATAAATTAATTTACCTCCTTTAACAAATTTGATGATTACTTGTTCGCATAAGGATGTGCATGCTTGGTCTATGATGATTAGATTCTTCTAGAAATGTTTTTCCATGGTAATAATATCTTTACAATGGTCACTTAGCACTTGGTGTGAAGCTTGGCATAAATTGGGCACTATAACACTACTCTATAGGGCTTCTTGAAGGTATTTCAATAGAATAACCTTACAAACATAATCTTGTTAGCATATGGTGTGAGAACTTGTATTTATAGCTCTTAGAACTAACTCTAACCCTAGGGAGGTTAGGTTAAATTCTAACTTTGGTTGAGTCGAAAATAATCTAAGTTGCATTAGGCTAATCTTGGGTTGGGTCAAAACACTCATGAAATCTTAACACCTCAATTTCATATATTTGTGAGGCATGACAACTCACTTTAGATATTTTTGAGGTTGTGACTCATAATTTTTGAAATATTTAGGAAATAATAAATCACTTTATTGACTCCTTTGACCTTTGACTTCATATTTGGCTAAAAATTTCCTTTTTGGTAAATAAAATTCACTAATTTGATTTGAATTTTTTAATTAGGCAAGTTGATTAAGATTTATAAAGTAATTAATCTTTATTAGTGTTTTTTGGATTTTGGGAATTGTTTTAAATGTTATGAATTAATAGCTCGATAGGCTAAAAGTGTTAAATTACTAGATCATAATTTGACTAGGGTTAAAATTAAACTAGGTTATTGGTGCATACATGGTAATACCTCAAATAAAATAGCCTCATCATATTTTTAGGTAATTAAATCCCTTATGAAGATGAATTTGGGAAATTCAAGTGATTTCTAGGCTTAGGTTGTGTCGTTTGCTAGAAATTGAGTTGAATCTAGATTTAGGGATGAAATTGGTTGAAATTGAGTGTCTAAAGTTACAAAAATATCAAGATGAAAAATCAAGATTAAAAAAAAAACAAGATGAAAATAAATAATTAAAAAATTAATGTATTATAAAGGCAATGTTACAAAAAGAGTAATTGGCAAATCAAAGTAAGCAAAAAAGCATGTTTAAAGCAAGGTTCCTAACAAAAGAGGACACAAAGTAAGAGACACTTGAAAAATCTAAACTTTCAGATGTTATTGTAAAGGGGGAAATTACAAGCCTTTCCTCATATCAGTATCCTTTCACTATCATTGCTCACATAGATGGAAATTAATTTATAGATATCAAAGTTATGGACAATCAAGATACAAATTTTTGCTCTATGCCATTTCTTAGCTCCTTTGGAAATAAGCATCAATAAATAGATGAAACTAATGCAATCACAACAAGTGTGGGATAAATTTAGTTAAGAGTTTCATTTGCTTCAAAAGAATGTTTTCTTATTTTTAATGTTATTTATAATCCAAGTGCATACAATGTTGTGCTTGGAAAATCATGGTTACACTCAATAAGAGAAATGATTGATAGAAATAAAGGTTGCATTACACTTGATCATAAATACAAGGTTATTCACATGTCAAAAGAGGGAACATATTTAGAACAAAACCACACAAAGGAAAATATATCTTGAATAAAGATAACAAGTATAATATTAGCAAAAGAACATGATAGACAATACGATTATGTTATGCACACATATGGCACATTTTATTCAAGAAATTTTATTCATTTCCCATTTCTCATGGATTATTGTCCTCTTCTTAAGATCATTGGATAGTTTGTAAATTTTCAAACACTCTAAAATAGAATAATAAATAAAATACAAAAACATTCAAATAAAACAAAAATACTTAACATTTATATCTTTACTATCTTTTACATATGTTTTTTACTTTATGCTAGTAGATAACATATCATTTACTTTCTATACTCACATATGTTTCATGGGAACTTGAGTGTAATATATGCATACACTAGATACATGATATACGAGCATATAAATGTTAGACCTTTCCTCTAACTACATGACACACTATGTTAGGGAAATCTACTTCTATTGATCATGATTGTTATAGGTTATATTATTTTATGACCACTTTACATTATTATGTTTAACTTATATACTAACACTTACATATGTCTATACTCATTCTTAAATCTTACACAATGTAATAGATACATTATTTTACATGGAATTACGCTAACACATATATGCAGGGATTAATATGATATGTTTATGATAGTTTCTTATATTTCATTTATTCATCTTTTCATCTGACTTACTTGAGTATACTTCTTGTTTGCTACCTTATCCCAATTGTGCAACATTTGAACATGTTCCTTGCTTGTTGGCCACAATGACCTAAGTGTTGTTTCTTTAGTATGAAAACATTCAAAAATGTCATATCATTTGAGTGTGCAACATTTAAACATGCCCCTTTTTTTTGGTCTCCTTAGACCTCTTTTTCATGACATTGAGTGCTCTTGCATGTGTGCTTGATTATTTTATGAGCTTGTGATTGTTACCTCTAGAAATTTTCATGATCCATAATGTGCATCTTGGGGCTTGTTATGTTTCAATACTATGACCTTCATTAATACATATACTTATAAATGATACCACCACATGCTTCTTTACTACATGATTGATACAAATATGACATGATTGTCTTGTTCTTTTGAGATAAGGTGACTACCAGATTGCATTCCCGTCACCTTAAAATGAGGGGAATATTAGTGGGGGCATGTCATAGAGACATAATTCTAAACACATACACATGGTGGAATTGATATAATTTGATACAATTTACATGCTTCAGATATACGCTTGGGTTAGAATCTTATGCATTTGGCACCAATCTTTACATTTTTGAGATAGAGTTTTTCATATTTTTGATATATATTTGCATAGTTTACAGAGTAGATGATACATTTTGGTATATATTTTAGCTTGAAAAAAATTATAGGTGGATATTCCATGCAAATTCACCAAATCACAAACACAAATTTGAATTATATATATATTTATGCACCAACCTTACCAAGATGCACCTATTAAGCTTTATCTATCTGTAATATTTGGCTCCCTTAAGTAGTGTGATCACGATTCAATGCATTTTATGGCATTCACACTATTTTGTTTTTTATAGGTTGAGATGGTTACACCATTTTATGTAGGCAAAATTAGATAGATTATGTATACACTTGAGTTATACGATTGAGATTTAGTGATCTCGATGGTGTTGATGTGGATTTTATACACACCTTAGAAAGTTTAAACCAAGTAACCTCTAAAAATTTTATATCTTTGTGGAACTAGGTTCCACTCTAGAGAACGAGTTATAGATATGTAGTTAAAATAACTAGGTGTTGAAATAGCAGGTTGAGCTTGTGGGTTGTTAACCAAGTTTTATGGATGGATGAGTGCATTTTAATAGAAAGGTAAATCACTAGGCAAGTTGGATGGGTGTATAACTATTCTATGGTGGGAAGATCTCAAATAAACTCAAAAAATGAAAGGGTAAGGTAGAAAATAAGGTTATGTGTCTTTGAAAATGAATTTCTAAGGCTATTTCTTTTGTGGACAAGTATCTCAATAACTAGTGTTTATTGTTTATAATTTTTACACACTCACAAACAAACATGGTTAGCAGTCTGGGATAACAGATATTGGATACTTAATGGTCTCAGTTGAAGTTTGCTCTTCTAAGGGCTACTTTTACACACTTTTGTATAAGAGTTTATAGTTCAGACCAAGAAATTGTCTAGGGTAGCTATGCCTCACACCTAGAAGATTATATCAACAGAGATACTTCTACACATCTTGGATTATCAATTTAACTTGTAATAACTATCTACATCATTGAAATCTATCAATCCTCAATATCTATTACACATATAATACTAATATTCATTAATAAAATAATCATATTCATCCATAGCATTAACACACATCAGAATTATAGAATCAATACAGACAAAGAAACTTAAAATTCATTAACATAGAAAGGAAAGAATAAAGAACAAACATAGTTGCATGATAATCAATTTCTTGAAATTTTATGATATATTCATCCAAAGACTTTGAACCTTTGAAAATATGGTTCTACATATATATATAAAACTTGGGGAAGGGGTCACCTCATCCTCCAAGCTTATCACACTTTGATTACATCTTAATAGACTGTATGATATGTCTCAGTTACATGTCAAAACTTATAGATATTTTCATATATGTAACATGTGCATGTTGACAAAAACATTTAGTTAATTGTAATATAGATGCAACTAAGAATTAACTTTTTATTTATAATTTCTACATGCAAAATTGTATAAAATCAGCCTTTATCTTTAGGCTAAATCAGCTCTTGCTTAATGTTTCTCAAAATTATCATTAGAATTGTAGTTGTGTTTGTGCTTGAAGACATAGTAACTAGAGTTATTCTCGGTGATGCACTCATTTATTGAACTAGAGTTACAATCAGAGTTGAACTATGAGGTGATATTGATGTAACTATTGTTGCTAGCATTATAGGTAGAATCTGTGGAGAAGAACTGACAGGTGGTGCTTGTGTTGCTTTCTTCTTGGCATCTAACTCTTGATAATACTTATACTTAGCATGTTTTTAAAAAATTAAGTTTATGTCCAAAAGATGAAGCCTAATCACCCTACTTGTTTGATCCATCAGTATATAATGTCATCCTCCAAGTTTAGAATGCTTTGATTACATTTTAATAGACTATATGATATGTCTCATTTATATGTCATAACTTATAGATGTTTTTAGATATTCAAAATGTGCATGTTGACAAAATCATTTAGTTAATTATAATATGGATGCAACTAAGACTTAACTTTTTATTTATAACTGCTACATGCAAAATTATATAAAATCAGCATTTAACTTTAGGCTAAATTAGCTCTTGCTTAATGTTTCTCAAAATTGTCATTATAATTGTAGTTGTGTTTGTGCTTGATGATGTAGTACCTGGAGCTATGCTTGATGATGCACTCGTTGATTGAACTACAGTTACAATTAGAGTTGAAGTATGAGGTGGTATTAATGTAGCAATTATTGTTAGCACTATCAGTGGAATCTATGGAGAAGAAATGGTAGGTGGTGCTTATGTTGCTTTCTTCTTGGCATGTAACTCTTGATAATAATTATATGCCTTAGCATGTTTTTCACAAATTAAGTTTAGGTCCAAAAGATGTGGTGTAATCACCATATTTATATATTCCATCAGTATAGTATGTATTATCTTGGTGGATCAAAAGCTAACCTAGAAGATTTTTACATTTGTTACCTTTTTATTGTCCATGCTCAATTTGGCTTCAATGTCTTCTAAACTTAGTCCTTGTAGTCTCTATTTTAAGCCATTAGAGGCTTGTTGAATCATCTGATCAAATGTAGCTCAAGTAACCAATTTCCCTCTACTATTTTGGATTATTATCAATTCAAGCTTAATCAAAATTTTCTCTACTTGCTTGTCTTGTTTGGTCAACTTGTTTACTATAAATTTACAAGATGATACCCAATCTCGAGCCTTCTATGTTCTTATTAGAGCTAAATTTAATGCATTTAATGCCTTCAAAGGGGTCATCAAGTATAAGTGGATAAATACCTTATTAGGGGTGTACAATACCAATAAATTAAGCTTATTCTCATCCTCTCTAATAATCTTGAACAATCTAGTTATTGAATTTATATGGGGAGCCAAATTGACCCTCAAATAATGAATTGAATTGAAAATTTCATATAGCTTGAGTGTTGAATTTTGCACATCCTATTCAATAACATGAGGGACATAAATTACATATTTTTGGTCTCTTATAGTTTCTAAGTCTTCTTTTAGATCTTGTATAACTAGCTTTGTTCCCTCATGTATGGCCAAGATTACCTCAGTATAGGTCTTGATATAGGACTTGAGGTCCTCAACGTATGGGGACTGACCCTTATTCCTGTTCTATCTTTTGAAATGGAATAAACCTCTTCCCTTTCTTCCATGATCAAATTTATACTAGATTTATCCTCAATCTTCCTCTTCTTGACCCATTGGACTGATCTTGTAGCCTTGTCAAATAATGAGCTCACCACTGGAAGTCCAGTGATCTTAAGATTGGACCTCTTAAAGGCCAAAGATCCTAATTCCTTGGACCAATATAGAAGAGTGAGCTTTAAAGGATATGATGTTTAAGCTTATACTTGAACATGATCTTCAATATTAGGATCAATTTTTGAGGAAGACATGGCCATTAAGGGCTAAATTATTTTAGAACAGTCTATGTTTTTGAAATGTGGCATTGGGTGCATAGCATCGACTGGTTACTTTCTTGGAGCCCTCTTGGTTCTCACTACTATGGTTGTGGAGACTATTGTTGAAGAAGGTAGAGTTGAACCTAATTGGGTAGAGGAAGAACCAAATTAAGTGGTACATTGGTTGATGGTTAGGATGGACAGAGTTGTGGTTGAAGGAATGGGCACTAAAGGAATAGAAACTACAGTACTTGGGGATGAAGAAGGTGAAGTGGCACTAGGTAGAGTATCATATGGGTGCATAAAAAGGAGACTAATAGAAATTTCTTGAACAAGAATGAATGTGGAAATAATTAGAGTAGGGATAGAAGAAACAACTGGCAATGACATCGATAGAAAAAGGCCTAAGGGGGTTGTGAGAAGAAGACCCTTACCAAATAACTCACCATTGATAGGTACTTTGGCTTTTAGCACTTTGAGGCTTAAGGCATTCACCTACTATAATTCCTCCTCATCCACCTCTTGTGTTGGCTAACCTTCTAGTGAAGATTGTGCCTCCTTAAGTGCTTGTGTGGGTGGGGTCTGAGGTTTATCCCTGTTTAGCTTCTTTTAATATCACCTTTTTGTTAAGCACAGGATATACTAAGTGGGGGGGTGAATTAGTATATCATATATCTTATAAATTTTCACTTAATCAAATTCTTTTTCTTTAATCACTTAATCATACATTCAAGATATGCAATAAACTAAAACAATAATATGCACCACACAAGAGAGAGAGAGAGAGAGAGAGAGAGAGAGAGACTAGATTTTTACATAGAAACCTAATGTGGTAAAAACCATAGATAACAATTTCAAGTATATGACTGAGCATCAACTCAAATTACAAAGTTCATAAGCACTAACCTATAGGAGTGCCAACCCATTTGCCAATCACCAACACAATAACTATTTATAAGCACCAACCCCTTGCAAAGATTTGTGAACACCAATAGATAGGAGCACCAACCCTTCTTGTGTATAAAACACAATTATCTTTCAATGTTGATTTCTCAACAAATGATAAAAATCTTCAATATCTCTTTCTATTCTCTCATCTTTTCTTATATTAAAAAATTACAAACCATTCACTCTCTTGCATATTATAAATGGCTTCACAAGCCTTTATTTATATCTTTCCAAATGAACTTTGACATTCACCCTTTTTGACTCTTCACTTCTCATGGAAAATGGCACCAAAATTGCATGACCCTTCAAATCCTTGCATTTAAAAAGTCACACGGTGAACCTTTATGAGAAAATGCATCCTTTCCTCTTTTGTCTTTATCTTTGTGACCTTTCAAATTCCTCAAAGTGTCCCTTCATGAGAAATTATGCCCTTCCTCTTTTGTCTTCACTGGGTGACTCTTGGAATTCCTCAAGATGACTCTTCATGGGAAAATGTGTCCAATTTCTCTTTTGCCTTTACCCCATGACTCTTTGAATTCTCCATGGGCCCTCTTTTGACTTTTATGCAACCAAAAATATATTCATTAATATTAAATAAATATCAACACATTTTAGCCAAAATGTGAACATTAAAAACACCTTTGACAATAAATGTTATGGAACCTTTATCACCAATGCTAGACCTTTGACATCAATGACAATATTTCTAATAATCTCCCCCTTTGTCATTGATGGAAACCTCAAACTAAAACTACCACATCCTAAAACTTGTATTACATATGCCAATCTACACATACAATAACTCCCCCTTACTGTAGCATCCTGTTCCCATTCTTTGTACATGTTTTTGCACTTGTTTCTACACTTATTCCTTGTACCTATTTTTGTTCTTCTCCCCCTTTGACATCAATGTCTAATGGCTTATTCTGGAGCTAACACTTAGCTCCTCTTCAACTGATGCTAATCCTCAATAGTAAGAAGTAAAAGAAATTACTCCCAACTTTTCTCATAGATACTCGAACGTGTCTTTTGGTAGTACTTTTGTGAAAATATCTGAAATCTATTCTAAAGTACTGATATATTCCATTTTAACTTATTGATCTACCACCTGCTCTCTCAAAAATGATATTTGATAGGAATATGTTTTGTTATTGAATGTATCACTAGATTTTTAGAAATATTAATAGAACTTGTGTTGTCACAAAAAATAGAAATAGTTAAAGTTTGCTTCATCTAAAGTACTTGAGTATAACATAAAACCACTATAATATATTTTACTTCAACTATAAAAAGTGGTACTAAATTCTAATTTTTACTTAGCCATGATACTAAGCTATCACTAAAGAAGAAAGCTCTGCCACTTATACTCTTTTGGTCATCTAAACAACCTACCCAATCTGACTTTGTATAAGCAACCAAAGTGAAATCTCTACCTGTGGGATACCAAAATATATAATCCAATGTCCCCTTGACATATCTAAATATTCTCTTCACCAACTAAACATGACTCTCCTTCGAGGCTACCTGATATCTCACAACCATGCCTACTGCATGCATGATGTCTGGCCTCAATGTTGTCAAATATAAAAGACTACCAATCATAGATCTATACAAATATTAATCTATAAAAAGTGAATCTTCATCCTTACCTTTTTCCCTATACCCATTGGTGTGCCAATTGGTGCACAATCCTCAAAACCAAATTTTTTCAACATTTCCTTGGCATATTTACTTTGAGATATGAAAATTAATTTATCTGACTAAAATATTTGCAAACCTAAGAAAAATGATTATTCTTCAAGCATAGACATCTCAAATTCTTTTTGCATATTACCAAAAATTATGTTATCATCTTTTCAATGTGTCCTCCAAATATTATGTCACCAACATATACCATAACAATCAACTGATTTTCATCTTCTATTTTGATGTAGAGATTAATGTCAGTAAAACCTCTCTTGAAACCTT
This sequence comes from Torreya grandis, assembly GCA_037957365.1. Taxonomy (NCBI): domain Eukaryota; kingdom Viridiplantae; phylum Streptophyta; class Pinopsida; order Cupressales; family Taxaceae; genus Torreya; species Torreya grandis. The sequence continues at coordinate 289,714 of JARHVA010006749.1, read as the reverse complement.
GATCTTGCAGGTACTTATCAAGTCTTACATACCAAGCTTTGAGACATTGTTTCAATCTACATAGTGCTTTCTTCAATCTGCATATATGGATACTATCATTTGAGAGAATAAATCCTTTATATTGTTCAATGTATACCTCCTCTTCTAGATTCCCATTCAAGAAGGCAGACTTGACATCCATCTGAAACACTTTAAAATTTTTAAACACTTCATATGCAAGAAACATTCTAATAGCCTCTAACCTTACCACTGGTGCAAAATCTTCTTCAAAAGCTATACCCTCAATCTGAGCATATCCTTTACATACTAACCTTGCTTTATTCTATGTAACTTCACCATCTTCATTCAACTTATTTCTATATACCCATTTTATTCCTATCACATTTTGATCTTTTGGTCTAGGCACTAATTCCCAAGTATCATTCTTTTCTATTTGATTTAATTTTTCAACCATTTCCTTAACCCAATACTCATCACGTTTAGCTTCTAAAAAAAATTTAGACTAAATTTTGGATAACAAAGAAAAATTAACTTGCTCATATTCACTTACCATCATCCTTCTGGTACAAACTCCTTCATTTATGTTTCTGATGATGTCACTCTTATTATGATTTCTATGAACATATTTGGATGGGGTCTTAGTGTCTTTTTTCTCCTTCTCATCCTCATATAATTCTCAAAAATCTTCTTCTTTAATGATTTTAGGAGTGTCTACTATCACTAGTTCTTTGTGTTATATCTTCATCTATCTTGACACTTACACTTTCAACAATATTTTTGGTTTTTTTGTTATAAAATTTATAAACTTTCTTTTGCAAGAATATCCAAAAAATATACCTTCATTTTTTCTAGATTCAAACTTACCCAATTTTTCATCAATTCTCTTTATGAAGCATCTACTGTTGAAAACTCTAAAATAATCTACTTTAGCTGGTTTATCTTTCCATAGCTCATAGGGAGTCTTGTCACTGTTGACTCTTAATAACACTCTTCTAAATATGCACTATTGTACTTACTACCTCTCTTCAATATTTATCTAATATCTTGTATTTATTTAGAATTATCCCCACCATCTCCTGAACTATTATGTTTTTTTGCTCAACTACTCTATTTTACTATGGAGTTATAGCTGCTGAATAATGTCTCTTTATCCCATTGTCTTCATAATACTCAATAAAGTCATCTGACATGATTCTTCCTCGATCTGATATCAAGCACTTAATCTTCAAATCAGTTTCATTTTCAACTAAAGACTTTAATGTCTTGAAGTGGCTGAAAGATTTTGATTTTTTATTCAAAAACATCACCTAAGTCATACATGTAAAATCATCAATAAGCAACATGAAGTATTTATTACCTTGAGTACTTTGAGTTCTCATAGGTCCACACAAATAAGTGTGAACAAGATCTAACATCTGAGTGGTTGAGTATTCTTTTGTCTTAAACTATCTTCTAACCTACTTCCCATGTTAAAATGGTTCACAAAGCTTGTTGGAGGGATTTTTAATCTTTGGAAGATCTCTAATTTCTTTCTTTGTGTTGATGTTGACAAGATTGTCAAAATTTATATGTCCCATTCTCATATACCATAGACAACTTTTTTCAACCTAACTCATACAACATTTTTAACCTTTGATATCTAATAACATATATAAATTGTTTCTTGTTTACTAATCATTTGTAATCAACACATCTGAATCTTTTCTCCTAATTTCATAACCTTTTACATAAAACTTCTTCCTTTTTCATTTCCTCTTTTATAAGAGCTTCAGCATAGTTTTTTCCTTTTTCTGTGTTAACCTTGTCTGTGAAAGTAGTGGCCTCCCCTTTCTCTTTTTTAAATCTATTACATGTCTTGTCTAACATGGATCTTTGGCTTTATAATATCTTATTCAACATGTTAGTGTTATTCTCAAATTTTGAATCATTGGTTGCTTTATCATTGACTGCTTTAATTGTTTTCTCAAGATCTAATTTTAAAGAGGCAATTTCAACAACATACCTTTCACATTCTTCAATTACTTTTTGAAATTGAGTTGTTAGATCTTCTTTAGTATTTTTGGCTTCTTCAATATGTGATTGTATATCTCTAATAATTTCTTTTGATTCTTTTACATTTTTCTTGATCTGGCACTTCAATCTTTGATTCTTCTTTTCAAGAGATTATAATTCTTCGAAGACACAAATGAATTATCCTTCCAAATTCACCTTAGCTTCATCATGTTCTTCTTCTTTATCATTTGTACTTTTACTTATAGAGTCATCTTTGTGTATAGTCATAAATAGAACTTCTTCATCATCTAAATCATTGACTCCACTATCTTTGACTGGGCTAGGATCTTTAGAATATAAACTCTTCTTAAATCCCTTCTTGTATTTACCTTTGAAATTTTTTTTGTATGTAGGCTTTCCTTCTTCATTGTCACTATTGTTCTTTTCTGGAAACTTAGCTACAAAATGTCCAATCTTACCACATTTAAAACATTTAAATGGCAACTTTTCTTGATATTTACCTATGCCCCTTTTAGGCTTTCAAATGAATAGAGGTCTATTTTCATCTTCCTCATCACTAGAGCTATCACTTGATTCTTGAATATTAGCCTTATCTTTCTTTGATATCTTGAAAGTAGCATCCCTCTTTAATGGTTTCTCTTATTTGAACCACATCTCATATGTTGTAAGAATACCATGTGGTTCATCCATCTTTGGCTTGGCTAGATCCTTCATCTCTTTAATTGTCAAAAATTTTGCATCATATCTCATTGGTAGAGATCTCAAAACCTTTTGTACCACCATTGACTCTTCCAATATTTTTCCAAGGCCTTGAATTTGATTAACTATTTAATCAACCCACAAAAGATAACTTGCTGTATTTTCTTCCTCTTCCATCTTCAAACTTTCAAACTATTTTCTAAAAGTTTGGAGCATAGCTTGTTTAACCTTTCCATCACCTTTGTAAATATTTTCAAGATTTCCCCAAGTCTCATGAGTAGATTTTCATTTCATAATTTTAATAAATTTTTATTCACATAAACCCCATAAAATAGAATTTAAAGTTTTAGAATTATTTTCACTTGCCTTCTTTTATGCCAGAGTAGTTAAAAGTGTTTGTGGCTCTTTATATTCCTCCACCACTGATTGCCAAATATTGAATCCAAGGGACATCAATTAAGTCCTCATCCTTATTCTCCAAAAGGTATAATTTATCCCATCAAACAAAGGTTCCTTATTTGTATAAAAACCTTCATCTGATCTAGCCATCATGTTTTCCTTGATTTACCTTCAAGCTATAAAACTCTTTCCAAAGGAACCTACTCTGATACTAATTGTTAAGCATGGGATATACTGAGAGGGGGGTGAATCAATATATCATGTATCTTATAAAATTTAACTTAATAAAATTCCTTTTCTTTAACCACTCAATCATGCATTCAATATATGAAATAAATTGAAATAATAATATGCACCACGAGAGAGAGAGAGAGAGAGAGAGAGAGAGAGAGAGAGAGAGAGAGAGAGAGAGAGAGACCAAATTTTTACATGAAAACCCAATGTGGAAAAACCACAGAGAACAGTCTCAAATATATGAATGAGCATCAACTCAAATTAAAAAAAATTCAAGCACCAATTTTTAGGATCACCAACCCCTTGTAAATATTTGTGAGCACCAACTCATAAGATCACCAACCCCTCTTGTGTATAAAACATAACTATCTTTTAATGTTGCTTTCTCAACAAATGATAGAACTCTACAATATCTATTTCTATTCTCTCCTCTTTTATTCTATAAAACAATTATAAACCATGCACTCTCTTGCATATTACAAATGGCTTCTCAAGCCTTTATTTATTGTTTTCCAAATGACCTTTGGCATTCACCCTTTGTGACTCTTCACTTCTCATGGAAAATGACACCAAAATTGCATGACCCTTTAACTCCTTGCATTTGAAAAGTCACGTGGTGACCCTTCATGAGCAAATGTGTCCTTCCCTTTTTGTCTTTATCTTACTGACCTTTTGAATTCTTCAAAGTGTCCCTTTATAATAAATTGTTCCCTTCCTCTTTTATCTTCGCTTGGTGACTCTTAGAATTCCTCAAGATGACTCTTCATGGAAAAATGTGTCCCATTTCTCTTTTGTCTTCACCCCATGACTCTTTGACTTCTCCATGGGCCCTCTTTTGACTTTTATGCAACCAAAAATATATTTGTTAATTTTAAATAAATATCAACACATTTTAGCCAAAATATGAACATAAAAAAAACTTTTAGACAATAAATGCTATGGGGCCTTTATCACCAATGCTAGACCTTTGGCATTAATGATAATATTTCCAACACTTTTTTCTCTCATAATTTATGGAGCTGCCATTATTTGGGGAAAAGGGGGGAATGATGTTGGGTGTTGGGGTTATTAAAGCCATTGTTTCCTCTTCATAAGAGGAGTCTAAGTAAATGATCTTAATATCTTCCTCTCATGTGCTTAGCTCAACTTGAGTCAGCTCCTCTACCACCCCTTGCTTAACCTTTCTCAGTTCAATAGTTGATGATTGAATTGAAAGAGTTTATTCCTCTTCCACTTGTGCAGAGGTAGGAACTTTTTATTCTTATTCTTCTTCTTGCTCTCTAATAAGTGATGCCTCACCTACCAACTATTCTTGATCATGTGGTTATTCTTGAGATATGAGTGAGCCTTGGGGATCTCATCCATCTCCTTTCGATTGTTGATATGGCTTACCACTCTAGAATTCAGAAGATCTCCATCCCCCTAGAGGTTAGATCTTGAATTTTGCCTCATTAAGTGTGAGATATGGCTCATCTTGTATTAGCCTCAATAGGTCCTCACTCAAGCCTATAGTTATTTCTATTTATTTCACTTCTTTATCATCTTTAGCATTTAGAAAAATAAAATAATGATCAAATGGCTCATGTTTTTATGTGAGGCCATTGGCGTGAATCTTTTGTTAGACTTTCCTATGGGGTTCCCAATCTCCATGGGGGAGAGAGGGAAATGCATATACTTTTTTAGAATTTATAACTTCCCTAAATTTTCTCTTTATGGTGTATTGAATCCTACTAATAGTGATGTGGGAGACATGGAATGTAGCTTTCTTATTCTTTTTCAATTCTTTGTCAATACCATTTCATATTTGGTATGCAATCTCCTATTCAGTTACATTTTATAGAACAAACTTAGGAAGCTAAAGAGGATCCACCTTGTGGCCAATACCCATGATGATAGTGTAGTAAGGATAGATCCAGTAGTCTCCCACATTGTTGGTAAGTGTTCTAGCAATGCTGGGTGAAATTCTAGCCAAAGGCTGATCATGGATGACCATCCAGACCTAAGGGTAGAGATCCTCAACAATATTAGCTATGTGTTTGACATATGAGTATATATTAACAAAGGAGTAATAATCACAAATTAGGTTCTTAATAACATCTAGGTTGAGATCCCATAGGACTCCATTATGCTTGTATATTATCCCCATGACTGCATCTAATAGATAGGACATCATATAGAAGCTTCACCTGTGTGGCCTCCTATCTTTATGTAGGATTTTTTCCTAGAGGTGAGCACTGATTACTTTCCCCAATGCATAGGTGCACTCTAAATTACTTAGTATGTCTAGTAAGGGAACCCATTCTAAATGCAAGAAGTGGATGCTTATGTGGCCAAAGAGTTGATTCAATAGTGCCATGCCCACATAAATCCCCATTCTAAATTAGGTGATGGGAACATAATTCTTAACATGTTCCTTTATAGTAAATGTTTCTTTGGGGAGAATCCATCTTGTCAATGTTTATTCCATATTATTGGCCTTTTTCTAGGTAACTATAGTATGTAAATCAAATATAACATATACGATAGGTAGACTCAAATACCTGATGAATGCATCCATAGATATATAAGTGATTACTATGTTATTGTCGATATAGTGGAAGTAACCTCCATCTTCTATTCTACCCTTGAAAAAGAGGCCTTGCAACAAGTCTATACATGGTAAAACCTCTAACTTAACAGCTGCATAATGTAGTTCTAGTCATTTGAATAGAATCAAGTACTTTACTAACTACTTATACTCAGTTGAAATATCTTCTTTTAATGAAAGTTAATCCACATTCTCTATAGCTTCTCATAAGGCTGAGTAATTGGGATAAAGACCATTAAATATAGTCACATCAAAAATTATGTCTAAATACTCAGTAGAATCCTTGATTTATGACCTAGAGGGGGTCAAGGGTCTTTTGTATAACCTATATGATTATACCATAGTTGTTTGATGGATGTTGGTATGCTTAAAAATTTTGAAAATGGCATGTACTAAACTAAATTATGTCAATTGTAAATCATTCTAGTTGTAATTTGGGTCTTTGAGATTATTGAAGGCTAATGTTTAATCAAGCTCTTGAAAATTGAATGATTTGAACTTAGATGAGGGCTTGATGTTAATAGATTTATGCATTCATTTATAGTTCATACACCATTAATCATTGATTTATATGAGCTTGTCACCTTCATTCAATTTAAATTTGACCACCTTGTCCTAGTGTACATACCACGTAGGATGCCTTCTTATTTCAGGTGCCATGGTGTTACCTTTCCTCTCTTGTCATTTATCATTATGTGTTCCATTTAAGGGATGTAAAACTTTAATTTTTCTCCAAAAGACCCTAAAAAGTAGACTTTTCTTCAAAGAGATTGGTTCTGAAATATTTTATTCCACATTGTTGGAAAGAATAGTTGCCAAAGACTTCATACTCTTCAGAAAAATTATGGTTCAAGTAGAAGTAGTCACATAGAAAGTTCCCAAAATAAATATTCAGATGAGAATCCTTTCGATAGAAAGTTTTTGAAGTGAAGTCTTTGAAGTGAAAGTTTTTGATGAAAAAATTTTGAAACAAAGCTTTCGATGAAAATTTGTTGAAACAAAGCTTCTGAAGTAAATCTCTCTAAATTGAAAGTTTTCAATGAAAAGTCTTCAAAGAGAAACTTCCCAAAACAAATTTTTTGAACAAAAACTTTTCGAAACAAAGTTTTTGAAGTAAAGATTCTAAAGATAAATTTGTCAAAGACTAAAGTTATCAAAGATAAAGTCCCTAAAATAAAGCTTTTGAAGAGAAACCTTTCAAAATAAGCTAATATGAATACCTGTCATGATAAGCAATTCTTTCCATATTTATATTAATATATTAGATCAAATAAGTCATTTAAGATGGAAATAAGTATACCCCAATATGATTTAATGTTCAAAACATTGAGTTTCTATAGATAATAACAACCATCATAACTCTCAAAAACACATAGACACCTAGATAAAATACTCATATTTCCCAAAAAATAAAGGAGTCCCCACTTTTCAAAGATAAATACATGGTGGGGTGTATTGAATACACAAATGGAAAATTAGAGGGGTGAATACTCCTAATTTTAAGAAACCAAAATCCATGGTTTTATAATCCCAATATCAACCATAAATTTATCTCAAAATAAATTATTAGATCATAAATGAAAAAAGACTCTTGATAATCCTATGCAAAATACTGACTTCACTTACACCTTGGATCTATGTGTGGAAAGTGATGTTTTTATCTCTTGTCTCAAGGTTTTAAGCAAAGACATGGGGTGAATTGTAGGTTTCACTTTGATTTAGCATTAGGTGCATAGATATTGGGGAGCTAGGGCATTGCTCTGTTGCTAGCCAGGAATCCATAGCCCCGATAAAGATACTTTTGATCACCTATTCCTCCTTTCTTCAAATTTTCCATGATGCATAATACATTGATATTATTTCATCATGTTAGCTTTGAATCTTTTTTTATTTTATTTTGGGTTTTTGGATTGTGCCTTTTTATTTTTAAACTTTTCATTGTTTTACTTTCTAAATGAAAAAGGGAAGAAGGTGACCACCATGAACTAGTCTTAGTAAATTTTTCATCTAATCAAAATGTCCCTATTAACTCTTGCCCATGTCAATGGTTATTACCTTAAACAAGTATTAACATTTTATGTGCATCTGACTAAAGGGGACAAGAAGAGTTTTCTAAATTTGTACATGACTGTAGGATAAATTTTCACATGCCTGATGAAATCATTAGCTTTAGGACATGTTCATGGCTAACACTTTCATTACTTACCTGGATTAATAATTATGAACTATAGTATGCAACACCCATTAATTCAAGTTGGATTCAAAACACCTCAATCTATCATTTGATTATATTAGGATTGACCAATCCTAGACTGTCATGAAATTAAAATAAAACTATTCTAGAAAGTAAGAAAATTACTGAAAGTAAAAGGGCTAATCTAAAAAACACAAACTACCCTAATAAAAACAAATGATTAAAAGGAGGAAACTAACTAATGAAGCAAATATAACCTGCTCCTACCTCTACTAGGACATATATTATTACTCAGAGACCTCTCTAGATGGGGCAACCATGAAGTAATGCTTCAAAAATTGTCCATTGACTGGATATATCAAATTGTTACCTTGAATATATTTTAAATAGAATGCGTTATTACCTGAGATCTCAAAAAATTGATATGGTCCTATCCATAGTAGGGTAAACTTGTCATGCATTCTTTTTTCCTCATGGGCTTTGTCTCATAGTAGCACCAAGTCAGATATCTTGAATACTTTGAATTTCTCTCTTGTTAAACCATCTCTTGATCACGTCCTAATGTTTGTTAAAGTTTTGTAATGATTTATCCCTAGAGTCTTCCATTTATATGATATCCATCAATCTAGACTCTATTTTTTCATTAAGATCCATGTATTCTTGCATAAAATGATACGTTGGTAATTTTAACTTGATTGGAAATATTAGATGCTTTACATAAACTACTAGATATGATCAGGCTTTAAGGGCTTGTTTGTACATAGTATAGTCTACCAAAAGTGCATGTTTTAATAAGAGATGCCATTCTCTAAGTTTATCTACATCTGACTTCTTCATAGCATCTATGAGGTTCTTATTGGTTGACTCAACCAATCTATTCCCTAGCAGGTAGTGATTGGAGGATTATCTAAATATAATATGATTATCATGGGCCCATTCAATGAACTCAGTTGATTAAAATGCTATCTCATTGTCACAAACCAAAGAGATAGGGGTGCCAAACCTAGTTGTGATATATTATTCAAAAAAACTTATCTTGTCTTGGGATCTTGAGTTCTTGGTGGTTGTTGCCTCAATCCATCTAGTGCAATAATTTGTAGCAGTGAGAACAAACTTGTGTCCAACTTAAGAATTTGGGTTTATAACACTGATGAAGTCTAAGCCCCATTAGGCAAATGGCCTACCTTCAATCATAGGTTATAGTGTCATTATTACGTATACCTCTCTTTTTTCTAAACTTGGTATTCATGGCACATCCTCACATGGAAGTGAGAATCCGTAAAGACATTGGATAGTAATAACCCATTCTAATTATTGTTATATGAATGGTCATCATTTATATTTTGATGTATATTATCTAATATTTCTTGAGATTCTCCACATGACACACATCTTAAATATATGCATTCATAATTCTTCCTATAGAGGACTCCTTTCTTGATCCTTAAATCTCTCTTTTTCTCTCTCTTGAGTTCCTAGGGGCATGTTCTAATGAGTAAGAATTGAATAATACCTTAATACAAATCTTCTTGGGAAGCCTATGTTTGGTAGACCTTTTTAGTGGTGATGCATGAGTCTAGTTTAGTCATTAATTAAATAATGCCTTATCCTCTTATGATCCTAATAGATTTAATCTCAATACCAAACTCTTACAACTTCATCTATTTACCTCTATGTTCCCCCAATTTATTATGTCTTAATGTAAGCTTGATAGTGGGATCCAATACTATGGCAATGGTCTTATTCCTGAGGTAGTGCCTAAACTTATTAACCACCTTGACAAAAGTTAATATTTTTTTTTCAATCAAGGAGTGCTTGAGCTCTACATCTTTCAATTTAGTGCTCATAAATACAATAAGATGCTTGATTTCTTCCATTCTTTGTATAAGTCCAGCAATAATAGTAGGTTTTGAGTAAAATGAGTACTATAGTCTATAGTGAAAGCTAAGCTTACCAACATTGGGATGTTCAAAATAACCTTCTTATGTCTTGAAAGGACTTCTTATCTTCAAGTGTCCTCTCCACTTTGGCATTCTATTTGAGCATTACGTTTAGGGATTTGACAAACTCTGTAAATCCTGATATAAATTTCCTTACAAAAGTTATCTTCCCAAAGAAGGATTTGAGATCCATTTTACGATTTAGAAACATTATTTTTGAAATCCCCTAAATCCTATGTAGGTCAATAGTGATTCCTTCCTTAGTAATAATGTGGCCTAGTAGCTTGCCTTAAATAACACCGAATGTACTCTTATTGGGGTTAAGTGATACCCTAAACTTCTTGTATCTTTAAAAAATGGACTAAAGGTGGTCGATATAATTAGCTCTACTCTTAGAAAAAATAGTGAGATCATCCATGTATATAATTATGCACTTACCTATCAGTCCCTAGAATGCATGGTCCATTGCTATTTAAAAAATAGATCAAGCATTGATTAATCCAAATGGCATTCACTTGTATGCATATGTTCCCCATTTTGTAGTAAATGTTGTTTTCATATTATCCTTTGATTTGGCTAGTACTTGATTATAACCTAAAAAAACATCCAAGAAAGACATCATTTCAGACCCACTCATAGTTTGTATTACCTCATCTGAGGGAAAAAGATCATTATCCTTATCTAAAGATTTATTTAGATTCTTGAAGTTGATGCATAGTTTGATCTTTCCATTCTTTTTCCTAACCATAACTATATTATCCACCCAAGTCAAATTCCTGATAGGAAAAACTATCCTAGCACTTAGCAACTTCTTTATTTTTTTCTAGATCAATGGTTCCAAGATAGGATTAACCATCCTTTGCCTTTAATTAAATGGTTTATGATTAGGCTTGAGAAAAATTATATGAGTGATGACTCTAGGATCGAATATCCTTAAGTCATCATAGGTCCATGCAATCACATCTTTATACCTAATAATCAGTTCCTTAACCTTTTGCCCTTCTTATGATGTGCAGCTTAAGCCAATATTGATGATGTGTGTATCCCTCTCATCACTTATATTTTATAAGCTGAATTTAGATTCATTAGCCTTGAGTTATCTTTGTGATAAGGCCTAAGGATATATATCAAAGGTCATTTCCAAGGAAACTATTGCTAATGGGAGGTGGTTCTCCTTTAGTTGGATAACAACCTTTTCATCCAATTCTTTATGGCATGTGTGGCTTATTTTCACATCATCAATTATTTGAGATTTTAATTATCTTGAATTTTTTTTAAATTAGATAATTTGTTGGTCATCGTCAAACACTTGAAAATTTTTGACATTTTTTGGTACTAAAGGACAAGGTACCAATTCAATGGAGAGCTTTTTGACTTTTAACTCCTTTAAGGGTGCCAAATTCACTACTGAAGTGGCCAATGAATTGATAAATTCATTTCATTCTCTTGGGATAGCTACTATATTGAAATCTTTAAATGATTCTATTAAATCCCAGGCTCTATGCTTGTACTTCTTTAAATATGACAATTTGCATTGATATTTATTTATGTAGTTAATAACAAGTTTCAAATCTCCATATACCAGTAATTATTTGACATTGTTCTTGGGGAAAACTACAATCCCATAATCAAGGCCTTGTGTTCTACTATGTTGTTGGTGCATGGGAATTGGGGCCTATATACTACAAACAATTTCTTTCCTTATGGATTGACCAGCTTGATATTGATGCCTAATCCTTGTTTGGACCTTACTTCATCGAAATGAAGGGTCCATAGTTAGGAAGGGCCCTAAATTTATTTTGGTGCTTCATGTTTCATAGAAAATGTATAAATTTCAAGACTAGGATATTTATAACTTACCTCTTCATTGGTAGTATTATACTCTTTAATATGATGCTTCATCCTTTGTTCTTGATCGATCCTAAACTAGTTTGTTATGCCTCTTCAAAGCAGCCAAATATACAAAAGGTCTATGGAAAGATATCCATTTGACATTTTTGACCAATATCTACTTAATAATAACCCATACCCTTCAGGAATATCCACTACCAAGATGTTGATAGTTATTTGTACTCTAGGTTCTAAGGCACTATTGTTTTATCTAACTATGACATAGTCCTTTTGGATGGATTTGGTGTCAAACCAAGATTTTGACAAATATAATTTAGCATTATTATTGTTGAAGCTCTAGAATCTACTAAGAAATTATGTATAATTTTTCCAAATGCTCGAATGGTCAGTAAGAAAGGGAGAACCTCAAGCTTGCTCTTATTTATAACATTCATGTTGGTTATCTTGGGCTTTTCTACAATAGACTTACCTATGATGGACTTCCATAAGAGCTCCTTATACTCTGTGATTATTACTAGTTCATGAAAAGTGATGTTGGCCTTAAATTTTTTCATATCCTTGACAATATTGTATCCTCCTTTATTCCATTCCTCTATATGTTGAGGTTGATCATTCCCTTTCGGGGGAGGAGGATTACTGTCAGCTTTAGGATTTGGAGGGATAACTATATTATTGGGAGGATTAGAAGTAGTAAATGGCTACTTGTTCTTTATATTATAATTATTCCTATTGAATTTTTGGAATGCTTACACTTCATTAGAATTATTCTCTAGATTATTATCATCTTCATTAGGGAAGGAAGATTCATAGGTCTCAAAGACCATAGCGAAACTTGAAGGGCTAGATTCATGAGGGAGATCTGGAGGATTCATAATTTGATCTTGTCTAATCATTTCTCTCTATAAAATTTCAAAGGTTGCATAAAACTCTATACAATCTAACTCTCCATGTTGTGACTTGTTATAAACCTGACACCAGTTGGGCAAAGTTGTTTCCATGATATTGATTTCTAGTAGCTTATTAGACTATTATTCTTCTATATTGTTAGTGAGCCTGGTGAAAGGCCTGTTGGATCCTGGAAAGCTAAAATTCTGGTTGTCATTCTAATTATTGGTATTACCCATCCTTGTATACATATTCAAGAAATCGATGCTCAGCTTCTAAACCATTCTTTATATAGAATCTAATTCAGCTTTATTGTTGTCAAAACCCTGAGTGACTATTGTGTTGGTGTGATATTGATGTTGATTATAATGGTGTCTATTCCTTTATGTCTAATTGTTTAAGAAACCATAATTCTAATTCATTGTATGTTATGTCATGGGAGGTAGAGTGTATAATTGATTCTAATTGAATGTGGGGGCATTATGATTAGTATATGGAATTATATTAAAGGATGGGAGTCCATTGTTGAATGTTTGACCTCCTACAGTATGAGGTCTAAATTGTGGATTAAGTTTCTTATCAATATTAATAGCTTCCTAGAATGCCAAAGCTAAAGTATTAGCAGTGGTAGCCCTTCATAAAAATACTACATTAATAAGATCCAAGGCATTCTTATATATCTTGAGCATTAAATTCTCATCTAGCTTATACATAGTGCTCAATCAAGTTTATATCTTATGGAATATTACATTGAAGGCCTAGATTAACTCACTAGGTTCCCTCTTCATGTTGGTAAAGATTTGATATACTCGACTTGGGTTAGTTACTTGTCGAAATTATGCAAGGAATGTATTTTGACACTCATTCCATGAGGTGTTATAATTTTCTTGCAAATTGAGATACCAACCATAAGAACAATCTTAAAGAGTAAATGAAAAAATCCTGCATATAACATCCTTATGGATGGCATTCATTAATCTTAGGGAAGCCTTAAAATATTTGGTATGTTCTTCATTTGTCTTCCCATTTGAGAGGGAGAAGGTAGGAAAATACTTTTCTAGATTCCTTGGTAGATCATATTGGTCCATAGGGATGGTAATGGTGGATCTGATTAACTAAGGTTGAGTTATATGAAGATTGATAATCAGGAAATTTTTTATAGGAGAGGGTGTATAGACTAGGCGTATCTCAAGGGCGACAGGTATGGGTCTAAACCTCCTAAATTTTGATAATAGTGAAACCAAAAGGATGGCTTGGGCCCTAGACCTTGTTAATCTCCTAGGTATATCCATAATTATTGACCCTCTATTTATTTGGAAAATATATAAGTGTGCCCTCCTTCTAGCACCAGCTTTTTCTCTTCTATTGATGTGAATATTATGCACACCTCATAAAGTTTAAATGAGGTAGCCTCTAATGTTTTAGGATCTCTGTGTAATTGGGTTCCACTATGGGGCATGAGTTATAGGTATGTGGTTAAAAAAAAAGTGTGTTAGAATTGCAAGTTGAGCCTATGGGTTGTTAACCAAGTTTTATGGATGGATGTATGGATTCTAATAAAAAGGTAAATCACTAAGTGAGTTGGATGGGTGAAGAACTATTCTATGGTGGGAAGATCTCAAGAAAACTCAAAAAAAAAAGGTAATGCATAAGGTAAGGTTGTGCCTTTGGAAATTAATTTTTAAGGCTATTTCTTTGGTGGACAAGTATCTCAAGAACTCGTATTTGTTGTTTGTAGCTTTTGCACACTCATGAACAAACATGATTAGTAGTCTGGGATAACAGATATAGGATACTTAATGGTCTCAGTTGAAGGTTGTTATTCGTAGGGCTATAATTGCACACCTTTTTATAAGAGTTTCAAGTTTAGACCAAGAAGTTATCTAGGGTAGTTATGGCTCACACTTAGAAGATTATATCAATAAAGATACTTCTACACACCTTGGATTATAAATTTAACTTATACTAACTATCTACATCACTTAAATCTATCAATCCTCAATAGATATTACACATCTAAGACTAATATTCATTCATAAAGCAATCAAATTCATCTGTAACATTAGCACACATCAAAATTATTGAATCAATATAGATAAAGAAACTTTAAATTCATTAACACAAAAAGGGAAGAAGAAAGAACAAACATAGTTGCATGAAAATAAATTTCTTAATCTCTTCCTGTATATTCATCCAAAAACTTCAACCCTTTGAAAAGGGGGTTCTACATGTATATAAAGAACTTAGAGAAGGGGTCACCTCATCCTCCAAGTCTAAAACACTTTGATTACATCTTAATAGATTATATGATAACTCTTAGTTACATGTCATAACTTATAGATATTTTTAGACATTGCACGTGTGCATGTTGATAAAATGATTCAATTAATTATAATATGGATGAAACTAAGACTTAGTTGTTCATTTATAACCACTACATGCAAAATTGTACAAAATTACCATTTATCTTTGCGCTAAATCATCTCTTGCTTAATGTTTCTCAAAATTATCATTAGAATTGTAGTTGTGCTTATGCTTGATGATGCGGTAACTAGAGCTATGCTTGATGATGCACTCATAAATTAAACTAGAGTTACAATAAAATCTAAAGTATGAGGTGGTATTGATGTAGCTATTATTACTGACACTATAGGTGGAGTCTATGGATTAGATTTAGTAAGTGGTGCTTGCATTACTTTATTTTTGGCATCCAACTCTTGATAATACTTATAGGCCTTAACATGTTGTGCATGAATTAAGTTCATTTCTAGAAAATGTGGCCTAGTCACCCTGTCTATTTATTCAATCAATCAAGTGTGTTCTATCTTGGTGGCTTGAAAGCCAACCTAAAATACTTCTACCTTTGTTGACTTTTTCCTAGCCATGTTTAATTTGGCTTCAATGTCCTCTAAACTTAGTCCTTGAAGACTCTATTTGAAGCCATTAAAGGCTTACTGAATCATTTTATCAAATTTAGCTTGAGTTACCAGTTTCCCTCTATTGTCTTAGATTGTTTTTAATTCAAGCTCAATCAAAATTTTCTTTGTTTTCTTCTCTTGTTCAACCAACTTGTTTACTAGAGATTCAGAAGATGATACCCAATCTCAGGCCTCTTGTGTTCTTATTATAGCTAAATTTAATGCATTTGATTCATTTAGATGGGTTATCAAGTATAAGTGTCTAAATACCTTATTGGGGGTGTGCAATACCAAGAAATTTAGCTTATTCTCATCTTCCCTAAGAAGTGTAAATAATCTGGTTATCGAATTTACATGGGGAGCCAAATTAACTTTCAAAGAATGAATTGAATCCAAAATTTCATAGAGCTTTATTATTACATTTTGGACATCTTATTTAATACCATGAGGAACTCCAATTACCTGTTGCTACTCTCTTAGAGTTTTTAACTCTTTTTTCAGCTCTTGTCTAACCCTATCCATTCTCTCACGTATGGTTGAGATTACCTCAGTATGAGTCTCCATATAGGACTTGAGGTCCTCAATGTATGGGGACTGACCCTTCTTCCTATTTTGTCTCTTCAAAAGGGAATAAACCTCTTCCTTTTCTCTATGATCAAAATTCTACCAAATATATCCTCACTCTTCCTCTTCCTCACCCACTGGACTGATGTTGTAGCCTTATTAAATAATGAACTCATTGTTAGAAGTTTAGTGATCTTCAGATTGGACCTCTTAGAGACTGAAGATCCTAACTCCTTAGCCCAATCTAGAAGAGTGAGCTTTGAAGAATCTGATGGTTAAACTTCTATTTGCACATGCTCTTCAAGTTCAGGCTCAGGCTCAATTTTAAAGGAAGGCTTGGTCATTAATGGCTAAATTATTTTAGACCAGCTTATATTTTTAAATTGTGGCATTAGGTGCAAAACATAGACTAGTTGCTTTCTCATAGCCCTCTTGGTTGTCATTATTATGTTTATAGAGACTAGTGTTGAAAAAGTCAGAAGTGAACCTAATTGGGTAAAGGAAGCATCAATTTTTGTGATAATTTATCCAATGGTTGGGATGGATAGAGTTATGTTTAAAGGGATGGAAAATAAAGGAATAAAAAATATAATAGTGGGGGTTGAATAAGGTAAAGTGGTACTAGGCAGAATAGCAAATGGGTGCATAAAAAGGAGATCAACAAAAAGTGTTTGAACATGAATGAATGTGTAAAAAATTAGAGAAGGGATGGAAGAAACAACTAGCAATGACATCAAAGGAAAAAATCATAAAGGGGTTGTGAAAATAGGACCCTTAACACATGACTAACCAGTGAGAGGTGCCTTGGCTTTTAGAATTTAGAGGCTTAAGACCTTAGCCTATTATAATTCCTCCTCATCCACCTCTTGTGTTGGCTTGCCTTCTAGTGAATTTTGTGCCTTCTTGAGTGCTTGTATGGGTGGGGTATGAGGTTTATCCCCCTTTCAATTCCTCTAATAGCACCTTGCTACTCCTCTAGTTTATGGAGCTATCATTTGTTAGGGAAGAGGAGGGGGAATGATGTTGGGTGTTAGGGTTGTTGAATTTGTTATTTCCTCTTCATTAGAGGATTCTAAGAAAATGATCTTGATATCTTCCTCACATGTGTTTTTCTCAACTTGAGTCAGATCTCCTAGTAGTTCTTACTTAACTTTTCTTAGTTCAATAATTATACTTAAACTAGAAGAATTTTTTCCTCTCTTGCTTGTGCAAAGGATGGCTCTTCTTCTTGTTATTGTTTTTATTTTAAAATTGAATCCTCACCTACCAATTATTATTATTCTAATGGTTGGTCTTGACTAATGAGTGTGCCTTGGGGATATTATCCCTCTCCTTCTAGTTATTTATATAGCCTATCACTCTAGAAGTTGAAGGATCTCCATCTTTCTAGAGGTGGGATCCTAGATTTTGCCTCACTAAGTATGAGAGAGCGTTCAACCTATATTTCCCTCAACAGGTCCGTACTTAAGCCTATAGTTATTTATCTTAATTTCACTTCTTCATCATCTTTGGCATTCAAAAATAAAAAATCATGATCAAATGGCTCGTGTTTGTATGCGAGGCCAAGGATGTGAATCTTCTATTGGACTTTCCCATGGGGGTCCCAATCTCTATGGGGGAGATTGGGAAATGTATATGCTTTCCTAGCATTTCTAACTTCCTTGGATTGCTTCTTTATGGTGTATTGAACTCCCAATAGTGATTTGGTAGCCATGGAATGTAGTTTTCTTATTCTTTGTCAACTCTTCATCAATACCATTCCATATTTGGTATGCAATCTCTTGCTCAATTACCTTTTCTAAAACAAACTTAAGAAGCTGAAGAGGATCCACCTTGTGGCTAAAAATCATGATGATGATGTAGTTAAGATAAAACTAGTAGTCTCCCATATTATTGATAAGTGTTTTAGAAATGCTAGGTGAAATTGTAGCCAAATTTTGACCGTGGATGGCCATCCAGACATGAGGGTAGAGATACTCAAAAATCTTAGCTATATTCTTAATATATGAGTATATATGCATAAAGGAGTAATAATCATAAATTCAATTCTTGATAACATATAGGTTGGGATCCCATAGGATTCTATTATGTTTTTATATTGTTCCCAATACTGCATCTAATAGATAGGACATCATATAGAAGTTTACCCCATGTGGCCTCCTTTCTTTATGTAGTATTTTTTCCTAGAAGTGAGTGTCGATTACTTCCCCCAATGTGTAGGTAATCTCTGAGATACTTAGCAGGTCTAAAAAGGGAACCCATTCTAGTTGCAAGAAGTGGATGATTGCATGGTTGAAGAGTTGATCCAATAGTGTCATGCCCACATGGATCCCCATTCTAAATTAGGTGATGGGAATATAATTCTTAACATGTTATTTTATTGTAAATGTTTTTATAGGGAGAAGTTATCTTTCCACCACTCTTTCCACATTGTTGACCTTCCTCCATATAACTATAGTATGTAAATCAAACATAACATCTAGAATAGGTAGACTTAAATATCTATTGAATGTATCCTTAGAGAGATAAGTAATGACTATGTTATTATCAATGTAGTGGAAGTAACTGTCATCTGCTAATTCAAACTCAAAGAAGAGGCCTCACAGTAAGTCAATTCATGGCATAACCTATAACTTAATATTTTTGTAATGTAAGGCTTATCATTTGAATGGAAGTAGGTCTTTTACTAACTTCTTATCCTCAATTGAAATGTCTTCTTCTAATGCAAATGAACCCACATTCTCTATAGCTTCTTAGAAGGCTGATTATTTGGGATAACAACCATCAAATATAATCACATCAAAAATTGTGTCTAAATACTCAGTAAAATCCTTGATAGATAACCTAGAGGGGGTTAAGGGTCCTTTGTATAACCTAGATGGTGATGCCATAGTTGTTTTATGGACACTGGTACACTTTAAGCTTTTGAAAATGGCATATACTTAACTGCATTATGTGAATTGTAAATCATTCTGGTCATAATTAGGGATTTTGAGATTGTTGAAGGTTGATGTTTACTTGATCTCTTAAAAATTAAATGATTTAAACTTGGCTAAGAGCTTGATGTTAATAGATTTCTGGATTTATTTCTAATTCATGCACCATTAATCACCAACATCTACAAGATCATCACCTTCATTTAATTTGAATTTGAACATTTTATATAAGTGTACATGCCACATAGGATGCTTTATCATTTAGGGTGCCATGGTGTTGCCTTTCTTCTTTTGCCATCAGTCATTATGTGGTCTAGTCAAGGGAAGTCAAACTTTACCTTTGGTCCAAAAGACCCTGAAAAGTAGAATGTTCTGGGAAGATATTAGTTTCAAAATATTTTATCCCACATTGTTTGAAATAATAGATGCCGAAGATTTAATACTCTTCAGAAAGATTATGGTTCAGGTAAAAGTAGTCGCATAGAAAGTTTTTTAAATAAAGCTTCTAATGAGAATAATTTCAATGTAAAGTTTCTAAAGTGAAGTATCCAAAGTGAAAGTTTATGATGAAAAGTCTTTAAAACAAAGCTTCTGATAAAAATTTGCCAAAACAAAGCTTCTAAAGTAAACCTTTCCGAAGAGAAAGTTTTTGAAGTGAAAGTTTTTGATGAAAATTCTTTGAAGAGAAACTTCCCAAAATAAAGTTTCTAACTAGAAAATTTTTGAAACAAAGTTTCCAAAGTAAAGCTTCCAAAGACAAAGTTGCCAAACACTAAACTTGCCAAAGACAAAGTCCCTGAAATAAAGCTTCCAAAGTGAAAGATTTTGAAACAAAGCTTCCTAAGAGAAACCTTTAGAAAAAAGCTAATTTGAATACATATCATGAAAATCAATTCTTTCCATCTTTTCATTAATAATTAGTTCAAATAAGTTATTTTAAATGGAAATAATTATACCCCAACATGATTCACTATTTTTGCAAAACATTGAGTTTATACAAATAATAACCATCATAACTCCTAGAAACACATAGATACCCAAATAAAATACTCATATTTCCCAAAAACTAAAGGGTTTCCCCACTTTTCAAAGAGAAATATAGGGTGGGGTGTGTTGAATACAACAAACGGTGACTCACAGGGGTGAATAATCTCGAGTTTTCAAGAACCCAGAATCTGTGATTTTACAATCCCAATATCAACCATAAATTTATCTCAAAATAAATGATTAGATTAGAAATGAAAAGAGTCTCATGATAATCCTATGCAACATACTAACTTCACTTACACCTTGGATCTGTGTGTGGAAAGTGATGTTCTTTATCTCTTATCTCAATGTTTTAGGTAAATACATAGGGGTGAATTATAGGTTTCACTTTGATTGGGCATTAAGTGCATAGATATTGGAGAGCTCGAGTATTGCTCTGCTACTAGCTATGCATATATAGCCTTGATATAGATACCTTTGATCACCTATTCCTCTTTTATTCATATTTTACATGATGCATGATACATTAATCTTATTTCATCATGTAGGTTTTGAATCCTTTTTTCTTTTATTTTTGGCTTTTGGATTATGCATTTTATTTTTAAACTTTTCCTTGTTTTATTTTCTGAATGAAAGAGGGATGAAGGTGACTACCATGAGTTGGTCTTAGTAAAGTTTTAGTCTAATCAAAATGTCCCTATCAACTCTTGCCCATGTTAATGGTTATTACCTTAAATAAGTATTAACATTTTACGTGCATTTGACCCAAAGGTACAAAGAGAGTTTTCTAAATTTGCACAAGACTATAGGAGCAATTTTCACATACCTAATGAAATCATTAGCTTTAAGACATATTCATGGTTAACTCTCTCATTGCTTACTTGGATTAAGAATTTTGAACTATAGTATGCAACATCCATTGATTCGGGTGAGATTCAAAACACTCAAACTATCATTTGATTATATTAGTATTAACCAATCCCAAACTGCCATGAAATTAAAAAAAAAACCATTTTAGAAAGTAGGAAAACTACTAAAATCAAAAGGTTTAATCTAGAAAAAATGTACTACCCTAACAAAAGTAAATGACTATAATTAGGAAACTAACTAATGAATCAAATCTAACCTACTCCTACCTCTACCATAACATCTATTATTACTCAGAGACCTTTCCAGATAGGGCAGCCATGAAGTAATGCTTCAAAAATTGTCCATTGATTGGATATTTCAAATTGTTACTTTGAATATATTTTAAAAGGAATACATTATTACCCAAGATCTCAAAATTTTGATATGGTCCTATCCATAGTGAGGTAAACTTGTCATGCATTCTTTTTTTCTCATGGGCTTTGTCCCATAGTAGCACTAAATCAGATATCCTAAATGCTTTAAATTTCACTCTCTTATCAAACCATCTCTTGATCAAATCCTAATGTTTACTAAAGTTTTGAAATGTTTTATCCCTAGAGTCTTCTATTTCAATGATATCCAGCAATCTAGACTTTATTTTATCATTGGGCTCCATGTATTCTTGCATAAATTTATATATTGCTAATTTCAGCATAATTGGGAATATTGGTTACTTCCCATAAACCAATAGTTATGGTAAAGCTTTAAGGTCTTATTTGTACCTAATCCAGTCTACCTAAAGTGCATATTTTAGTAAAAGATGTCATTCCCTAGTTTTATCTATAGCTGACTTCTTTATAGCATCTATGAGGTTCTTGTTGGTTGACTCAGTGAATTCCTTCCCTTGTGGGTAGTGATTGGAGGATGATCTAATTGTAATATGATTATCATGGCCCATTCGGTGAACTCACCTGATTGAAATTTTGGCCCATTATCACAAACCAAAGAGATAAGGGTATCAAACTTGGTTGTGATATGTTCTTCAATAAAACTTATTACATCTTGGGCTTTTGAGTTCTTGGTGGATACTACCTCAGTCCATTTAGTGTAATAATTTGTAGTAGTGAGCACAAACTTATGTCCAGCTAAGGAATTAAGGTTTATAACATCAATGAAGTCTAAGCCCTATTGGGCAAATAACCTACCTTTGATCATAGGTTATAGTGGCATTTCTACATGTACCTCTCTTTTCACCAAAACCTGGCATTCATGGCATGTCTTCACATGGAAGTGAGCATCCATAAAGACCATTGACCAATAATAACCCATTCTAAGTATTTTATGGGTTTTAGTATTGCCAGATGGAGGGTTATTGCTAGTATTTTGATGTAGATTATCTAATATTTCTTAAGCTTATCCATGTGACACACATCTTAAGTATAT
This sequence comes from Torreya grandis, assembly GCA_037957365.1. Lineage (NCBI taxonomy): Eukaryota > Viridiplantae > Streptophyta > Pinopsida > Cupressales > Taxaceae > Torreya > Torreya grandis. The sequence continues at coordinate 267,215 of JARHVA010006749.1, read as the reverse complement.
GCCTTCATAATTCTTCCTGTAGAGGACTCCTTTATTGATCATATAATGAGCAGCCTTGAGCCTTAAATCTCTATTTTTCTCTCTCTTGAGTTTTTAGGGGCATGTTCTAGTAAGAACTAAATAATACCTTAATATCAATCTTCTTAGGAGACTTGTGTTTGGCAGACCTATTTAATGGTGATGTATGGGTCTATTTTAGTCATTAATTGAATAATGTCTTGTCCTCTAACAACCCTGATTGGTTTAATATCAATATCATTATAACATTACACAATTCAAGCTAAAAAATGATGGTCTTGGCTCACTTATTTATATATTTTCAAGGTTGTTCAAAATCAAACATGACCATCCATCTTGAAATCAAGATGTGTGGCCATTGATTAATTCAATTTTGGAGGGACAAACCATAAAAATGCCCTTTAATATTTAGAAGAATGGGGCATTGATGAGGCATGGGAGGGCTTAATCTTGATATTTTTTCCATTAATAGCTTATGGATGCCACCTCATTGATGATGTCATGGGATGATGTAGATTTGAGAAATGAATTTCCAATAAATAGATATTTAACAACTTTTATAGATTTTACACTTAGGCTCTTGATTTGGTTTAATTTGCCTAAGTGGCTTTGATTAAATTTTTTTAATTATTTGGAAATATATTTCATGCTTAATATAATGGGTTAGAAATGTCATTTTATTGAATCATAATTTGAATGGATCATAATCAGAAGAAAGTGTTAGTTGTGTACAGAATAATACCCTAGTTAGGGTATTATGGATACAAAATAACACATACATGTGATGTGTGCTACTAAATTAGAAGAATTCAATGGTCCAGGGCATCATTTTTCATGGTCATAATTTGACTCAAATTGATTTAAGAAAAGCTAATAATCACATAAAATGTGTTTCCCCATTCAGGGATACATTAGCCTAAACAAGAACCTATTTGTGACAAGTTCTAATAATTTAGTGCATTTTAGTGATTTTGGCCCAGATTATGCATTGTCACAAGATATTTCTTATATTGATAATTTCATAACTTTATTGATAGGAATTAGATGTCTACATACATATTATATAATCTTGCATTGAAGGCCCAAATTAACTCACTAGGTTCCCTCTTCATGCTTGTAAAGAGTTGATATACCAGATTTGAGTTGGTTACTTGTCCAAATTGTGCAAGGAACATATTTTGACATTCATTCCAAGAGGTTATGGAATTTTTCTACAAATTGAGATACAAATCATAAGAATAATCTTGCAGAGTAAATGGAAAAATCTTGCATGCAACATCCTCATGGATGACATTAATTAATCTTAGGGCAACCTTGAAAATTTTGATATGTTCTTCAGTTGTCCTCCCACTTGAGGGGGAGAAGGTAGGAAAATACTTTTTTATATTCCTTGGTAGATCATATTAGTCCATAGGGATGGTAATGGCAGATTTAATTAACCAAGGTTGAGCCATATGAAGATTGATAAGCAAGATGTTTCTTACAGGGGAGGGTGTTCGAGCTTGGTGTATCTCAAGGATGATAGGTATGGATCTAAGCCTCCTAAAATTTGGTGGCATTGTAAGCATAAGGTTGGCTTGGTCCCTAAACCTTATTAATCTCTTGGGTGTCTTTGTAATGATTGGCCCCCTATTTATTGGGAAAATACACAAGTGTGCCCTCCTTCTAGCACTAGCTTTTCCTCTTCTATTGATGTGGGATTTATGCACACCTTAGAGACTTTAAATGAGGTAACCTCTAACATTTTGGGATCTCTATGGATTTTATTTCCACTCTGGGGCACAAGTTATAGGTGTGTGGTTAAAATAATCAGGTAGTGGAATAGCAAGTTGAGCTTGTGGGTTTTTAACCAAGTTTATGGATGAATGCATGGATTTTAATAAAAAGGTAAATCACCAGGTGATTTAGATGGGTGGGTAACTATTTTATAGTGGGAAGAGTCAAAGAAACTCAAAAATGAAAGGCTAAGGCAAAAAATAAGGTTTTGTCTCTTTGAAAAAGAATCTATAAGGATGTTTATTTAGTGGATAGGTATCTAAAAAACCAATGTTTGTTATTTACAGCTTTTGCACACTCTCAAACAAACATAATTAGTAGTTTGGGAAAATAGATATAGAATATTTAATGGTCTCAGCTAAAGGTTGCTCTTTTTAGGGTTACTATTACACTCCTTTGTATAAGAGTTTACAATTCAGACCAATAAGTTATCTAGGGTAGCTATGGCTCACACCTAGAAGATTATATCAATAGAGATACTTCTACACACCTTGGATTATCAATTCAACTTATACTAGATATCTACATCACTGAAATATATCAATCCTCATTAGTTATTACACACCTAAGACTAATATTTTTTAATAAAACAATTAGATTCATCTGTAGCATAAGCATAGATTAGAATTATGGAATTAATACAGACAAATAAAATTCAAATTCATTAACACAAAAAGGGAATAATAAATAACAAACATAGTTGCATGATAATCAATTTCTTGATCTCTTCATGTATATTCATCCAAAAAGTTAACCCTTTGAAAATAGGGTTCCACATGTATATAAAGAACTTGGGGAAGGGGTCGCCTCATCTTCCAAGTTTATAACACTTTAATTACATATTAATAGACTATATGATAAGTCTCAATTACATGTCATAACTTATAGATATTTTAAAACATACAACATGTGCACATTGACAAAATGATTTAGTTAATTACAATATGGATGTAACTAGGACTTAATTATTCATTTATAGTCACTACATGCAAAATTATACAAAATTATCCTTTATCTTTGGGTTAAATCAGTTCTTGCTTAATGTTTCTCAAAATTTTCATTAAAACTATAGTTGTGTATCTGCTTGATGACGAGGTAGCTGGAGTTGTGTTTGGTGATGCACTCATTGATTAAACTAAAGTTACAATCAAAGTTAAAGTGTAAGGTGGTATTGATGTACTTATTGTTGTTAGCATTATAGGTGGAGTCTATGGAGTAGGCAGGTGGTACTTGTGTTGCTTTCCTTTTAGCATCCAAATCTTGATAATATGTATACACCTTAGCATGTTGTGCATAAATTAAGTTCATGTCCAAAATATGTGGCCCAGTTACCCTACCTATTTATTCCATCAATCTAGTGTGTTCTATCTTGGTGGCTCGAAAGCCAACCCAAAAGACTTCTACCTCTGTTGCTTTTTTCATGGTCATGCTCAATTTGGTTTTAATGTACTTTAAACTTAGTCCTTGTAGACTCTATTTGAAGCCATAAGAGTATTGTTAAATCATATGATCAAATGTAGTTCAAGTTACTAGTTTACCTCTATTGTCTTGGATGGTTGTCAATTTAAGCTCAGTCAAAATTAGCTATGCTTGTTTCTCTTATTCGGTCAGCTTGTTTACTAGAGCTTTAGAAGATGATAACCAATCTTGGGCCTCATATGTTCTTATTATAGCTAAATTTAATGCATTTGATGCCTACAGAGTGGTCATCAGGTCTAAGTGGTTAAATGAATTATTTGAGGTGTACAATACCAAGAAATTTAGCTTATTCTCATCCTCTCAAAGAATCTTGAACAATCTAGTTATTAAATTTACATGGGGAGGTAAATTAACTCACAAAGAATGAATTGAATCCAAAATTTCATATAGCCTGAGTGTTACATTTTTTACATCCTATTATATACCATGAGGGACACAAATTGCTTATTAATTCTCTCTTATATTTTCTATCTCTTGTTCCAGCTCTTGTCTATCCATCTTTTTTTCATCATGTATGGCTAGGATTGCTTTAGTATGGGTCTCCATATAAGACTTGAGGTCCTCAATGTATGGGGACTGGCCCTTATTCCTATTATATCTCTTCAAAAGGGAATAAACCTCTTTCATTTCCTCCATGATCAAATTTCTTCTAGATATATCCTCAATCTTCCTCTTCTTGATCTACTAGACTGATGTTGTAGCCTTGTCAAATAATGAGCTCACCATTAGAAGTTTAGTGATCTTCAGATTGGGTCTCTTAGAGGTTGAAGCTCCTAACTCCTTGGCCCAATCTAGAAGAGTGAGATTTGAGGGATATGATGTTTGAGATTCTAATTGCACATGCTCTTTAAGACTAGGATTAGTTTCAAAAGAAGGCTTGGTCATTAAGGGCCAAATTATTTTATACTAGTCTATGTTTCTGAATTATAGTATTGGGTGCACAACATAGACTGGTTACTTTCTTGGATCCCTCTTAGTTATCACTACTATGATTATGGAGACTAGTGTTGAAGAAGATAGAGGTGAACCCAATTGGCTAGAGAAAGCATAAATTTAGGTGATAGATTGGCCGATGGCTAGGATGGATAGAGATATGGTTGAAGGGATAGATATTGAAGGAGTAGAAACTATAGTAGTGGGGGATGAAGAAGGTGAAGTGGCACTAGGTAGAGTAGTAGATGTGGGCATAAAAAGGACACTAATATAAATTTCTTGAACAAGAATGAATATGTAAATAATTAGAGTAGGGATGGAAGAAACAACTAGAAATGACATCAAATAAAAAAGTCCTTTGCAGGTGAGAAGAGGACACTTACCAGGTGACTCATCGATGAGAGGTGCCTTGGATTTTTGTGCTTGTAAGCTTAAGACCTTATCCTACTTTAATTCTTCCTTGTCGACCTCTTATGTTGGCTCATCTTCTAATGAAGGTTGTGCCTTATTAAATACTTGTGTGGATGGGATCTAAGTTTTATCCCCCTCTAGCTTCCTCTGATATTACCTTGTTACTCTCCTAGTTTATGGAGTTTTCATCTATTGGGGAAGAGGAGGGGGAATGATGTTGGTTGATGGGGTTGTTAAAGCTATTGTTTTCTCTTCATCAGATGAGATCAAGCAAATGATCATGATATCTTCCCCTCATGTGCTTTACTCAACTTGAGTCAACTCTTATGTCAACTCTGACTTGACCTTTCTCAATTTAATAGTTGATGTTTAAACTATAATAATTTGTTCCTCTTCCACTTGTGTAGAGGCAGGCACTTCTTGTTGTTGTTGTTTTTCTCTAGTACGTGATATCTCACCTACCAATTGTTCTTGCTCATATGGTTGATCTTGAGTTATGAGTGGGCATTGGCATTAGGGATGTTTTCCCTCTCTTTTTGGTTGTTGATATGGCCTACCAGTCCAAAATTCATAATATATCCATCCTCATAGAGATGGGATATTGAATTTTACCTTATCAAGTGTGAGAGAGGGTTCAACTTGTACTACCCTCAATAGTTCCTCACTCAAGCTTATAGTTATTGCTCTTTGTTTCACTTTTTCATCATCCTTGGCATTAAGAAATAAAAAATCATGATGAAATGGCTCATGTTTATATACAAGGCCAAAGGTGTGAATCTTCTACTAGAATTTCCCATGGGGGGCCCAAATCTCTATGTGGGACAGTGGGAAATGTAGATGCTTTCTTGGGATTTCCAACTTTCTTGAATTTCCTCCTTATGGTATATTGCATCCTCTCAATAGTGATGTGTGATCCATAGAATGTAACTTTCTTATTATTTGTCAACTTTTCATCAATACCATTCCATATTTGGTATGTAATCTCCTATTCATCAACCTTATCTAGACAAAACTTAAGAAGTTGAAGATCTACCTTATGACCAACAACCATGATGATGGTATAGTTAGGATAGATCTAGTAGTCTCCCACATTATTGGTAATTATTTTGGTAATGATAGGTGAAATTCTACCAAAGGCTGACTATGGATGGACATCTAGACCTTAGGGTAGAGATCCTCAACAATCTTAGTTATGTTCCTAATATATGAGTATATGTGCACAAAGGAGCAATAATCATAAATTCAATTCTTGATAATGTCTAGGTTAGGATCCTAAAGGACTCTATTGTGCCTATATATTATCCCCATGACTGCATTTAATAGATAAGACATCATCTAGAAGTTTTCCCCATGTGGCCTCCTATCTTTGTGTAAAATTTATTCCTAGAGGCAAGTATTGATTACTTCACCCAATGTGTAGGTGCACTTTTAGGTACTTAGTAGGTCTATCAAGAGAACCCATTATAGATGAAGGAAGTGGATGCTTATTAGGCTAAAGATTCAATTTAATAGTGTCATGCCCATGTGGATCCCCATTCTAAATTGGGTGATTGGAATAGAATTCTTGACATGTTCCTTTATAGTAAATGTTTCTCTTAGGAGAAGCCACCTTGATAGCATATGTTTCACATTATTGGCCTTGTTATAGGTAACTATAATATATAAATCAAACATGACATAGAATAAGTAGACTCAAATACCTGTTGATTATGTCCCTAAAGATATAAGTGATAACTATGTTATTATCGATGTAGTGGAGATAACTATCATCTACTATTCCACCCTCGAAGAAGAGGCCTCACAATAAGTCTATGCATGGCATAACCTTTGACTTAGCAGATACATAATGTAGTGCCTATCATTTGAATGGAATTAGGTCTTTTACTAACTACTTATTCTCAGTTGAAATGTCTTCTTCTAATGCAAAAGATTCCAAATTCTCTACAGCTACCCATAAGGCTGAGTAATTGGGATATTGGCCATCAAATATAGTCGCATTAAGAGTTGTGTCTAAATACTCAGTAGAATCCTTGATAGAGAACCTGAAGGAGTCTAAAGGTCCTTTTTATAACCTATATGATGATGTCATAGTTGTTTTATGGGTGATGGTATGGTTCAATCTTTTGAAAATGGCATGTATTGAACCAAATTACATGAATTTCAAATCATTCTAGTCATGATTATGGCTTTTGAGATTATTGAAGACTGATGTTTAATCAAGATCTTGAAAATTGAATTATCTAAACTTGGTTGGGGGCTCAATGTTAATATCTTTCTACATTCATTTCTAATTCATGCGTCATTAATCACCAATGTCTATGAGCTCTTCACCTTCATTCAATTTGAATTCGACCACCCTATCCTAGTGTACATGTCACGTAGGATGCTTTGTCATTCGAGGTGTCATAGTGTTGCCTTTCCTATTTTTTCATTTAACATTATGTGGTCAAGTTAAGGGAATTCAAACTTTACCTTTGGGCCAAAAGACCCCAAAAAGTAGAATGTTCTTCAAAGAGATTGGTTCTGAAATATTTTATCCCACATTGTTTGAAAGAATAGTTGCCGAAGACTTAATACTCTTTGAAAAGATTATGGTTTGGGAAGAAGTAGTCACATAGAAAGTTCATAGAATAAATATTCTAATGAGAATCCTTCTGATAAAAAGTTTATGAAGTGAAGTATCCAAAGTGAAATTTCTCAATAAAAAGTCTTTGAAACAAATCTTCTGATGAAAATTTGTCGAAACAAAGTTTTCAAAGTAAATCTTTGCAAAGAGAAAGTTTTCGAAGGGAAATTTTTTGATGAAAATTCTTCAAAAATAAACTTCTCAAAACAAATATTCTGACCAAAAACATTTTAAAACAAAGTTATTAAAGTAAAAATTTTGAATACTAAACTTGTCGAAGATAAAGTCCCTAAAATAAAGCTTCCAAAGAGAAAGCTTCAGAAGAGAAACCTTTCAAAACAAGCTAATCTAAATACCTATCATGCAAAGCAAATTTTTCTATCTTTCCATTAATAGATTAATTCAAATCATTTATTTGAAATGGAAATAAGTATATGCCAATGTGATTCATTATTCAAAACATCATGTTTCTATAGATAATAACAACCATTATAACTCTCAAAATCATAGACACTGAGATAAAATACTCATATTTCTTTAAAATAAAGGGAGTCCCCATTTTTCAAGAAAAATATAGGGTGGGGTGTGTTGAATACAACAAATGGCCTTGGCACAACTCACCCTTACAGTAAATTGAGGGCATGATCACCCTCTGATTTTCCTCTTCACATATCTAAGGTTTAGTTGTGAACCTCTTCCTCCAATGCTTCAACAAAGAAGTATCATTACCAAAGAAAACTACTAAGGGGAAACATGGTTAATATTATCAATCTGATTTACACCCCTAGGAAGGATTTTCAAGCCTTCCTAACTAAATGATAGCATGGAATCACATATAGGTCATGGGTGGCCTAATTGGTGAAATGAATCTCTAGATTGGGCTCACTCCTTTGATGCTTCACCTAAAACTACAACTAACCTACTGAAATTGCAAAGAAAATGGATAGAAGAAAACTAAAATTAGAAAAAGAACATGAAGGTGATGCACCAAATGTAGTTTTCTCTACTTTCAAATGTTTGCACTATGATACTATAAGATTACAACCTAATTTTACAACTTCAAGATAGCTCCTCCCACACAAGTGTTTCTATATAAAGGTTATGATTGCTACAACAACCAAAGTGATTAATCAAGAGGCCTAAAGGAAGACACTAATGATATTTAATAACTTAAACTCAACAAACCATTTGATACACTTCATATGACCTATGAAAAAATAACTAACTCATATGGAGGCATGAAAGGAAAGGAAAAATGTAAGGAAGAAGTACAACTATCACCAACATTCATCATCAATTCATCTCAAATTCACTAAAAACCAAAAAAATGTAACTTATCTTCATCTAAAATTCACTAAACACCAACAAAATGTAACTTATCTTGAATATTTATTTCAAAGGCAACAACAAGTATCAAATTTGGTAGGGCTTCACCATACACATTCAGAGGTTAGATTCAATGCCTTTCAAGGCTTCATTTATAGAAGAAGAGAAGGAAGAGAGAAAAGAGAGGAGTTAAGAGTCTATCATGACTATAAATCTATCATAAGATCAAATTCATAAAATAAGTGGAAGAGAGAAGACAAGGATTTTATGATCTTCTTGTCCATGTGTCAACTCAAAAGGTATAGGTATTTAAAAGTTGATGAAGAGATGAAAAAAATATAATCATTGTGCATCTTGAACTAATTCATCTTCTTGTATGAGGAGTTACGAATTATTTTTGGTGATTTTCTCATTGTCTTGACACATTGTGGCTTCTTGTTTTATCCCAACCTGACAATGTAAACTAACAAGTCTACATGAGGGGGTTTGATGATCAAATGAGGCTCTCCATGAAGAGTGGCATAGAAGGCCATATTGGCATACTTAATACTTCTTAAATAAAACTCCACTTCCATGGAGCTATACATATTCTTATTTGAGGACAATTACAAGTTTTCCCATTTACACTTGGCATTCTTGAGAATCTTCTATGCCAACCTTCACCTCTTGTAATGCTTCTCTTTCATGTGAGATTTGGACTTGAACTTCAAACTTCTTCTCATCCCATACTCTTTGCTATTAGGATTTGATCACTCAATAAAAGTCTATTTTTGTGCTTTGGAAACCTCCACCATGGATTGTTACTTCATACAGGTACTGTAGTAGTTCATAGAGGTTTGGTATGAGCATTGAAAATCAGCTTGTAGTTAAGTCTTCACACTTATTTGTTAAGAGAGCAATAAGAGATCTTCATTACTATGGAAGCTTCAAGTGACACTAAGAATTAATAATGGTTATTATAACTATCTCATGACTTCCAAATCCTATATGTATTATGTTATATTCTCCTCAAGATAATCTAATAGCATTTTGACCATTGATCACTTGAAACAAGTTTGCAACAATACCCTTTTGAGGCCATATTGGTCACATTTCTTCATTTAGGCCTAGTTGTCAACTTGCAACCTATGTTATCATTGTGAAGGATTTTTAAACTACCTATAAATTATTATAATATCTTTTTCCTAGCTTGGATAATCTCTCCCAATAAATTAGTAGGCTTGACCTATTGAAAATCCTATAATTAGGCTCCAAAACATAGTCTTTTAGGCCATTATTCCATACTTTAATTCCCACATGTGTCAATTAATGGATCTATCAGATAGCCATGGATTTTTATATGCTGTCCAAATATTTTATAGGCCATACCAATCTATTTTATGCACTCAAAAGATTAAAACACTCCATCGGGTCTCTTTGAGAGGTTTTAACAGGGTTTTAGGGTCTTTACTTATTAAGGATTATTCATAAAGAACATATCTTCTTATTTATATCTAATTCCACATATTATGAGTTCATAAGTTCTACAAACACCCCCTAACATCATTTATTCCCATGCATATTTTCCTCTAAAATCACACGTAGGAACTAGACCTTCTTGAGTTTGTACAAACTATACGATGAGGTCGAGAGAGAATTTTGAGAAAAAGAGGGCATAAAATGTTTATTTTTATTTTTATATGCTTCCATGAGATATTAAATACTTCCACTAATGTTTCTAAGTGATTTACAAAAAGGTTTAGACTTTTAAGAGCCTTAACACTTGGTTTGACCCATGTCTAGGGTTTTAAAGCAATCTTGCACTTATGACCCTATAGGATTATTTTTATGTAATTCCTTTCTTTATAAGTTTTAAATAATTTTAAGGTATCCCTCACTCATAAAAATCCTTCAAAATCCAATTTCAATGCAAAAAACTACATATTCTCTATACATTCTACAAACAGGATTATAGCTTCCTTTAGGCCTGTCACCTTGCCAACACTTGTAAATGTGCTTTTTTTATTGATTTAACCTATTTTATACCTATACAACTATTTCACCATATCCCTTAAGTCCTATCACAACTCAAATTACCTTAGGCCTCATATCTAACACATAAATTACATTGTTTGTACATTCTCTTAGGCAAGCCTATATATACCTATTAAAGTTCAAACCCACTACAACCTTGTTCTAAAATTGGTTATTTTGATTTCATAGACTCTGAATGATGTTGAGTATAAATTTAAATATAAATATAAATGTTTAATAATCTCTTCAAGTAATAGATAATGCAAGATCTTGTTAGGACCCCTTTATCTCAAGCTTTTAGACTTAATACGGTCTGTCTGTAGGGTTATTCTATTCTTAGAACCCTGCTAAGTATTGAGAATGTTTATCTTCTTTACAAACCATATAAAACCTTTCAAAATTATCTCATTAATTAACACAACTCTTCATTCCTCAATCCTAACTCACAAATGCATATTCTCCTCATATTCTACAAGCATGCATGTAGCTTCATTTAAGACTATATCCTATCAAGGCATGAGAATGTATTTTCTCTTGTTCTTTTGTTCATCACAATGAATATAATCAAGGTGTAAATTATACTCATGGTCTCATATACCTTTTAATACCCTCATACTCAATATTCAAACCATAATTTCACCCTTTTCCTTGTATTGTTCATACAAACTTGTAGGTCTTCCTTTAGGCTTGTTTATGAGATTAACACAAGAGTATTAATTTAAAATGGAAATGAATTTGTAAGGGTATGAAATAGAGTTTTTTGGGTAATTTAAAACTTTAGTATTTATCAATAGGATTCACATAGTGCTTTTGAGAGTGCTTCTGATCTCAAACAACTCAGAAAGATGTCTACTCCATTATTTCTCTCAGTCACAGCTAGATCACTATCTTGTTACCTTTTTATCACCCAAATTCTTATATTACATTAGATTATATCCAATAATATCCTTATGGTCATGATAAATGTATATCTCAACCTCTTATACCATTTTTGGCTTTTATTAATTCACCAAAATGCATGGAAACCTTTGTGTTTTGCCCTAAATTGTCACCTTAGTCCAAATGTAGATATATATGGTCTTGACTCACCATGAAAACCTGGTTGGAATTTGAAGAAACCTTGAAGAGGATATATAAATTCATTGAATTGAAATTTATACCAACATATGCCCATTTTTGGCGTGGAATACTTTTGTAACATTGAAAACCCAATTGTAACAGAAGTGGTATTGGCACAGTCAATTATATTGAAAGAATCTTTGCATTTCTTCATGAATTGGTTCTAATTTAACCTTTTAGGGTTTTACACATATAATTCATATGTTTGGTTAATGGGATAATATGTATAAATTATTCAAATAAATATTCAATAATCAAATACTTATTTGTTATGACCTTTGACTTTGGTTTGAGTAGCTTTTGCATCTATTTTCCATCTAGTCAATAGAAGTGGATTAGACTTGTATTTATAGGGTTATGATGCTTGTGTAGATAAGAAAATGATCTTAGGCTAACCATAGGATGGGCACACATTTGAAAAGTATCCATTGGGAAGAGTTATGTCTAAGGATAATAGCACCTAGTTGGGGACACTAGTGCCATGTGGTTGTAGTGTCCCAAATGTGGTGTTAATATCCTTTTGGTAGACTGCTAAGAAAGTTGGATTGGGGTCAAAGGTGATAGTTTAGGCATTGTGTCTTGAATATATATAATTGAATAAAGTTTTTTGAATGGCTTCAAATGTAAGTCTAAGTCTCTATAATAGGTCTATGGCAAACCTAGGGATGAGGTAACTCAAATGACAATCTTAGATCCAATTACCAATTTTAGGTGATTATATTTGCCCCCCCAATTTATGCTAGTAATTTAAAAAAGTGAAATGAATAATATAAATTAAAAATAAGTGTACATATACTTACATTAGATGTGAATCCCATATATCTAAGTTTGAATATGTGAATCTGGGTCTGCGTATGTGAAACATGATCCAAAACAATGTCTTGCAATGAAACATGCAAAAAAAATAGTCCTTACTAATGAGATAATCAAAAGAAAAAGACTATGCTAAAATGAAATATCTAAGTATAGAGAGTGGAAGGAAGGAATACACCTCATTGGGTATGTGAACTAATGCATGGGCCTAGTGATAACTTATGTGTATGAATGTCCATAGTGATCATATCATTTGAATAACTTGAACTGAGTCAATGACATGCTTAATTCTCATATAGGTGGCTCAAAAACTCAATCTGGTTATGACTCCATCATTGACCATCCCTGTTTGTTGGATCTTGATCTTTGTGAATAGTTTGGATAACATTATAAGTGTGTTGAACCTTCTCATATAGGTGGCTCAAGAACTCAAGTAGGCTATGACTCCATTTTTTCCCTATGTGAAGTAGATGCATATGTAAACATACTGCAAAAAGTGTTAAAAGTATCTAAATGAGTAAAGTTAACTATGTATTTAAATCTGTGGCCACTCAAGTATATTAGGTGGCTCTGGGCCACTCGAGAATGATAATCACTATAGATGGAGTAATTCATGAATCTAGTGATAACTTAGAATGTGATAGAAAATGCATTTAGCATAAATAATGACATGAAGTTTGTCATTCCATCTGATCAACCTATTTAAATTTGAGTATATGAAAACTATGTGTTTCACACATTCCCCTAATCTGGTATCCGAGTATATTGAATCTAAATCAAGTATGTAATAACTGAACCTGTGTAACTAATTTGAATGTATGAATGATCATTCCAAACATGATGCCCCCAAATCTAAGCAATTGATATGAATTTGAGTTGAAATGAATGTATCTAATCTAAATCTAGACATAAATACCAAACCTATGATTGTATCTATGCAAATTTATATTGTACCTAGTGTACTAGTCTGAATGATATTGATTATCCTAAAGTTGGGGCTACTAGACAATAGTGCCCTGTAGTGGATAGTAGTACCCTGTGGCACTAGTATCCTAATTTGGGTACTAATAACTGGTTGGTCTAATTTCTATGTGATCTAATTTAATTGTTGAGTCTTTATTCTATTCTATGTTTGTCCTAAGTCTAATATCTAAAACTTAGTCTGTGTGCTAAAATATATCTATGAAAAGCAATGTAGGAGCCTAATTTCCATGACAACCCTTGTAAATGTCCCCTCTTTTGAGGGTAGTTGTGAATTTTGTGGAAGAACTATCCTCAAAATAAGTATCTCTGTAAAATTTATTAGCTAGATCATGTGCATGATATTCCAATATAATGTAAAACATAACATTAGAATGTAAATGTATCTAGGCATAAGTAGGAAATGAAAGATGTATGTTATAATCTAACAGTGGACAAGTGTGTCGAGATAGATGTAAGTAATGTATAACAATAGTAAATATGAGTAACTACCTAGGGGGATGGGACATGATGTCCATCAAGGCTCCCAATTGGGAAGGGTAGATACATGAGATCTCTCATGGCATTGAAAATTTGTGTGTGTGTGTAACAAGAAAATACAAGTGTCATAGTGTAGAAGCATACAAATAATCAAACATACAAACACATGAGGTACACACAAATATAGACCAAGGGGACACAATACAAGGGACATGGCACATGTCACTAAATCTGAGAAGAAAGACATACAAGGACATGTTCAAATGTCCACATGTGTAAATAACAAACAATTTGGCATAGAGCCATAGAGAAGGACATGTTCAAATGTCTGCATATAGAATCATGAAAGAGAACACACAAGGTACATAGGCACATGTTCAAAGAATACAAATAAATAAGTGGTTTACAATCCAAATAACAATGGCATATTCAAATTTCCTTAAAAATGTAAGAATCATAGGAGACACAATCAAGTGTAATCTATGAACCAAAAATGAAAGCATATATATCTGTGTAATACAAATCTATATAGATGTCAAGGTACATATATATTGAGTCTAACTAGTGATACTTATAAAAATCTAAGCAATAAGGAGCAATGATCAATATCAAGATAAATCAATAAATAACTAGAATGTATAATATGTAAGATAGAACCTGGTTATAGCAACTGTGTATGAGATGCCCTTGAGTGGGAAAATGTATCAATATATAAACCTGGATCAGTGTAAATTCCCCCAATGGGTGGATGATAGTTGGTCTAGATCAGTGTTGTGGACCAAAGTATTATCTAGAATCTGTAAAAACTCAACAAGAATAAGTGAAGCATATGTGTATGATAAAATTGACTATACTAGGATAGATAGCAATATACAATATTTGATTAGTAGAAATGTAAACATAGAAATGCATACAATCTATAAAATTTTATATTTTTGAAATATTTGAATGTTTTTGTATTTTGACATATTATATTATTTTTGTGTTTTATGAGTATAAGTTGTGTACAAGCATATGAAAATAAATTATGTACAAGGAGCAAAAGAAAGAAGGAAGTATGTACAAGGGTAGGAACCATACTAACTAATGAGTCTCATGGGAGATTCACTATCATCATGGCCTATGTCAAATATTGGAATGATAATGTCTCATGTAGTGTGATTGCTATGCTATAGTTGAATGATGTTTCAATATGAATCTAAGTATTGTTCCTCATCAGACTCATAATATTGTTCCATATCAGAATCATAATAACCCAGTATGCTTGAGGGAATTTCCTGATACTATGGAGTTGACCTTTTTAAATTATGCTTTGGCATATTAATTATGATTCTTCCCTTTCAAACTATGATTATTGTAGATATATTGTGTTGTGGAGGCTCCTTTGCTAGAAAACTTGTTTTGAGGATGCTTGTTGGTTGAGCATGATTTTAACTTTGTAATTGAAGCTCTTGCTCTTTTTGTAATATTTAATTTGTATCTGGATGTTTTACCTTGATAAACTATATTTGTGACTAATGTTCCTTGGGATGTTCAATAAACCCCAAACCTTGTAGACCAATATTATCAATTGCTAGAATAAGAGAAGTGACGCCTTGGGCATGTTTGCCCAAATCTTGACCATGATAATCAAATTATTGTAGATATTTGTGATAAAAATTATACCATGTTAAATTTTGAGCCTCATTTTATAAAGGTATATTTGCTTTATTTATATGTGCTTTTTGTATTGTTTCTTGATCTAATTGTGCTTTTTGAACTCTTTTATTAATCTGAGTTATGCTTTGGTAACCATTTTTGTATTATTTTTGAGTTTGACCCTTTTTGAAATGATAGATGTGTCATTGTATGTTGTGTGGATGAAGTGTCACACAATGAGTCATTTGTATCCACTATCTATTGTATTTTCCTTTTCAATTCTAAACATGAATCAATGTGATGCCCATACATTCTATGATATGCACAAAAATATTTGGATCTCCTCATTGGGTGTAGAGGAAATAGGTTGATCAACTTATATTCAATCATGTCCTTTATTATCTCACTTGAAATCTTATTTAACCTTTGAATATTTTTGAAATCACTAATTATAGATGTACTTTTTTGTGATTTTGTGTTCTAATATGTAACATTATTTTCCATAAACTGACTAGTTGAAGATGTATAAACATGATTTACACTATCATGCCCTGGAGGCCTTTGTCTTGTAAATTTACTTTCTAATGTTGTAATATTTTCATGTAATAGTTGATTCTCATTTTTTAAACCTATAATTATCTTGGTCATACTGATAATTTAATCATGTAAATTCTCACAAGTGCAAACCCTAGTTGTTTATGTTTGAACATGTAAGCACACACCATGTAGGAAAGAAGTGTGAATAGGTTGAGTAGGGGGATTATTGATAGTGTTATAGGTTACATCATCTTGTGAAGGAATGATAGCATAGCCCTAGTTAGAGGTAAAGTAGCTATCACCCTCATGGAGATGAGGATGAAAAAGATATGTTTTCCTATCCATAAGATATGACATTGAAACTTGAAACATAGTGGTTAGTTTATGTGTTAAATCCTCTATGTGTGTAAGCTTTTGCTTGTTAATGGAATTACATATAGGATAAAGATAACAATCAAAATAAAGAATCAACATGAATGATATTTTAGTTGATTTGAACATCATGTATGCATATGTCCATAATCTTAATTATTTTGCATGTAGAAGAAAGATAACATGCTACGAAAAGAATGCAACATGAAAGATATTTTAGTTGCATTGAAACATCATGTATTCATATGTCTATGTGATTAAATAATAATGTCTTAATAATTTTCCACATAGAAGAAAGATAGCATGATATGGAAATAATGCAACATGAAAGATATTTTAGTTGATTTGAAACATCATGTATGCGTATGTTTATGTGATTAAAGAATAATGTCTTGATTATTTTTCACATATAATAAAGATAAAATGATATGGAATATGATGAATATTGTATTTTATAGTAAGCATCATACATACATGTATTGATGTCTTTTCTTAGTTCATTCCAAATTAAAGGGAATAAGCATACAAATGAAAGTATGACACTTTGTAATAAAAAACAATTTATTTCTTCTATCATTATTATCATGATGATATGAATTAGAATATATGTGAATATAAAATTTGAGTTTTGGAAATAAAAATGGAGTATAAATAGAAAAGGATACAAACCCTAAGTGTGTCTAGGGTTAGGGTTTTTGAATCCAGGGTTTCTTTGCAATAATTTAAATTAAATGTAAAATAAATCAAAACCCTAATGTAAAATTGATTTTAATTAATTAGGTTGTCTAAATAAAATCAAAAAATAGAAATAGGTAACCCTAAATTTATTGCACAAAATTTGGATTAATGCAAGCTAGGGTTTGAAGTAATATTAGAAGTAAGTCAGGTTCAGCAAATGATTTAACCTTTTAAGGTTTTACATGTGTAATTCCTATGCTTGTTTAATGGGTTGAGATGTCTAAATTTGTCAAATAAATATGCAATAATTAAGTACTTATTTTTTATGACCTTTGACTTTGGTTTGAGTATCTTTTGCATCTATTTTCCATCTAGTCAATAGAGGTGGATTAAACTTATATTTATAGGGTTATGTTGCTTGTGAAGATAAGAAAATGAGATTAGGATGACATTAAGAGGGGCACACATTTTAAAAAGTGTCCATTGGGAAGATTTGGGGATAAAGAAAATAGTGCCCAGTTGGGGACACTAGCGCCATGTGGCTATAGTGTCCCAAATGTGGTGTTAATGTCCTTTCGATAGACTGATGAGAAAGTTGGATTGGGGTCAAAGGTGATAGTTCAAGGAATCTATTTTGATTATATATAAGTGAATAAGTCTGTTGAATGCTAGAAATGTAATTATAAGGCGCTATTATAGATCTATGGCAAGCCTAGGGATGGGGTAATTCAAGTGACACTCTTAACATCTAATTACCACTTTTAGGTGATTATAGGTTACAATGAAGTTATAAGGAGACATGAGAAGTTAAATGATGGTCTGAATGATCCAAGGATAATGTTTATCTATTACATATCATGATTTCCAAAACTAAAATGTTCTTCCATCCACTTATAACCTAACTATCACATGGAAATAGTGAAAGAGAGTTCATTGTTTCTTAATGCATATGCATGCATGATGTCTCTAATGGGTTTTAGTGAAATGTAGGTCCTTTAGAAAATTGAGACCACATTTTCATTATTTATATACTTCCATCAAAATCCAAAGTCATATTATGGAGACAAAACTGAGTCTATGGGGTTTGAAGTAACTTTTTTACACCTTAACTTCATAGCAATTATTTATAAAGCTAAGGGGCTTGATCAAACAACTAATGCCAAAAACTAGAAGGTAATTAGGGTCCCCTTATTTTCCCAAGATATTTATATCTAACTCTCTTCCTCCTCCATGAACTATCCTCAAACCAATGACCTTTCTTAGCTTGCTAAGTAGACCTATGAACTCGATAAAGAAATGGTATAGGGTTTTGCCTTGTTTTTCTCTACAACTCCTTCATTTGCATATATTTGAGTCTAAGGGGTCTGGGAGGATCATTGGAGAATCTTGGAATTTTATCCTCAGAATAAAAACCTTGCAAAGAGACCTTTATAGGACTATTTTCTTCAAGAAACTACCTATTCTACTTTATTAATTTGTTGGAGAGGATGAACCAAGTGATTATGAAGCTTTCCCTGACTTGTACAAAGGTGGATCAATGTGTTAAGACATTTCCCACCTTTATTTTCCAATAACCTCCTCATCATCTCTTATTTGGTCATTTGAAAATGATGATTGGGTAGTTACAAAGATATTCCAATATTGTAAAATTGGTCTTAAGAAATTTTGGACAAGGTGTACGACCAAGTACAAATATCATGGCATTTCACAAGTATTAAATGACATAAAAGACCATATTTAATGATATATACCTTCATTTTTAACCTCTTCTCAAAATTCATATTACAACATTGCAATAAATAATACAAGACATAATGAAGAAAACCTTAAACTTTTCAAAAATACCTTAACTTCTCTAAAATGCTATAAATTTTAATGTTATTAACTTACTAACTTTGCTTCTTAGTCTACTTGTTCAACTTGGTATACATTCCTCCTTGAAAGGTCACCCTTCTTTCTTGACCATGATTCAGCTTGACCTTGACTTCACATTCAAACCTGAACATTGTCAAATTTACCTTAATCGATGATAAAAACATTGAAAATGGCCACATTGATTGAATTTAATGGCAAGAATTCGTGACTTGAATTTAACTAGACCACCCTAAGAGACTCTAAAAACTACTAAGAACAACACAAATCCCATCGCCTTGAGACCAACCATGACCAAGACAAGACCTTTATGATGGTTATCAACAAAGTTAAGATCATGATGACCAAATTTTTTGATGGTATTCACTAATGGTGGCCAATTTTGGCTAACATCTTTGGTGACCTCTTAGGATTACATGATTTCTATGCATATAGACTAGTGGCCTTGACATTCCATAGCGATATGGAGTCATGAATACTACCTAACTTGAAAGTAAACTAAAACCTAAACTTTATAATAGCATTGAAACAAATTAAAATCTAAAATAAAACTCAAGACACACACCACACACACGTGTGTCATAAGACACTTGGAAGGAAAACAACAAATAAATAAACTTGTGCTCAAGCACTTAGGGAAAACAAAGACCTATTCTACTATGTACAATCTGCAAAACTAAGCTTAGTATAATGGTTTCAAATGTATCCCATTGACTTGGATACTCAACTCCTCTCCGTCTAACTTTGCAATTTTAAAGGCATTATGTTCTTTGCAACCAATGATAACATAGGGCCCACTCCATAATGTATCAAACTTGGTATGCCTACCAAGTTTGGCCCTATATTCATCCCACTTCAATGCAAGGTCTTCTACTTGATATGATTTTGGAACAACCCTCCTATCAAAAGTCTTCTTCACTTGGGATTGGTGACACAATATACATAGCATGATTTCTTATCTCCTCCAAGGCCATCAACTCTATCAACCTTATTACCATGGGATCACTTTACACCATCTCAAGTTAATGAGATAATTATAGGGATGGTAATTTAAGAGAATTAGGTTTCTTGGTCTCTATCTCATAAACAAGCATGTAGGGTGAGTTACCAATAGCTCTTTTGGGAGTGATCTTATTAGCCCATAGGGATGTCCTCAACTTGGTGTGTCAAGTTATTTAATTAACTTCCCCTATCCTCTTAATGATTCTAATCATTTTTTTGTTGGTGGACTTAGCTATCCAATTTCTTTGAGGATAGTATTTGAAGAATAGCTTATATAAATATCATACTTGAGAGCCCACTCAATTATTCTTGCACCACTAAATGCCATTGCATTATCAAAAATTATTGTTGAAGGAACTCCAAATCTTATCACTAGGCCTTCATAGAAATTAAGAACTAAAATTTCATTAGCCTCATTGAGGGCTATTACTTCTACCTATTTTGTGAAATATTTATGGTTTTAAACACCCATTTATGGCCAACACTTGAAGGGGGTTTATCATGCCAATGAAATCAAGACCCAATTGCAAAAATGGTTGTTCCACTCGATTAAAATTAAGAGGGAGGGTTGTACACTTTTAATTACTTATGAAAAATTCACACTTTTTACACCTCCTTACCCATGTATAAGAGTCCTTAAACAAGCTAGGCTAATAATACCTAGCTTTTACTATTTTTCTTGTTGTGGTCTTGGGTGCAAAATGACCTCTTGCAAGCCCATTATGAAATTGTTCCAAAATCCTATCAATCTTATCAGTTTCAACACATCTCAATAGCATTCCATTTAAGATCCTTTATAAATATAATTTCATCCATAATAACATAATGGATAGACTACAATCTGAAGTATCTTATTTTTAATTAGTTCAAACCTTTAGGACACTTGCCTGTTTGAAGAAATCTTACCATATCTTGTGTCCAACTTGGAAGGGATAAAGGTAAAATTGCACAAATATCATCTTGAACTGTCAAAACAACCTCTTCTTATTTTTTAAGGTCTAATTCCAAGTGTTTTCATATCCCTCTTCCTCTTATCAACTTCGTAGCCTTGATTTCCTCATCATATTCTATGACCTTGGTTATCCACCCAGCCCTTTTCTCATTTAAATCCTTATTCAAAGAGAAGTCTATTATGCTTGGATGTGTCACCATAACATGTATTTTGTTATTATAAACCATATGCCTAAACTTCTTAAGGCTTCTTATAACTTCCAACACTTACTTCTCAATAAAAGTGTATCTCTCTTCATAACCTTCTAGCCCTTAACTGAAAAAAGCTATTGGTTGCTCAAGACCTTCACTATTTTTCTACATCAACATGGATGAGATGGTGTCAATGTTATAAAAATCATACAAGAATAAATCCTTTTATAAATTAGGATTGATCAATGTAGGTACTTAGGTAATGGCTTGCTTAATAGCCTCAAAACTATTTTTTCTTTCTTTGGTCCAATTGAAGACTTGGTGTTTCTTCAATGTGGTTTTTATAGGCTTCAAAAGGTTGGCAAAACAAGTATAAACCTTATAACAAAGTTAATCTTCCCAAGAAATATTTTCAACATATTTTATTATTTTTGGAAAACTAATGTTTAGTTCTTAAAAAATAAAGGTTCTAGAGTAAGGGGAAAATCTAATCAAATATAGTAAAATACAGGGTTTGGTCAATTTAATCAAATTAATTGCATATGGAAAGAAATAAACTTATCTAGAAAAATAGGTTGAAACAAATGATTCAATTATTGAAAACTACTGCACAAGACTGGGAAAATGTCAGGAATCTAGATCTATCTTTCATTCGGTGAAAGGATAAGAGCGTCAAAAATAGGACACCTCGAGGTCTGACACTATAGTCTAGGTCCTACTGTTATTATCCAAACTGGTTATAAAGATCTAAGTTTTTTGGGTTTCTCTCACTATCCTTGTATTAATCTACCTATGAAATTTCAAATCTTGATTATTGATAGAGCTCCTTGTAAAGCTAATTTAATCTCCAACCTTGGGTCTATCTACACACATGAAGCAACAAATACATCAAAAGCAAAAGGAGGAAAACTAGGTTAGGAGAAGAATGATCACATGATCTAGAACCCCTATTATCCTAATCCCTACCTACATTAACCCTCAAGCTAGGTTCTCAGATCAAATGTAGTTCTCACTTAGGCAACATGCATAATCAATGCACACAGTAGATGCAAGAATGACTTTCACCTAGGCCCTTCCTTGATCAAGCATGCAAATCTAAGTGTGATGCAGAATGTTGAGCTATATTATTGACTAATTTTTAATTATGTACTATGTTAAAGTAGTAAGTGCTAGATATAAAATGTCTTATGAAGTCCTTTATATAGGAGGCTCTTTATTTTGAATTTGAAAACTTTATTCACATTTGGTCAACATTAAAAAGACAAACAAAACTTAAGGATGAAGCTAAAAAGGCTTATGACTCATTAAGCAATACAAACTAATCATTGGGACTCAAAATGCAGTTAGATAAGAGTGATAAAAATGGGACACCCTAGGGTCTAGTGCTATATTCCAACCCCAACGCTCCTATCCTACAGGCTTAAGATTTAGGGGGATGGAATTAGCATAGGAAATAGGGTCTGACTGAGCTAGAATGAATGTTTAAAAGGCTATAGATGACTGGCAATAAGCAAAAAGGTGACTCAAGCATGAAAAAAGACCATGATAACTAAAAAAAAAGACATGGCTAAATGTGAACAAGGCTCATATTCTCCAATCAAAGTTTTCTATGAAAGGACTGTGAAAAGACATGATATGTGTGGTTGCTTGACCAATTTAGGGTGTATACATTTTCCCACTTTTATTCTAGTGATGCAATGAAATGAAGTACTAGAGTAAAATAAAGAAATAAAATGCGTACTTGAACCTACCTGCATGGAGATAAATGTGCTAAAAATGGTACAACTCACTTCCTGACTAGGGAAGTAAATGGAGAGCTGAGTAAGGCTTGAAGAAAGAAGGAATCCTTAAAATGGATGCCCCCTATACTGAATCTAAAAGTGGAATCCATGTGATCATGAAGGAGGTTAATACTTACCCCCTAGTTAAATATGGCTAAAAATGAGGAATGCTTGAAGGCCCAAAACCAATTTTTGTCCTCTGTCTCACATAAACTCATGTAATCTAGAATGTGTGTATAGAATTTGTATGTTGTGAAGAGCAAAATTTGTTATGCCCCCACTCTAAATATTTGAACTAGAACTGAGAAATGCTTAGAGACCCAAAACCAATATCTATCCTCTATCTCACACAAACTCATATATTTTGGGTCTGGGTAATGTAATGAACCAACTATTGTATATGGTTGTGTGGTCCAACCTGGTGACAACCTAGGTATAACTAGGTGTAATCTAAAACTATGTTCAATGTGTGAGAAGAGAATGGCATGTCTTGCCATTCTATTTATATAATCTTAAGTGATGAAGAACATAAACATATGTGCCATGCCCCCAAATCTAGTTTGTGAGTGATGTGTATGTATAATATGGTATAACCACATGTGATATGACCTATCGTGTCATGCCCTGTGTAAAAAATTAGAGATCAAAATACTATGCCTATAATTTGTTATCTAGTCCTGTAATTGTGTCACGTTGTATGAAGTTGTATGTGTGAGATGTGTAGTAATGTACATGCCCCCAAATATGATATCTGAGTTTGAATCTATATCAAAGTTATTGTGAATCCATATAAACTAAACCACTATATCTGAATAGTCTATATACATGTAAGATGAAATCATTATGGATCCATATGATCTAAACCACTATATCTAAATATTTTATGTATCTGTAAACTAAAGGTATATCCCTCTGAATGTCTTGAGTAATGCTGAGTGACCCATGTAATCTGAATCACTATATATTTTGACTGATCTAAGCTAAATCTGATAATCTTAATACTAGAGGTGTAAAAACCATGGTGTATCTACTTATGAGAGTGGATGGGCATGTTTGGTAGGTGTATAAATATGAATAATAATAATGATGCCCCCTTTTGGGGAGAGGGACAAAATTTGTGATAGAGGAGGTCAAGCCAAAAGTGATGACTAGTGGCATAAGTAGAAACAAGGTTGTCATGTTGTGAATAGCTTGAGAGTTTATTTGATTGATTAGATGGAGTTGTTGAAAATGTCACAAGTTTTGATTGGTGATAATCAAGGTGTGCATATGAGTATAAAGTAAATATAGAGATGTGCATGCCATAGTGGGTAAATGAATTAGTAAGAGAGTAAATCTTGCATGATGTCAAAGGTATCATTATCATGATTTCATGGAAGAAAATGGTTTGAAAAATGGTGTTATGGGGTTCAATTTATGGGCAAATGGTATTTTATTTTGATTGAGAAAGTTGGGTAATATAAGAATTTAGATTGATTCTCAATTCATTTATGTATTGACTAGGTTGAGATTTAGAGCTCTAGAGTAGGAGATATGTCGAGGAGATGAGCACCTATTATGCCCTGGTTTGAGTAGTTGGCAGCCCAAGTTCATGTTGGTGGTGATGTTACCTTGGTAAGTAACTAAAACACATGATTTTTTGTCTATTTCAAATCATGTTTCTGATGTTTTTAACTATTTAAAGTGTCTTAGGAAAATTTTCACTAGTTTCAACACTCTTGTTCTACATCTAGTATTGTTGTCCAGGTTCCAACATTGTTGTCTGGGTTGTAATTGTCATGTACCCAACATTGTTATCCTATACCAAACATTGTTGTCTAGAGGCTTGATTATTTGAGATGTTACTTGGTTAGGTGTTTTTGTTTTTACACTAGTGATTTGGCATTGTGGACTGATATATATGTTGTTTCTAGTGTTTTTAGGGTGACGTACAGATGAGAGAGTTTTGTATGGGTCAGGTCATGGAGACATTGAGGTTGTTATCATTGTCTTCTAATGAGAGAGCTATCATAGATAAGGTAGGGTTGGGTCATGTATGTGACCTAGGCACAGTGCAGTGGAGAGGTGGAATATAGATACATGTACTTTCTAGCTTCCTATAGGGGAGATTACTATGACATTGGAGGATGTGTATCAAATTTTGCATTTATCGATTAGTGGATGGTGTGTGACATTATAGGATGGCATGGATTTTACTACTATTGATCATGTTTCCTTGTATTTTGTTGGTATGCCCTCAAGTATACATCAAAGAGGGAGTGACAATGATGTATAGTTTTTAGTTATAGTATAGTCTAGTGTTCCATGCCTATGGAAGTGGTTGGCCATGTTATTGGCCTCATTTGCTACTATGGATGGGAGTGGAGTATCGCTTGCATATAGGATGTATAAGATTTTACGTAGCATGGAGGTGTACAGCACTATGTTCTCATGGGGTAGGACTGTGTTTTCTTACCTATATATGGATCTTTACAGGATTACATAGGAGGTATTTAGTGGTGGATTGAGTATAGTGACATTATTGCATCATTGGGCTTATGAGCACATAGAGGTTGTGTATTTGAAAGGGTTATTAAGGGAGAGGTAGGCACCTTCACAACCACTTTGGGAGTGGTGGATGAGTACATTAGCTATTTTATCTCTTGGGATGGATAATTATAGATGGGTGTTAGACAGACTGGTCACTGATGACATTATATGAAGGCCTTACAAAAGATTTCTTGGGTAAGCTGAGGATGGAGTGAAGTTGTAGTATATGAGGGTCAGTTGTTGGATACATGACCACTAGGTTGGAGTGTATGAGTTATTTTAGTATGAGCACATGACTAGACAATTTGGGGTACCACAAGATGTGCCCTTAGCAACATGGGTATGGGTGAGTACACAAGCACCAATGAGGGTAGGAGCTTGTGTGAGGCCCACAGAGGCTGAGCTAGCACCGCTACCTTTAGATGCATGGGATGTAGTTATAGACATTCCTAATGTGGATGATGTTGGATGTATAGATGCATATACTACATGGTAGACAAGGCATCAATGGGCTCCATTATATCTTGTTGATGGAGGGGATACTCTAGAGTATGAAGATCCTCAATCGATCTAGATGATGGCTAGTAAGCAAAAATTTAATTTGAATTATGTACAAATTTGTGTTTTTAGTTTGATTTTAAAATATATATCTAATGTACTATTGTAATTTATGTGTAGGTGGAGTGGGAGGTGTGCAGGATGAGGCACACGCTAGGGTGGGGAGTAGAGATGATGACTATTGGGAGACCATCATTGAGTCTACACTCTAAGAGCTCACACAACATGTTCTTGATGATGTAGTGGAGGAGGGATTGACAGAGTGAGTGATGGTTATGGATGGTATTCATGCTCATTTATTTGGTAGGGTTTTTATAGTGATATTTGCATATGTTAAATAAGTGAGAGAGAGAGAGAGAGAGAGAGAGAGAGAGAGAGAGAGAGAGAGATGAGCTGAGGGTTGAGCTAGAAAAGTATAGGATGCCTTCACCTAATTATGGTTTTGTTAGCACTAGGATCATGGATGAGTACACAGATCTTTAGAGGTGGCATACAGACTTGAGTGAGGAGCATGGTCAACTACTAGAGTGAGAGAGTCATTGTAAGAGGCATTCAAGAGCTCAAGGAGGTGTGAGTCCATTGAGTGCTAGATTGGATTAAGGGACTAGTACTAGTGGGGAGAGTGAGACTGAAAGTGAGGGCATGATGCCCATTCATGATTGATTGTATATATGGATATTGGTTTTTGAGTTTGACTCAGGCGTATTGTGTTAAGGATTTTTGAATACATTGGTATATTTATTACAAATGGTTGATTAGAAATAGTTGATTTAACATTGATATTGAGGTTGCATACATTTTGGTAAGATGGCATTTGGGATATGTGATTTGATTGTTCATGATATGTTCAACTGCGATGCTAGGTTTGATTTATAATTTATATGAGAGAAAAAAAATTGTTGGTTTTGTAATTGGTAAATTGTTTTGATAAAGTGAACTGGTTTAATTTTGATAAAATAGGATGTTGGTAAGGTCAAGAGTTGGATAATTTGGTCTTGGCTAGAGATGGCTATTTGGAACTAGAAATGTTAGTTGTTAGTAGAAGGGGTTGTAAGAGAGAATTTTGTGCTCAATTCCCCAAAAGTGGCTCAAGAATGCAAAGGTTGTCCCTTTGGATCCATTATCATCTTCTAGGTGATGTTATGTAATCAGGCATGTGCTAATTGATGTTTAGACTATATGTCCAATCCTTCTAAGTAGGTGGCTTAAGAATACAAAGGCTAGCTATTCCTTTGGATCCATCATTGCCCCTTGAAATGAAGCTATGAACTGATACCAGTATGAATGTGTGTTATATCACTATCTGAACCTTGATGGCCACCTGAACAAGTACCCATACTACTCATGATGTGTAAGAATTATTGGTCTTTTGTTTAACTAGTTAAGCTATGGTGTTGTAGTTTCAACTAAAAGGCTGGTGCGTTAGCCCTATCACGTGAGAGATGAGTCTCCTGCGCTCACCTGAAGCGTGCAGTGAGAGATGTTCCCAAGGAATTTGGAACACAACATTTGTTTATCCATCTCTTTGTAATGCAAATCAAGTTGTTCAATAACATAATAATACCATTATTATTCTTACTATTCCAGACTCAGCTACTATAATAACTAAGATTACCATTATTATTCAATAATGGTAATAATAGGGAATAGATACCAAATACTTAGAATATTTGAGTAATATCACATAATAAGGAAAATAGTTCTTTATCGAATGTTTTTAATATTACTAAACAGAATGTTGTTATTATCCTCTAGATCTATGTGTCTTCTCAAATGATTATAATAGGGTTTTTTATAATTGTTTTACCCTGACCAAGTGTTAAGATCCTAACTATCATTGACAGATGGCACATAAACTCCCAGCAAGTTGAGAGTCATGGCTTTTAAAAAAAGTTAATCCTAAATACTCATGCCCTTACACCCCTAGATACTTGTTCTATGTTACAAACTGATGACCAAGTGTTCCATTCATCATGGATTGGAAAACCTCCAATCAGTGGGGTTGAAGTGTCCTTGAATTTCTCTAACTACTCCCGCATCCCTCACACTTTGCTTCCCATGCACTCCCCTAGTCTTTTGCTTCTATTCTGAGTCTTCTTTGACTGGGTCCTCTCATTATGGGACTCCTGCACCTCTGTCCTTACATGCCTAGCAAGTTTCACACCTTTCTTATAGTGTGGTCTTCCTATGTCATACTAGTACTTGTTACAAAATGGATAATAGTCCCTTTATGTTGAGCACCAAAACTGGAACACTTATTCAAAATTTTAGGGGTCAATATTCACCCCACACTAAGTTTTTAGTCCATCCTGGACTAAACTACACTAGCATCTTCTAAAAATTATATCCCCTTCTACTCAAGCTCCTTCCTCAACCCATCTCAGTGGGATAAATCATTGAGGACTTTAGCAATTATTTATTTAATGGCCTTCATTACTTCTCTTATCTCCTTTGGCTAATTCAAAGTCTTGATCTTCTTCACATGTTTATCTAAGGCAGTGCTAGCTTCCTTTTGTATGACTTCTAAGTCAGAGACCTCCTTGTCAACTTATCCTCAGAGTATAGCAAAACTTGCATTTATTTGTTGATGAAGGTTATTAATAGAATCTTCCATCATTTTCACATCCTTGAATACCTTCATGCACTCAACATGGTCTTTTATTAATAGAGTAGCATTAACTACTTGCTACCTCAAGACCTCCTCATCATTGAGTTGGGCTTCTATTATTTTATTAGGGCACACCATGCACACAAAAATGTCATCTAAAATTAGGATAACCTCCCCAACTCTCTCCAAAGTACTATGATAGATATTTGTTGTAGTGATGAACTACTCTAGTAGTTCCTCGGACTCATCTCTAGGCACGAGGCACTCTTTATTCCTTTTGAGAAATAGTTCAACCAATGTCTCTAATTTCCCTATGGCATCCCCATCCAATGGTACACCATCTGTCAGTGTTGGCTCTTCTTTCAAAATTATTTTGCAAAGGTTTAAAACGCTTACCTTAACCTCAGTGGTCTCTTGAAGTTGTTTCAAAAAGGCCACTTCCTTGGCTAACACCTACTTTTTAGCATACACTTTATTACACATTTCCACTACTTTGCCATGTTTCCTTTCAATTGTGCATGCATCTAACTCTAATAAAATATTTTGGTGCATCATTTTCATGGCAAGTTTAAAAAATGTGGCACCTGTCATTATCAAGGAGAGCCATTATGGATCAAATTTCATGAAGTCTGGTAGACCTGGGGCATCTAGACCAGAAAAAATGCAATCTAATGGAATATCAAACTGAGGATCTTCACTATACATCTCCAAAAGGAAGTATAATTACTTCCTTGTTTCTTAGGTCATGTCATTTGGGTAGAAATGCTTCCAAAGATGAGATTTTATTACTCTATGTTGAATTGGTATCATTCATGTAGATTGGATGACACTCTCTATTCTGGTTCCCCCTCAGCTCACCCCTTCCCCCTTCCTCGGTCTCACTCAAGTTCTTGATGTCTTCTAATATCCATCTCATCTATTCCTATTTCTCTAGTATTACTTGATCATCAATCGGGACCTCTCGCATAGGGGATGGAGTCTTCTCTAGATCAGATACCAAATTATGTATCTGCTCCTGTTAGGGGTCCCTTTTAGATGTTTAACTTGGAGGTTGTGACACTGATCCAGTGGTGGGTTTTGGAGAAGGTAGAGGAGAAGGTGGTCACAAAGGTGGAGAAGGTGGGGGACTTAGATGCGATGGGATCAAAGGGGAATAAGAAGAGGAGTGAGCAGGTGAAGGTGGCATAGTGTGAGGAAGTTGTCTAATTAGAGAAGGTGAAGGATGAGGTGGTAAAGGTGAAGGATGGGGTGGAGAAGGTGAAACACAAGGTGGAGAAGGGGAAGGATAAGGTGGAGGTGGTTATAGTGTGAAAGTTTGAGTGTGTTGGGAGGATTGTGCCTCTACTATTCTTTACCATTTGTGGGGGGCCTGTCGCCCACTTATGATAGCACTTGGCTCAAGCTGCTACTTTCTTTTTTGAGGTACCTAGGGGAGCCTCTCCTTGGGGTCCCCATATAGAAGGTCTTGGTGGGGGTGTAACATGTAAAAAAATTTGTGCACTTACTTCCCAACTAGGATATTCTTAACCTTTATATTGATTAAGTTCATTTCCCTCCTCTTCATGTAAGCCTTTTTGCGATAAATGAACATCTTCTAGAGAGTGTGGTGCTCTACATTGATCCATTATACTTGTATATTTATAATTTGTGCATCATAAATTATGTTCATGGAATTGATGAAGTAGTGCATAGAGAAGGTATATGGCAGTTTAATCCATGATGAGAGGTCTCTGGAAAGATTCATCCAAATACATGCCAAGGAGTAGTGTTGTTTCATAATGAATTATACTTGATCTTCTCTTAGGGAGGCAGATCCTTAGGAATGAGCCATTCATTCCTTAAAGCCTCCTTCATTCCATCAAACCAATACCTCATCTTCAACTTATACATTAGAGTGATGTGTTAGGGATAGGTGAAATCTTTGTAGTGTTTGATGGGGAACTTATGAGTGGGGGGGTATACCCACTTCAAAGATCCTGAACTATAGTCAGGTACCCCTATTTCATCAAAAACCAATAATAATAAGATTTCCCCAAAGGGAACCTATACTTAGGCATTTTATATGCCTTCTCTGCATCTTCAACTATTTTTTGGGCAAAGTACAATGCCTAATTGTACTATATACCCCACCCTACTTGGTTTATTATGTGAAGGTGGGTCATATCCACCTCCATCCACCGGTTGATCCCTCCAACCTTGGTGGAAATTATTCATGCTATGACTCTTAGGATGGGATCTTATAGGTTTTTAATGTGTATTGCATTCCCTTTCTTTTGATACATAAGCATGGTGGCAGTTTGCTAGATCTCCTCTGTATCTGCCAAGTCATCCAACACATTGACCCTTGAGCATTGGATTCCTATGAGTTCTCTTACCCTCTCCATGTTGATCTTCATGTTTCACCCTATGAAGTGGATGTAATCCTCATGAATGCATGAGAAGATGAGCTAAACTACCTCAATAGGCTTTCCAAAATATGGCAGTTCAAATAGTTAGAAGAGGCCAGCTTTGTCTAGATGGTTCTTGATGGTCAAGTCATAGACCACTTGGTTTCATGTGTTGGTGGTCTACACCTGATAATAATTTTATAACTCTACTTCATTACCAAACTGATGGTGGTTGTAGTCAAAGACTACTACAGATGATACCTTAGAGACCAAGTTCTCTATGTATAAGACTGTCTCAGGGTACTACATTTCTTCTATTATCAAGAACAGAGGAGGGTATGTGGGGTGCCTTGTGGGAAGAAGCTTGAGTCTAATTTCCATGTACCATCTTTACTTTTACACTCTATATTTATTTTACACTCTCTCCTAGAACTTTTGTGCATTGCTCTTCTAGTTTTTCTTCTTCTCAAACTTCTTCCCTTATAGTAACCCAACCTCTGATTACTTCTTTATCTTCTGGTATAGTTGGAAGCTTCTCAAGTCTTTTAGCCTTTTTCTTTGGTCGCATTACCCTCCGTGGTTCTTGAAGGTTAACATGTGGCTGTCCCACATTTCCAAAAGAATTATGGTGGTGATCTTGCTTAAGCTCATGAGCTTCATACTTTAACAATGACAGAACCTGCAACCTAAAAAATTTACAAATAATGATCTCAACCCACTTATATATGAGTTTGCACTTAGCAACCTTCCTCCTTTGCTTGGAAACCCTCTTTGTGTCTTTATTTACTTCTCAATCACTCTTCTGCAAGGAAATTGATTTCATCTCTCTAGTTCTCTAGTTCATCATTCACACTTAACACTTTGAATATTTCAAGCAATGGTAAAGTATATAATGGCCTTGGTAAGCTTATTTATAGGCTATGTGGGAGAACTTTCCTTCATTAATCTTCTCTCTCCCTTGTCACTTCTAGCCATTAATGCATATCTTTTATTAGCCTTCACACTTCGATTCATGTGGCAAGCATTAAATGCCTTAACTAATTTGTCCCATTACTCCACTCACATACTTCTTATCATAGGTATTCTTATTATATTAACGACCCATCCTTTCTTCATGCCTTTCTCAGGAGTGGATGACTATTGTGTCCTATTTTTTTAGTATAGTGGAATACAACTGTCAAATGGTGGGGACTTTTTAAAAAGTGAAATAAGTGACTCATGTGCCTTTACCTTCTTTCATTCCATATATGACTCTTGCACCTTTTAATACTTGTGCACCCTTATGTCATGTCTTCTTGTGCATGATACTTTTAACTTATGCCACACTAGAAGGGTTTTGTGGTCCTCCACAAAAACATAGAACAATAATTAGAAACAATACAGTACAGAGGAAATTTAAAACAATACTTTTAATGCTCTTTATTGAAAGTAGTAAATCCTAATCTGATGGTTTTAAGCCTTATTGAATACAAAATTTTGGGTTTAAATAGAATCATAGTATGGTTATAGCTGACTTCCATTGTAATGCCCTGGGAGAAACTGTCTATCGATTTGCTTCAACCGATAAGTTTTGGTAGGTCACATACTATGTATTATGAATGAACCATCCCAATAAAATCAAAGATTCATAGTTTGGAACATGAACTTGGAGTAATATATAAATACTTTCATGCTTTAAGAAAGGATTTTATGCTTTAGATGGTGATCATGCCATGCTTTTTGTTTATGTTTCTCAACATCTTGACTCTAGCGAGTGAGGAACAAAACTTCATCCAGTTTTGTCAATTCATCGAGCTGAGTTTTCAAAGAGGCCTCATCATTGAGGTTTCCTATCCATGCTATCTAGAGATATGGAACCAGGAAATCTATGGGCATTATTGCTTCCTTTTTATAGACTAAGTTGAATGGAGTACTTTTGTTAAGGCACTTGTATGTAGTTCAGTAAGCCCTATTGTAAATACTCAATCATCCCAATCAGTCTGGCCAACATTGTAGATTTTTGTTAAAGTGGTACCAAGGATCTTATTCAAAGATTTGGTTGTTCTATTGGCTCATAAGTGGTATGGTTTCATCTTATGATGCATGATCATGAACTCGGTTAACAAGATATAGATTATCTTATTTAAGAAGTGAGTGTCATGATCGCTAGTCAAGCTTAGAGGACATCTAAACCATGTTATAATATTTTTCTAGATGAAGTGCATGGTAGTTATTGTGATATAGTATTTGGTTGGTTTAACTTCAACCCAACATGTGAGATAGTCAATCACCATTAGGATGTATCAAGAGCTTGTTTGCCATCCTACTAGAGTGATAGGTCCCATAAAGTCAACAGCACATTTTTTGAATAATTCTTAAGATGGAATAGGGTGTAATAACATAGCATCTCTTCTGTTAGGTTTTCCTACACATTAGAAGATATCACATTTCCTAATGTAATTATTTGCATCTTTGAACAAAGTTGGCCACCAAAGTCCATCAAGTAGCATCTTGTGCATGGTATCCTCTCCAGCATAATGTCCTTCAGCAATACCTTCGTGGACTTCTCGTAGGACTTCAAAGTGATCATGTTGCATTACACATTAGTGAAGTACCTCATCCCAATCCATTTTTTATAGATCTCCTATTATGAATTGATAAGGCACAGTGTGGACAACAAGTTGTTTTTTTTCTTGAGAACTAAAAGAATTAGGTGCACAACCAGTGGTGAGAAATACCAAAATATCCTCCATTTCTTCAGGTACCCTAGTAACTCAAAAGAGTTGAATGTCAGGAAGATCATCCTCTATGTCATGTGGGGGTTCTCCATTTTCAATTTGAGAAAATTGATCAAGTCCATAGTTGGTCTTCCTGGGCTTTACTACTATGAAAAATTAGAATTCTTGGAATAGTATAATTCAACAGTAACTCCTTCCATGTAGTACTATCTTGTTGACAAGATATTTTAAGGCCTCATGGTCTATAAAAAATATGAATGGAGTAGCCAGAAGGTACTCTATAAAAAAAATTAAATCATAAACCATAGACAAAGTTTCACACTCGATGGTGGTATAGTTATGTTCTATTAAGGTCAGCTTCCTACTAGCAAAGTAAATCAGGTGATCTAAGTTTCCCTCACCCAATTGTGTAAGTATTATGTTGACTTTCATCTCTAATGCATCAACATGGACATGAAAAGGCTTTGTCAAATCATGGAATTACAAGATAGGGGTTGTAACTAATCTTTATTTGAGTGTTTCAATGGCTTCTTTACAATAATTAGTCCATATAAATTCTTCATTGCACTTTAGAAGCTCTTTTAAGGGTGTGAAAATCTTGGCATAACCCTGAATGAACTTTTTGTAGTAGCCTGTGTGTGCTAAAAATGCATACACCTCATCTTGAGTTTTGAGCATTGGCAGATGAAGAATGATAGAGACCTTGGCTGGATCCACCAACAGTCCCTCTTTACAAATGATATACCCAAAAAATACCGTAAAAGGTGTCACAAATAAGCATTTCTTCAGATTTAGGGAAATTTGTAACACTTAGAAATGCTCAAGCATGAGCCTTAGATTGGTATAGTGGTCCTTCATCAACCTGTATATTGTCCAGTCATCTAAGTAGACTTGGAGAAACATATGGATAAAATCTTTGAAAGCCTCAACTACTACTCATGTGAACACCGTTAGGGCATTTTTCAACCTAAAAGGCATGATGGTATAGGTAAAATAGCCCCAATCCATAGCAAAAGTGGTCTTGGAGTGGTCTTCCTTAGCTATCTTGACTTGGTGATGCCCCAAGAACCCATCAGTAAAGGAGTATATCTCATAATCAGCAACATCTTCTAGGATTTCCTTTGTGAATGGTGTTGGAAAAGGATCGGTCACACAAGATGCATTTAATATATGATAATCAACACAAATCCATATACACCCATCCCTTTTTATACTGATTACCATGGGACTTACCCAATAAAATTCATCAATGGGAGTAATTACTCTAGCATAAAACATGTTATCAATCTCCTTTACACATGCCCAGAGGTTAGGATTCATCTTATATGGGTGTTTCTTTACTAGGCAAGCATTGTCTATAATCTTTATATGCATTTTCCATAGGGAAGGGTGAACTCCCTTCATTTCACTATAATTTCTTGGAAATACATATTGATAGTCTTTCAATAACTCAAAAATCTAATCGATTTCTATCTCAGTTTGATAATTTCCAATTGCAGCCATTATTGGGTCTTGCTTTGTATCGATGTTAAGTTAAACAATTTGGATGGGATCATGATAAGGTTTGGTTGGATAACTAGTGTCTTGAATACTTCATGAACTAATACTCATAGGGACATCCAGATGGTTCATCATTGGATCACATGAGGTAGATCCTTCACTTTCACCTACTTGGAATATGAGTTTCTACTTTATGAGGTGGATCTCTTTATAATGTTCTTCTTTTAGGGTTGTTGATGGTGAAAGGATTGTAGTGTAAATAATTGAAAAGGTTCTTTAGGTTCTTGATGAATATGGCACAATTGATCTTCTGACAAGACTTGAATCTCCAATGATTACTTCGAGCATGGCTTGAAGGGTGAGGCACAAGTCCATCCTAGGTGAAGAGTAAGAGAGTGCCAACATAATGTTCTCTTTTAATAACTACCAAAATCTAGTGCCCCTATGTCTTTAGTCATGAATATACTAGGCACGTGCCCACATGCACAAAGTTCCATAGAATGCATGGACCCAGAGGTACTCTAATAACAATGTTTCTTCAGTTCACCATATTATTTCATAGGTTTCAATATGAGGTTTAGGTGCTTTCATGCCACTATAGCTAAGCATGCCTCTAACCTTATTGTCATGGTGAAATCTATGATGTAGAGCAGCTCGCACTTGATCCTAATATAGAAGATGTTCTTTATGGGTATGCCACCATCTGGTAGCAGTACCATCAAGAATGTGATATAAGGACCTCATATGTTGTTTTTAATAGCATAGAACTCTTTGAGGTATTAGACAAAATCATGTACCTCCATTTTTACTTTGAACTGTGGAACTTCATCAAGTCTCTCCAATGGTGGTCTCTCCAATATCCCTCTCATTGTTAATCCCATGAGGTGCATAAAGTTGTGATGCTTTAAAAAATGGCATGGGATGTTATTGCCTTTGTTTATGATGTTGCACAATATTTTGGTGAGATCATAATAACCATGGGAAAACTAGTTACAAGCATTGATTGTGGTAACTAAGATAGACTGGTTATCCATCTATCAAAGAATACCATCCAACATTAGATCATGTTATTCATTACTATGAGCAGTTACATTGTAAAATTTGTTGATATCTTCATCGGTATTTAAGGGCTCACTATAGGGAGGTCCATGTATTTTATCTAGAGGTGTTATCATGCATTGATAAATATTCTCAAAGCTAATGTATTAGTTTTTAAATCTCAAATTTGCATGATTTTCATAGCATCAAGGCCTTCCCAGTAAGGTTGGATAGTCATCAGCTTCAGCCAACTCCAAAACCTCAAAATCTACTTTGAAGCAAACCCTGAGTATGTCAACTTCGGCATTCTTGAGGACTCCAATAGGATTCACTAGAGTCTTATTTGCCATAAACAAGACATGAGGAGAGGGATACAGTGTTAGACTAGACATTTTTTGCCAAGCATATTTAATAAGAACATTCACCTCTACACCAATGTCTACTAGAATATCCCAAATTACCCATCCATTGATTTTTATATTTACTAATATCTCTCCATCTTCTGAGGAAGAGGAATTAGGACTTTCTTGATGTCGAGTATGATTTAAATAGTGATTTTCATTTTGTCAGCTAAGATGAGGGTGGACTTCATTTGGTAGGTGGGCTTGTCTTTTAAGCTAGATGTTGAGCTGGGGAATAATGTCTTCATCAAGCATACATTTGCATAGTTCTTTAAAATTATCCCATACTATAAGGGCTTCAACTTATTTGTGCACTACGACATGCTGGATGACATCCTTGTCCTTGAGATATTTAATCTCACCTTAGATTTCTTGCACAAGTGCCATTGTATCCTAAAGAATATCTTTTTGTTGTTGTGCATCAGGATAGTTCCTTACCTATGGTTCATCTTGATGTATTTTCTTAATTGGGTTGGTTGTGGATTGAGTTTGACGTCCACTACAAGTGGTGATGTTCACTTGCTATACTATGGGAATAATTGGTTGTGCATGCCACTATGGTTTGTCTATATAAATCATGCTAACACCCTTTTCATTTCAATCTTTAGTGATGACTGCAAATAGATCAAGGCATTATTCTAGTCAATGATCTTTCTTACAAAATGCACATGTTGGGTATTCTGGGCAATCTATTTAATAGTAGTATGGTGAACCATATTTGTAACAAGTTCTTGGTAGAAACTAACCACGGCCTCACCCTCACCCTCTCCCTTACCCTCAATAGCCACCATTGTCTTGATTATTATCAATTAAAGTTTGACACGTGTTGTGCACTTGAGCCTCATGAATGTCATTGATCAATCGATAATCATTAGTGTCATGTGTGTAAGCATTACAAATATTATAATATATAGACACCTTGGTATTTGTGGCCTACTACAGAAGGGGACACAAATGGACATCATATTCCTCATTACATATTTCACAAGCTTGCTTGAGTATCATGTGGATGTTCTTATGTGGGCAATTATTTCTTGTGTGTCCTTCAATTTCATAGTTAATATAATAAATACTACTGTAGGACTCATGTGCATTATTTTCTATTAGTTTTTCAAGCTGAGATGCCATGGACACTATTTGTGCCTCCATAAAAGGACTAATCCTAGTATCCATACTTCCAATAACCTCAGCGTGGAGGGCAACCTCTAAAACCTCACACGCATTTTTCAAAGTTATTTGTGACAAGGTCTATCAAAAAGGTAACAATAATCCTCCTACGAACCATCATACATATTAAGTAGGATTTATTTCAAAGGATAACTTAGAAAGCAAGGTCTTGAAATATGCATCATATTCCTATACGCTCTCTATAAGTCCCTATTTTATGTCTTTTAATGCCACTATAAACCATTACTCAAACTCAAGAATATCAAATTCTTGTAAAAATGTTACTTTGAGTTGGTCATAGTCAACCACTGCCTGTTGAGGGTCAAATTTGTGATACCATTTGTGTGCACACTCTAAAAGGGTGGTTTTAAACTATGTTGCCTTTCGCTCAAAGGACATGATGCCACATGCCCTCCAAATTAGTTCACACTTATGAACATGCTCAGCTACATTTTCTACCCCTCGATACTCAGGTAGTTACAATGTCATTTCATAATAGCCCATAAGTGGTTAAACAAATAATTTATAAGAAGATCCGGCTCTTATTCTTGGAAGGGGTCCGCTGCCTCTAGTACCTCCTCCTAATACTCTTCCAGCACCTCCAGTAGCAGTGCTCATGGGAAGAGACATGGTGGAGGGTTGACTTCCTAGGTTTGGCCCTATACTCTAGCCTTGAGGGCTAGATCCTTTAGGTATTCTAAGTTGTAACATAGATTTCTCTTGAAAAGAGAAGGATGTATATTCTAAATTATTTCCTACTAGCCTGGTCTCAGTTTCCCTTATCCATTTAGTTTATGAATTTGTAATGTTTGTATCCTAATTCTTTATATGTACTCTATCCAACTCAAAGGCATGATCATGCACTATGGTGGGAGAGCCTAATTGACTCATACTTAGTTTATTTTTGGTAGTCCAACTTGTTTCTCCTTCATATAATAAAAGCAACAAAGGTTGTGACCTAAAAGTGATGGATTCCTCATGCACATCCATCTCCCTATGGCTCTTCATAGTGCTCCTCGAGTTTTCCCAATCCATTCCCATGCCACTAACTCCCATAATCCTCTATCAAGATTCATCATAGTTCCATTTTTTTAGTGCTCAGCTTGCTACCATGTTGAACCCATAATCTTGAACCAACCAATAGTCTCCCCTCCAAATGT
Source organism: Torreya grandis (assembly GCA_037957365.1). Lineage (NCBI taxonomy): Eukaryota > Viridiplantae > Streptophyta > Pinopsida > Cupressales > Taxaceae > Torreya > Torreya grandis. Next base: position 228,152 of record JARHVA010006749.1, on the reverse strand, counting down.
GTGGCTCATGCATAAGAGATTTTGGCCTTTCATGGGTAGAGTTTCCAATCCAAGGTCAATAATTAACTTCTTTATCTCAAAGGTAAATTATCTTATATTTCATCCCCTTGGTTCTTGTAGGAATTGGAACTTAGCTTCCTCAAGACAAGAATAGGTGGTGACTGTGTATTCCAAAATATAGCTATTCCAAATGCCTCCCCACCAATAGTTAACCATTCTCATCCAAAAAACTTTAAGTCATGCTAAAATTTCTTGCCATTCAAGTGTCCATAATTACCATCATCCAATATTTCTAGATCATCCCTGAGTATAAGCTAAAATCCAAGAATGTAAGAGAACTAGGACCTCAAAAAATAATGTCTCATATAAAGAACTATAAAGATTTTGGTGTACCCACTATCATGTAGAAGTTTTTGGTTCAACATACGAAATTACAAAGTCATTTTCGATATTGGTAACCCATTCTTCAATATTCTCTAGCATAATGTGCTCAAATATTTCCCATGAGTATGCTCTAATTGCTTCAAAGTCTTGACAATGAAACCAAAATGTTAGTCTTTTTGTTTAACTAGTTAAGCTATGGCGTTGTAATTTTAACCAATAGGTTGGCATTTTGGCCCTATCATGTGAGAGGTGAGTCTCATGTGCTCACCTAAAGTGCATAGTGAGAGATATTCTTAAAGACTTTGGAGCACAACATTTTTTTGTTTGTCTCTTTATAATGCAAATCAAGTTGTTTAATAACATAAATATACCATTATTATTCTAACTATTTTAGACTCAGCTACTGTACTAACTACGATCACCATTATTATTCAACATGGTAATAATAGGGAATAAATGCCCAATACTTATCATATTTGAGTAACATCACATAATATGGCAAATAGTTCTTTATTTAATATTTTTAAGACTACCAATTAGAATATTGTCATTATCCTCTAGATCTTTGTCTTTTCAAATGATTACAATATGGGTTTTTATACTTGTTTTGCTTTGACCAAGTGTCAAGATCCTAACTATCATTGATAGATGGCACACAAACTCCCAACAAGTTGAGATTCATGGCTTTTATAATAAGTTAATTCTAAAGATTCAGGCCTATGCACCCTTAGATACTTATTCTATATTACAAATTGATGACCAAATGTTCTATTCCTCATGGGTTGGTAAACCTATTATCAATGGGGTCAAATTGTCCTTGAGTTTCTCTAACTACTCTTATATCCCTCGCACTCTACTTCCCATGTGCTCCCCTAGTCTTTTGCTTCTATTTCAAGTCTTCTGGTCTCAAGTTCCTCATGACTTGTTCTTCTTTGACTGAGTCCTTCCGTCCCTGGTAAGTTATGTGCATTTATTATAGTTTGTCATGGTCTTCTTGTGTCATGGTCTTTTTATGTCATGCCAACACTTGTTATAAAATAGATAATAGTCCCTTTGCACCAAGTACCAAAACTGGAACACTTATTAAAAAATTTAGGGGTCAACAAGAACATGCATTAAATTTGATGTTGTCTATTGTGTACTAACTATAGTTGTGCATGGAGAGACTCTACCAAATATAACATTATTGGATGTGCAACTGAAGTTGTGTGCTATGAAGAAGGCTCATCTATCCACAATCATAGTGGATTATTGCATGAAATAGTACCTTGTGGCCTCTATTGTGATGTATATGACTGAGTGATAGATCAAAATAGAGTTGAAACCTATAATGATGGTGTTAGGTTGTGGAGCTAAAAGCTTCAACTGTTGCAGACATGGAGAGGTTGCTGAGTTCCAGAAGTACCGACATTGGCAGCATGACCGACGTCGGTCATTACCAGTGCAGAAGGCAACCGGTGACGGCAGGGAGTTAGCCGACATCGGCAGAACCAGGCAAGCAGGGACCGACGTCGGTCGCCTATGTGTTCCAGAACTGTTCGTTGCACGAATAGTTAGTTGAACTGAGTGTTTACATGTTAAGGGGCTAATTATAGTCTCGAGCTGCGTGTCTAATTATTGTAGTTAGAGTTTTATTTTTGTATGCATGGGATTCTATTTAAAGACCCATGAGGCATGTATTGTAATTATCAAGAAGGCAAGTAAAGCATTGAAGCATTGAAGCAAGGTCAAGGAGATCTACAAGCAAGTAAGGTCAAGGAGATCAGCTGAAGCATTCAAGGAGGAGATAACAACTCAGGTTGTTGAGTTGGGTTTGGTTGAGCAAGAGAGAGAGGGAAGAAGGTCTTGAGGTGTGGCAAGCCTTTGAGGTGGAGGTAGAAGTGGCATCTTTCTTATTGTATTTTCTTCTAGTAATATTTAATACAAGAGTGTGTATTGTCTCTCAAATTCTTTGTTGTCTCAAGTTTCTAGTTACTTAATCATCCTGGTATAATTCCATGTTTAATTGCTTATAAGAAAGTAATCAATTGTGCTTCCATTGAATAAGGGGTTCCTAACAGTTGGTATCAGAGCTACGGTTTGCAGGGAGCAGGTTATTATTTTTGATTACAGGTCATTCACAGGGTTTTCTGATTGAGTGGGAGTTCAGCAATGGTAGAATAAAGTTAGCTATGAATGGAGAAGTTTAACGGCAAGAATTATCAACATTGGAGGATGCAGATAGAGGATTATCTATATCAAAAGGATTTGTACTTACCGTTGGGTGGGGTTGCATGCAAGCCCACAGATATGAAGGATGAAGAATGGAATGTTCTTGATCGGAAGGCTCTAGGTTCCATAAGGTTGAGCCTTGCATCGTCTGTGATTTCCAACTTGTCACAGTGTAAGACAACGGAAGAGTTGATAAAGTCCTTGGCGAATTTATATGAAAAGCCCTCAGCGTCAAATAAGGTATTTCTTATGAAACAGTTATTTACTTTGCAAATGCAGGAAGGTGGATCGGTATATACTCATCTTAGTGATTTCCATGGTTTGGTAAACCAGTTAGCTTCAGTCAATATTGTTTTTGATGATGAAGTAAAGGCTCTCTTGATATTATGCTCTTTACCTGAAAGTTGGGATAGTTTGGTTATGGCAGTAAGTAATTCTGCATCTGCTTCTAAAATCTTAAAAGTTGATGATGTTGTGAGTGTGATCTTGAATGAAGAAATACGCAGGAAAAGCACGGGTGAATCATCAGGGAATGCTCTAAGTGCAGAAAGCAGGGGGAGGCAAAGAGAGAAAGTAGAGCAAGGGAAATCAAGGTCGGCAAGGAGATCTGAATCCAAAGGTATTACCTGCTAGTTTTGTGGAAAGAAAGGACACACAAAGAAGGAGTGTTGGTTGCGAGATAAAGAGAATCAACCTAAAGGTAAAGAAGAAGCAAAGGATGCAAATATCATGGTACAGGATGCTCTCATACTTTCTTTGAATAGTCAGGTAGGATTATGGATTTTAGATTCTGGTTCATCTTTTCATGCATCCCTAAACAGAGATTTGTTTCATGAGTATGTCCAGGGAGACTTTGGAGTGCTTTATTTAGGGGATGGTACGCCTTGTCAGATAGTTGGCAAAGGGAAAGTGTAGCTGAAATTACAGATAGACAACACATGGCTGTTGAAGGAGGTCATGCATGTCCCAGTTCTAAAGTAGAGTTTGATTTTTGTGGGAAGGTTGGGTGATGAGGGATGCATAATAACCCTCACAGTGGATTCTTGGAAGGTTACCAAGGGTGCACTTGTTTTAGAAAGAGGTAAGAAAGTAGGTACTCTTTATCTATCTACTTATATTACTGATTCTACTTCTAGTTTATCTACTTCAGCTGTAGATTCGAAGATGTGGCTTAATAGGCTGAGTCACATGAATAAGAAGGGAATGGATGTTTGTGATTCAAAAGGTATGTGTTTAGATTCGAAAAGCATAGATAGAGTTCATTGCAGGAAAAGGAAATTTGATGCTTTTGATAGGAACAAAGAAGCCTTGGTGTTTATGGAGGAGATGAGGGACAGAGATCAGTCACAGGGGCTGAATAATTCTGAGCAGGGCAGTATGGATAGAGGTTTGATCCAAGATGAGCTCACAGATGAAGGTTTCATCACTTACAAGAACACACAGACACCGACGTCGATCACATGGCACCGACGTCGGCCAGACAGGTATCGACATCGGTCATGTGCAGACTAGCAGGGTCGGTAGAGTTGGCAGGGAAAGACCGACATCGGTTAGGAAGGAACTAACATCGACAGGAGGGACACCAGTGTTGGCCAGGGGTAACGATGTCGGCAGTCAGGGTCAATGCAGGGAACTGACATCGGTCAGGAGCAGACTGGGAGATGGCTGAGATCGGTCACTAGAACGGATGTTGGGTAGATAGCAAGCTATCAAGGAGTCTCAAATGCCCATATAGAGGTTAGAAAGGGTAAGTGAAGCTCATATTCATTATTCACCTTCTTTATATTGCTTATTGATAGTCAAGAACTAGGAAGATGGAAGAAGCAATGCAGGTAGAGTCCAGAAACAGTGGGAGCTTGGCATGGATGAGGAGTGTGAGTCCTTGGAGAAGAACCAAACAGGTATTTGTTGGTAGAGTTGTTAGCTAGAAGAAAGCACTGGATAGACGGATGGATTCCCATTTTAGAGAAGAGAGTGGATGGACACGTGAGACAGAAGGCTAGGGTATATGGTCTTAAGTTAGCTGTAGGACAATGGAGGTTTGACCATTGTTTTTATCTTTACCAGGTTGAATAATATTAGCTACATTATCCTATTACTGTATTGTGTTACTTTTTGCAGGGTTTCATATACAGGGAGTTTTCTGAGCTAAGGGTAAAGTTAGTTTAGAAGTATGTCATGAAGAATTTGGGAGTAGCAAAATTCTTTTGGCATAAGTAACAGATATAGCATCATAGGTTGTGTGGTGGTTGGTCTTCAGGGGAGAGCTTGAAGAGGGATACAGAGCCAAGGGAACAAAATAGATGGAGTACAGGTACAGGTATAGTTGCAGTTGTTTATCTCCAAGTGGGAGATTGTTTGGTTATGGAGCTAAAAGCTTCAACTATTGCAAACATGGAGAGGTTGCTGAGTTCTAAAAGTACTGGCATCGGTAGCATGACCAACGTCGGTCATTACCAGTGCAGAAGGCAATCAGCAATGGTAGGGAGTCAGTTGACGTCGGTAGAACCAGGCAAGCAGGGACCGACGTCGGTTGCCTGTGTGTTCCAAAACTGTTCGTTGCATGAACAGTTAGTTAGTTAAACTGAGTGTTTGCATGTTAAGGGGCTAATTATAGTCTCGAGCTGTGTGTCTAATTATTGTAGTTAGAGTTCTATTTTTGTATTCATGGGATTCTATTTAAAGACCCATGAGGCATGTATTATAATTATCAAGAAGGCAAGTAAAGCATTGAAGCATTGAAGCAAGGTCAAGGAGATCTACAAGCAAGTAAGGTCAAGGAGATCAGCTAAAGCATTCAAGGAGGGGATAACAACTCAGGTTGTTGAGTTGGGTTTGGTTGAGCAAGAGAGAGAGGGAAGAAGGTCTTGAGGTGTGGCAAGCCTTTGAGGTGGAGGAAGAAGTAGCATCTTTCTTATTTTATTTTCTTCTAGTAATATTTAATACAAGAGTGTGTATTGTCTCTCAAATTCTTTGCTATCTCAAGTTTCTAGTTACTTAATCATTCTGGTATAATTCCATGTTTAATTGCTTATAAGAAAGTAATCAATTGTGCTTCCGTTGGATAAGGGGTTCCTAACAGATGGCTCATCTAATCTCAATCATAGTGTGTTAATACATGAAATGGGTCCTAGAAATCTCAACCATAGTGAATATCTCTCTGGAGCAATACTCTATAATGTGGGTTCATCTAATCTTAATTGTTGTGGGTTACTATGTGAGATAGGACCCAAGAAACTCGGTCATAGTGAATATATTTTTGGAGTGGTACTCTATTGTAATGTTTGTGACTCTGTTGGATATGTATATGGAACTGCACTATGTACTCCTCAAACTATAGTGCTTTATGTAGGTTGTTCTCACTGTACTGGTTTCCAAACCTTATGAATAGGTGGAATAGAAGATCTCCTATGAGGCTCTATCCTAGAAGCTACATTACTCTCATGATGAGTAACCAATGATTCTGGTGAAGGAATGTCCTATGATAAGTCAACCATGGAGGAATGAGGTATAAGAATCCATGATGGAGGAGATCTTGGTGCCCCTTATGTGAATGTTATGATTCCATTATTAACACATCTATTAATGCAATCCCTGAGTCCATAATAATCATTATCTCTATGTCCATAGATATGATGATAGTTACAAAAGGGTCAATGTGGATGTCTATGTAAGAGATGTGGATCTCATCGATGAGTAGAAGGTAATGTGATTAACCTCCTATCTAGTAGTGATATTAATATGACACATTGGCTATCTCACTTTGAATCAAACTGTAATGGTGCCTTGATGTTGTTCACTATAGTGCATATTTTAGGTTATGCTTTGGAAAATATCTCTCTATTCTTAACTGGTTGCTTTTATGGTGGAGGTCTCTTATCTTGTTTAGGACATGGTGGATGTTGTGTGTTAATAGCTATAGATGGAGGTACTACTATGAAATCTAGAGTAATTCGATCAAATAAATCTGCCTCAATCAAACCCGATTTCGTTTCCAAGGCTAGAACTATATAACATAAGTGCCTGAAAGAGGACTCCATCTGATATAATATATGCTTGAGGAGAGGTTGATGAAGCCTTATAATAAAGGTATGTTGAATTTTAGAATCTATTGGTTTAAATATCAATCTTAACATGTGTATATTAAATCATAAGATATAATCATTAACTAGCTTTAAAGTATTTTGATACAATGTGGCAAGTTTCTCATATGTAACATGAGGGCTTGTGTTTTCTATGTAATATCTGAGAAATACCTCCTTTAAGTAATCATATGTGTGCAAAGAGCCAACGGGGAGTAGATGAAAGAACCAATTATGTGCTTCCCCCATTAATGTATGTTGGAACAACTTCAGTAGAATCAAAGGATTCACATGAGATGGTAAAGCCTTCTGAAAGGCTTGAAGGTGTACGAATGGATCACCAATTCCATCAAAGTGAGGCAACGATGGTATATGGAAATGCTTAGGTAATGAAGCTTTTGCAAGTGTCTTCAGAAGAACGTTACCATGTAAATCATTGGCATCCATCCAAGACTTATAAGCCTTGTTTTCTAGGGTAAGGAGATGTATTTGGTGTTGTAATTCACCAACTACATGCATCAAAGAAATAATCTCCTAGAATGGTATATTAGCATCTTGAAGTGGTTCATTTAATCGTTAAATTTGATCATTAATTTTAGCCATGGGAATGCTACATTTAGAAATTGGATGATAAAGAGGGGGTGTGCTCACTTGAACCTTTGGAGGAATGGTAACTTCGACCTTGGTAGAGGGATGTGGGTTACCATTCTCTTTAGGTGAAGAGTGAGACACAAGTGCTACTATAGTAGGGGGTGGATTGGGAGATTTATTGGTATATTTATGTTTTAGTGAATCACATTCTAATTGAGTAGAGGATGTGATATTATCATTAACATGTGCATTATTTGAAATAGAATCATACATAGAAGAAGAAACAACATTTTACAGTGCATTATGTTTGAGAGGAGGAGTGAGAGAAGAGTTAGAAACATGAGATGCATTTTCTTCTTCACTATGAACATAATAATCATCATTATCCCATGCATTATCATAGTTTAAATATTGTTCATAGTCACTCTCATTTTCTTATTCATTTGTATGTTCACTATCATACTCATTAGTACTTCCATTGTCACTAGGGAGAGGTGTAAGAGAAGAATTTAATTCTTTTCTAATATGCAATAAATTATCATGTGAATTTGGAATATTATGTGCATCTATGTTATCCATGAATGGAGTGTATGCATTATTTTTATTTTCAATATGATAATTCAAGTAAGAGAGTTATCATTTAGACATTCTTTTGATATAGTAGATTTGAGAGCATGAGATGGATCATTTGAAATATGCATTGGCAATTTGATTTTATTGTGTTTATATTATTGTATTTTGAACATAGAAGTAGTAAAAGAGAGAGAAAGATTAGGTTCACATGGAATCAAATTATTACCAATAAGAGGTTCACTTGGAAGTGCATGACTAATTTGTTCATTTGGTGTATTGTGCATAGGAGAATGAGGTGAAAAGTACCTTTCCCATTTATCAAAATTATTTTTTTAGAATAGGTAATAAAAGAGATAGGTTTGAGAGAAGAAGATGCATCTACTTTTTCTTCACTGTCACTTTCACATGTATCATCATATTCCTCATCACAACAATAGTAATTGTATTCATTGTAAATGAAATCATTTTCCACATTTTTAGCTAATGTACAATTTTGCAAATTTGCCCATTCATTGTCATAATTATGAGAAAAAATTATAAATTGATCTATGGGATGAAAGGGAAGAAATGCCTTAATAGTCATTTTATTTATTTCACCAAAGAGAATATATAAAAGTACTATTAAGAAAATAAATGCAATAATAACTACTAACATAGATATTTTGAAAATAGTTTTGACACTCTAAACAATTTTCAAAAATTCCAAAATATTTTTCTAAAAATTGCAAGGCTTGAGGTTTTAGGACCTAGTTTAGGAATCTAGGGTTTTGGATTGGGATTTTAGAATTTTTGAAAGTTAAGGATATAATTTTAAATTCTAAAATAAATTTGAATAAGATGAATGTATAAAAATTTATACAAAAATCAAAAATATGAAATTGAATTTTTGACATAATAACTACTAATATTGAGATTTTAAAAATATTTTTGACACTCCAAACAATTTGCAAAAATTCCAAAATATTTTTCTAAAAATTGTAAGGGAGGGAGGCTTAGGGTTTGAGGACCTAGTTTAGAAATATAGGGTTTTGGGTTAGGGTTTTAGAATTTTTGAAAATTATTGCAATAATTTAAATTCTAAAACAATATTTGAATAGAATTAATGCACAAAAATTTATACAAAATTCAAAATTTTAAAGTTGAATTTTTGCACAAAATATGAAAGAAAAACCCTAAGGGTACCTAAGGTTTTAGATTTATTTGAAGTCAGATTCACCAAATGTTTTATTATTTTTGAAAAACTAGTGTTTAGTTATTAAACAATAAAGGGTCTAGATTAAGGGGAAAATCCAATCAAATATAGTAAAATACAAGCTTTGGTCAATTTAATCAAATTGCATATGGAAAGAAATAAACTTATCTAGAAAAATTAGCTGAAATAGATGATTCAGGGGTTGAAAAATATTGCACAAGACTAGGAAAATGTTAAGAATCTAGATCTATCTTTAGTTCGATGAAAGGATAGGAGCATCAAAAATAGGATACCTTTGGGTTTGGTGCTATAGTCTAGGTCCTACCACTATTTTCCAAACTAATCACAAAGATTTGAGTTTTCTGGGTTTTACTCATTGTCCCTGTATTAGTCTACCTATGAAATTTTAGATCTTGACTATTGATGGATCTCCTTATAGAGATAATTTAATATCTAACCTCAAGTCTATCTACACACATGAAGCAACAAAAACATCAAAATCAAAAGGGATAAAAATTGGGGTAGGGGGGAAATGATTGCACAATCTAGAACCCTTGTTATCATGATTGTTGCCTACATTAACCCTCAAACTAGGGTCTCAAATAAAATGTAGTTCTCCCTTGGAGAATGTGCATAATCAACGTGCACAGTAGATTTAAGAATGACTTTCACCTAAGCCCTTCCTTGATCAAGCATGCAAATCTAGGTGTGATGCAAAATGTTGAGTTATACTATTGATTGATTTTTAATTATGTATTTTGATAAAGTAGTAAGTGTTAGATATAAAATGCCTTGTGAAGTCCTTAATATAAGAGACTCTTTATTTTGAATTTGGTAACTTTATTCATATTTGGATGACATTAGAAAGACAAACAAAACTTAAGGATGAAACTAAAAAAGGCTTAGGAATCATTACGTGAGATAAATTGACTATTGGGACTTAAAATATAGCTGGATAGGAGCACTAGAAATAAGACACCCTAGGTTCCAGTGCTATATTCCAACCCTAACACTCCTATCTTATAGACTCAAGACCTAAGGGGATGGAATTAGGATGGGAAATAGCATCTAGCTAAGTTGGAATGATCGTTTGGAAGGTTACAGATGACTGGAAATAAGCAAAAAGGTGACTCAAACATGAAACAAGACCATGATAAGTAAAACAAAAGACATGGCTAAATGTAAACAAGGCTCATATTCTCCAGTCATAGTCTCTTATGAAAGGACTATGAATATATATGATATGTGTGGTTTATTGACCAATTTAGGGTATATACACAACCCCTCTTTGTGCTTAGGCAAATATAAAGCCAATATGGCACTCACTCTTTCAAGATCTATGGATAGCCCATCTTTTGAGATAATGAGACCTAAGATATTTCCCTCATGAACTACAAAAACACACTTATTGGGGTTTAGAGATATCCCATATTGCCTACATCTTTCAAAAATAAATCTAAGGTGAGCTAGTTGATCACTGACATTCTTTGAGAAAATAGTTATGTCATTAAGATAGATTAGCACCATTTCATTAATCAAGCCTTGAAAAGTGATATCCATGGCTCTTTGGAATGTATCCCCTGCATTAGATAGGCCAAATGGCATTATTTTATAGGCATATGTGCCCCATTTAGTAGTAAAGGTTGTTTTGTATTGATCTTCTTCTTTCACCAAGATTTGATTGTAACATGAGTATCCATCAAAGAGAGAAGCATGGAGAACCTAAAACCACTTGAAATATTTGTTCCATTAAGGGTAGGGCATAATGATATTTCAATGACACCCTATTCAAATATATGAAATCCACACACAATCTGATCTCCCCACTCTTCTTCCTCGTAGGGACTAGGTTAACAACCCATGAGGAGTGATTACTAGGGAATATGTTGTTTGCCTCTATCAATTTAGTTAGCTTTTTCCTCATTATAAGATTAATATTTGGTTTTATAGGTATTTTTATTTTTCTTATAGGCTTGGTATTTTTATCAATCTCTATGGTATGTTGGGCTAATCTAGTATCAAACCCCTCAAGGTCATTGTACTCCCAAGCAAAGATATCAAAAAATTCTCTACACAACTCAACAAATGTAGCTCTTTCAGCTGAAGTACATACCTTTACAATCTTAAGAATATTATCCTTGAAGGTGGCCACTCTTTCATTATTTTCTTATTTGGTAGACATACTTTATCCTTTCCCATTTAATCACTCTCATTGAATATGTTCTCAAGAGTTACCAACCCTTTGGGAAGCTTATTGGATCTCAATTACACAATCTAGTCTCTATACTGATGCTACAATTTAGCCTATTTTTTACAAGAAAAATCAACTTCTTATTGAAGGAAGCATGTTATTTTTGTGTCACACTAAAAAACCTACCAATTGACATCATTATCCGATATTGATGGCCTTACTACCACCTTGATATGTGGATAAGTTTTTGAGTTCATCACATCAATAGGAATGTCAAATTGAGATCCCACTGAATCCAACCTATCAACATGTTGATTCTCTTATCTTAGAACTAACTGGATGTTGAAGGCTTCAAAATATTCAATAAGGTCCCATACCCTATGCTTATAAGACTTTAACAAAGGATTCTTGACTGTATTTTGCCCCTTCACTTGGTGAACTACCAACTCACTATCACCAAAGACTTGAAGCTATTTCACCCCCTTTTTCTAGCCCATTGAATCCCATGTATAAGAGCCTCATACTTATCTACATTACAAGTGTAACTAAACTAAAATCTGATTGTAGAATAATACTTATCATTGGAAGGAAAAACTAGCATTACACCTAACCCTACTCTATTCTTATTGAACCATCAAAGAATAATTTCCATAGACCATCATTATCTCCACTTGACTTGGAAAGAGTTGGTATGGTTGCACCTTCTTCATGCAAACAATAAACACCTAGACCAGCTTCTTCAACACCTTTATATGGATCATATTCATGATTTTTTTCTCCCCACTCATCAAGGAAAAGGTTTGATATGTTTTCAAAAGGCACAACTAGTTTTTGATCATTAGGATGATCTCCCTCATCAATGATGATGCAATTTACATTTGAAATGTTTGGTTGTAAGGATCAAGATGAAACTTATATATAGGTTCATATCTAATTGTAACTTTAGTACCATATCTAGTTCTAATAGCCATATATGACCAATCAGATGACAAGTACCCACCTATTTTAGTAGTGAAGTGTCTTGATAAGTATAGAGAAAAGTAGGGTGGCAAATACACCACAACAACATATTGATCAATATAAAATTTGGGACAAGCATGGAGATTAAGACTCAAACCTTTGATCACACCCACAATCTTAATAGTTGAACCATCCAATTGCAATACACCCTTGGTATTAGGCTCATACTTTAAGCCTAACTTATTAGCTATTTGTTTAGGCATCATGGAGTTGCTTGCCACACTATCTATCATGAAATTATGTACTAATCAATATCCAATAATCACATAAATATAAAATGGAGGTGTTTTATAATCTTTGCTTAGTTTCCCACTAATAGGTGTAGGTGTGTTTATGAAAACTAAACTCTCTCTTCTTGCTAATGTTTTTGAAAGGCTGAGTTTTGACAAATCCTCTTGAAGTATCTCCCTTTGGCTAGGGAGAGGCAATGGATCCCACATAGGAATACTCATATTCAACCTTTTCATTTGGTCCACAATGTTAATGCAAGATCTACTAACCCTTGGCTATCCTTTAGGAGCTACCATACTATTTTGAGCTTGCATATTTTGAGGTATAAAAGCACCCTTTACATTTTGATTTTTCTAAGTTTATGTTAGCCAATTTTTGGCTACCATTAGGGGGATTCACAACACAAATTGTCAACCAAGCCTCCACATTGAGTTATCACCTTTAAAAACCCCTTTTCAACGCATGTTAGCATACTTTAAGGTAAATTTGATAAGTTTAAGGTAATGTTTATCTTGATTATATGCTTATTTAAGTCACTTTATGTCATGTTTCAATATGGTTCAAGTGGTGTTACGGGTTTAAGGTGCCTTATTAATCCATATGTCATGTTTCAAGGTCATTTCATACTCCCTCTAGTATGTAAAAGTGTCTAAATAGGCTTTATGTTTTGTCCAAGGTCAATAAGTCATTATTAAACTCTTATATATGGCATTAGCTTGGGTAAAGTTGTCAAAAAATTACTTTAAGACCCCAAAAGGTTAAAAATAATGTAGAGAGGTATTTCAAAATGAATTATAAAGAATGTTATAATGTCAATTTGGTAGAATTTTCATGATAAGTTAGTTCTAAATGAAGAAAAGCAGTTACAATTAAGTTTTAACGCTTAAAAGAGGTTTGTCATCCAATTATACATATCAAGAAGGCTTGTTTATAGGTGAAAATGGTTAAGGAGTGTCTCTTTATCTTCCATATATTAAATCCATGCTTTAAATTCAAGTAAATATCCATTCACAGAAGAAAATGCTTCCTTTCCTCTATCGCTCCCTTGGCAAGCTCATAAAGGTTGGCTTTAGATGCTTGATTCGTATAGTACAGTTAAATTTGGGACCTAAGATTTTTACCAGATGAGGGGGAATTAATGGCCTTAAAATACATGTCCAAATTAATAATATTGGTCTCCCCCCCCTATGAACAATTGCTAAGAGTACATGCAGTCATAATTGCCTTTTCCATCCACACAGGGTTAGTTTTGGATGGTTTCAGTGCATCTTTGGGCTTGATTAATACAAATGGTGGTTATATGGGTATTTAATGAGTCTACATAATCCTTCCACTTTACTTTTCATCACTACTTGGCATGTTCCAAGAGGAGAAAAGTAGAATATTCATGGTGAATGAATTATATGCCTAGATAATAAGTCACAAGCAAGTTTTGATTAGCTCAGAGTTTTCTCTCACCCCAAGTGTTATTTAAGTACCATAAATTAATTATTCACTCTTATAACTAACTTCCTCATGTTACCTCTCAGCTGTTAGCCATCACTTTAGGTGGTTTTTCATAATATTCATGGTAATATGCCTCCAATGAAGAGAACAGTCATGTAAACAAGTGTACATAAGAGAGAAACTGTGGAGAAGCTAACAATAGATTAGATGTGTTCTCCCAATAGGAATTTACTCTTAAATAACATGAAGGTAACATACATCAAGTCATCTAGGCCATCCACAAACACAATGAAATGGGGTGCTTGATCCAATAGTTACCTACAGCCTGCCTCAAATAGATTAGACTGAGAAAATGCTCAAGTGGGATGAATATGAAGGGTAAGGAGTTTTGGGAGGTTAATAGGACCTAGGTAAAGGATCTAATAGGGTTTTTTCTCATCATAATCAACAAAAAACACTAAAATGGGGTCCCTAGGGTCAAAAGAATAGGGTTGTTCATAAAACCTAATCTTAGTCTGCAATCATTCCATAAGCAATCAGAGCAATCAAACATCTAAAAATCAATGGAGGGCCTTATTTGGGAGGTTTGAGATATAGATAGATCATTTGGAACCAAAAACAAACAAAAAGAAAACTTTTTGTGTCATAAAACCCTTCCTCGACCTCCTAAACAAGTTTGCAAGCTTGAGAAGGCCAACTTGAGCACATGGGTAGTATGATGGGCAAGTACATGGGACTAAATTCACTTATGAGAAGTTAGGGAGGGATCCATATTTTTATTTAGTAACATTAAGAGATCTTGAGTGGTCCCAAGATGTATGAACCATTGTTAAGAACATGAACTAGTCTTAAACCCTTGGTAAACCCTTTACATGACCTGACAGAAGGTTTAGCCCCCAAAGTGCCTTCAAGTATTAGGTGTTGACTTTGTAATCACTCTAGTGACCTCTGTAGACCCCATGAACCTCGATCAAACCTTTGGTGGCACATGTGAAAGCCATGGTGTATGGAATAAGCCCAATAAGCATAGTTGTAGGTATATTTGTGACTATGCAGAAGTATAGTCCTTCAATTTAGGAGATGAAGCTTGGCAAACCTAAACATAGATCTTATGGCTCCTATGCTCTTTTCACAAGCCTCTTAAGATGATGTTTGAACTTCTCAAGTTACTACTTTGGGACCAAAAGGTGATTGTGTCACTATGCCCCTTGAGAAGCTTAATTATAGCCTATGAAGGACTGTTGAGAGTTTGAGGACCCTTGAGACATCACTAGGAGCACTTGTTGATGCTTGTTGGAGCTTCATTAAGTAATGAAATAAGCCTAGTCAAGGCGACTACTTGTAAACCTTAATATGCTAGATTTGTGTATCATGAAGAATTTTAAGGGATATGGTACAATCATAATGATGAAGATAAGAATATTAAAATGCCATGAACACCTGAAAGAACCTTAAAATGGTAAAAAAGACTCAAATGTATACCTACGGGCTAGTGCCAAGGGAGTGAGTTGGAAAGGGTAGGTTTGTACATAAGGCTAGATCTATAAGGTTTAAAAGAGATATAAAGAGCATGAATAAGTCATATTGTATTCAAAGAGTATTATTTTTTTATGTAACCATAGCCCATCAAATTCTAAAGATCAAAACTTACAGTTCTGCCTATACCCTATTTTGTTTGATCACAACCATGAATGAGAGTGGACAAGAAGGACTTTTGTTTAAGCAAGGAAAGTCAAATATAGTGATGATGTAGAAGGTTTTTAGTTGAAGAATATAAGGTATTTTAGAGCTTGGATAACTATCATGAAAATTAAACCTTAGTTAAATCTATTGGTCTGATGTCACAGTCATGTACACACCATGTGTAACCAACCAAGCAAGGAAAGAGAAGACTTGAGTAAATTTTTATCATTAAAGAGCCTTTATTTAGTAGATTGAGTTGTATAATGATGTTCTAGGCCTTAAAAAACCATAATCAATCACTATAACCTGTAAACTTTTTGATAAACCACTCCAATTACCTCTCAAGCATGGACAAGCACCTAGGCTAGGGTTTTGACCATTTCTTGGTTCACCCATCCATACAAGGTTTCAGAATGCCATATTGGAATGGATAATGGATAGGGAATAGGTAAATTAAATCAAAAACTTATTTTTAGTTTCACATGTGTGGTCATTAATTAGAGCTAAAACCTAGTTTCTAGGCCTAGAGGCTTAATTGAGGGCTAATTAGAGAGAGAAAATAGGTGGGTAAGTCTACTTGCACTAGATGTCAGGTCATGAAATTTTGCACATAGATGTAAGGGCATACTTGGTACTCAAAAATATTCTTCTTTTTTTAATATAATATGTGCATTGATCTACATAATGAGCTTTGTGTGTTTTGAGGGCTACAAAGAATTAAAGGTAGGTATGAGCTTTAAGTGCAAAATGAGATGTTTATGAGTGTTTGATGCATCCAAAGGGGTTGAAACAGGCTGGTTAAGACTAAGAGAGACCTTCCATGGTTAAAAGTTTTAATCCCGATGATGAAATCAAGATTTGATCCATTTGGGTGAGGGAGGTGTAGTAAGACCAAATGGGTTTCAAGACACCTTAGGAGTTATGTGATGATCACCAATAAAATGTTAGTTTAGGAGGTTCTCAAATTGATGCAAGGTGTCAAGGAATAAGACAAAGGGAATTTCAAGGTGATAACAAATAATGACATTTGTCATTCCTCACAAGCCAAGATGGGAAGTTTTTAAATGGATCATGAATCATTGAAGAGATGAAGACTCCTACGCCATTTGGAAGAGGAAGCATCTTCAAGAGAGCAAAACATGTCAAAGAAGACATCATGAGACTATTTTTTAACGTCCTTGTTTTTATCTTTCTATGTCATGAAGGACACTTTTAAATTGCTCTCTTATGTGCCCCTTTCTCTCTCTCCTCCTCTCTTATTCTATAAATCTAACCTTGTTTGGCTTTGTAAGGATCCTTTTGTTGGGTATGGAAAATCCTTGCTCAAATGAACACTTGTACTATGCCTTGGAATAATAAATGAATCTAATTCTTACCTCCTCACGTGCTTGTAACTAGTGTATTTGTGTGATTTTTGATGAATGTTAGTAGTAGTGATTGTACTCTCTCTCATTTGTCCTTTCCTACCTATTTGTAAATGGATTGTCTTCTTGTAGGTCACACGGTGAGTTTGACGTAGTTTTGCATAGATTGAAAGTGTATCTTAAGTTATTAGTGCCTTATTTATACCTCTTAACTAACCCTCTCATTTAATGCATTAGCTATGACATCTATGTTAAAACATTCATGCTTGAAAGTCCTTATTTTGAGAAGTGTAATCAGATTCAGGCCTAATCTTTATTCTTAAGTGCATGATAGTCAAGTGGAGGATGTGGTTTTGGTGTATCACCTCCTTAGATAGTTTTATTTCATGTGTTTCCTCTCCCTTTACATTTATAATCTATAGACACCTAAATTTTGCCATCGATAACCTCCAAGTAGGCTTTTGGCCAATTTCCAACTAAAATGCCCAATTTGGTCTAAAAATACTAAAACACGCTAAATGATCTGAAAATGACATATTAAAGTGCTGATTTTAGCCAGGGTATCCCTAAATGTGGTTATTCAATTTATGGGCTAGCTAACTTTGATCAGTTCATTCTGAGTCATAATGCCAATTTTGCACCCATGTGCTCTAGACTACTCTTTCCTATCAAATCTTTTACAAAAGACTCATGCCTTTGTTATTTTTTATTGATAACATCCTAAATGGGAATACATATCCAATGCATCTGATATCACTTTCTAATTCTAATCCAGTCAAATTTAGGACCAATAACAAGGCATTCTAATCAATTTGGGCAATTTGTGCACAAAGTGCTTAATCATGCTTAAGAGTTAATTAACCTAAACCAAGGCCTAATCAAGAATTCCATAGAAACTTTTTGAATAATTTATTTTGAAAATGAATATTTAATATCTGCATCATCAAATGACCTCATTGCTTTGGAAGACATCCCTAGGCCATAAATGCCACCAATATCAGGATTCATGCCTCCCATGCCTCATCAATGCCTTCCATGATGCCCTCCATGCCTCTTAATTACCCCTTCTTCCAATGTCATGATGAGGATAATTACAAACTTAATTCCAAAAATTGAATTAATCCTGAACCACACATCTCAATCTTGAGATGGATGGTTGAGGTTGACTTTGATCAAATCCAAAAATCTATAAATAGGAGGCCTCACAACATCATTTCTAATCTATTTTAGTGTAAAGTTATTATGTTCAAATATATTCAAGGACTTGATTATGCAAATTTATAATGCCAAATTGATTCCAAGCCAAGCCAAGCCACAAGCCAAAGGTGCTAAGGAGAGATGGAGGTAGACAAGTTTCCATTGCCAAGGACTTCATGAGCACAAGCTAAGTAAGCCACTACTATAAAAGCATTTGGAGCATCCAAGGAAGGTGAAATAATTCTTGTGTTTTATTCCTTAATTTTTAGTTATGTTTCTCATTTGTTTTTGTTAACTAATCTCTCCCTAGTGTCTAGACCTAGAGATGTTATGTTATTAGTGTATTTATTTCACTTTGTTTTCATTTTGGAACTAACACCATACTAACCATCCTCTCTTGAGTCAAATTCTTAGATCACATAATGACACACCTGGTGGGACTAGATGCATCCCACACATTAAAGAGATCTTTTTTCAACTCTAAAATATTTATTTGAGCCTTTAAGACTCTTGCAAATTGATTTTCTAACTTTGTTTTATCATTTTTGGTTGCCACAGTTTTTACACAATAACTGACGTCGACAAAAATATTGACATCAGTTATCTGACCTAAACGATGTCAGTTAGCAAAACTGACATCAACTAGATCTCAGTTGGCCATAACCAACGTCAGTGGTATTAATCTACATCATTCACTATGTTTTTTCCAAAAACATAGACCTGAGAGCTACTTTTCCAAAGTTTATTATTTTAAACTCAAAGGGGCTTCAAAGCTAAAGGACATACTAACAATTTTACTCCAGGACCAAGTGGGATATTTGCTCAAAACATATTTAAATCACCTCTTTCATGCTTAAAAATGAATTAGGAACTTTGTTTTGGGTGTTTAACAAGGAATTTAGATGTTTTGGTGAATGTTTTTCAAAGTTTTACAAATAAGACCAAGGGGTCAAATGAACACCACCAAACATTTCATTTAGGTTTAAAATTGAACACACTTGTCAATTCTTATTTGCAATAGTTGATTAGATTAATTTTATTTAGAAAAAAGAGGAATGTTTTGTGTATGCTCTTCTATTTGTCCCTTGTAGGGAACCCTTGGAATCAAAAGTGCCATTCCTATTACAAATAGCCTAGTCCAAATATTAGAAAGAAAGTCATCTAAAGCACTCCCCAAAAAGTCATCAAAGTTTGTGTGACCTTGAAAATGAACCTAAAGTCTTTCCACTTTCATTTTTTCTTTGGTTTTATGCATCTTGGCTTGCGAGGGGGACTTTATCACCTCTCATAAGTTCTTTAGGGAAGCATTGACCCAGGGTTTCACCTCTCGACATTGACTTCATTTGGCTCTTTTGGAGTTGCACATGGGACGTAGTGGCACTTTGGACATCACACTACACTGAGTGAATAGTAGGATGTAGTGGTTGCAAAAAGGACTAGACTTTTTTACAATTAGCCAAGTGATATAAACAAAAAATCCATGTTTTTATTTTACATTATTTTACACAAAAGTCATTGTGAAACTGATTCCCCTAGATTGTTTGAAAACTTGTTAGATCTTAGACAAATCCCCACTTGCCATAGAAGTACTATTGGTGTAAGGTGTACCTTAAGGTCTATGTCACAGTATTGTCATTTGAGAGAAGGGGGGGTATAAAAACCCTACTATATAATGCACATTTACTTTTGGATGAACACTTAAAAACCTCTCAAATGATGTATATTAATGGATTCTAATAATACCAAGCAACCTTGTCATTTTATGATCTAAGGGTGATTAATTAGTTGATCTTGTCCTAGTTTAAAGTCTTGTGTGGAGTCAAAAACTTGGTGTAAACAAATAATCCAAACCAAACACATAGTCCAAATTTTCTTTTGAATAAAGAGGTGTTATGTTACTCGCATGAGATCATCCATTTGCCTTGTTCAAAGTTCATCAAAAGCTTGAGAGTCATATCATCCACTTTGGCACAGTTATGCTACCTAATTAAGTCTATACCTTTACCAAAGTTGTTTAAGTCCTTCACTTATAATTTAAATTCAAAATTACACCTTTACAAGTTCATAGGGTTGATGTGTTAAGTGGCTTTGCCATTCACACTAAACTTGAGGGAACTTAGGTTTAATTTACAATTTAGGTTGAAGGTTGTTTAAGACTCATAATCGTTATCATCACTTGATAGACTTAAGCCATTTGTGATAAACACTTGCACTTTAATTCTATACACCACAACATTTTGAGTTAAGAAAGGTATTGTTATGTTGTCAAAATTGTACTAAAACATCTTTGCCTTAGAAAGTTTTTGAAGGAAACCATTTTATCACACCTTTTTGGGTAGTTTAGCATTGTTACACTGCCCAAAACATTTTTAATATTATTTCATATACCTTTTTGCATAGATTTTCAAATTTGTTCCTGCATTTTCAAACCAATCCGAGTGTATTTTTATGATCTTTTGTCTAAAATAGTTATGTTGATCACCTTTGTCTAGCTTGTTTGTCAACAGAACCAAGTTTATACCATTTTTTGTGAGAAAATAAACTATGGTTAAAGTGTCTTTCATTTCATACCTTATACCTAGCTGATCAAGTTCGTGTCCAAGAATCAAATGCCTAGTGTTTGTTAGAAGTGTTTCAAATCTGTTAGATTATAACTTTCATATATTTTCAAAGTCTAGCTTTTAACGTCGTTTGTCCAAGAGTCCTAGCACATACCTTATTTGAGCCTAGATTTTAATGCCGCATTTGGCCAAAATACATAGCAACTTTTAAATTCTTAGATTAGACTGATTTGAAACACTTCAACTTTAGAGTTTGGCATTTTGATTTTTGGTCCATTTACTTGCTTACCTTTGTGTGAATGGAGAAATGCTAGATATTTTATGCTAGATTGTTTCCTCATAAACCTTTTGATCCTTTTGACAAATCTAGAGCAAGTTGAGGCACCATTTGTTTTAGGTTCTATCTTTTTTAGAGTTTGTAGAACTCTTTGACCTTTTATCACAAAGCATTGACTATGGATCCCAACATGTATTCCTACACTTGTAGTAGACTCATGTATAATCCAGGGATTAGTAATGTAGTTGCACATGAAGAAATGGTGCAAGACCCCTATGCGGATAACATTGCTTATGAGATGGATTCTTATCCCTCTTATAATACTCGATTAATGGCACAAAGCCAAGATCCATTAGCTAAATATTTGGTTAACACACCACCTTACACAAAATAGGACCAAGAACAAACCACACAATACTTAGCTATAATACCTTTAGTGGATGAGCTAGTACTTCAACAGTCATATTCTACTAATATGGCTTCCACGTATGATCCATTTTTATTTGAGTGACATTTGTTAGACAACAAAGACAAGATTTTGGTTAGAGCCATAGAGGTAGGGGCTAATTTTCCAGTAGAATTCCCCCATGAAAATTTACCAAGTCTAGAAAGAGTGCCCCACAATATCATTTATGATCAACAGGCTTCTTCTAGCAATCCTATGGCTCTAGTCCAAACAATGTACCAAGATCCTAATATATATGATCGAAGCAAAAACATATTGGAAGAGCACTTTAACCAAATGTAAATAACATATCAAACATATCTGAATCTATCACATGATTTCAATTAGATGAACATGGTAAGTAAGCCTCTCATTGACCTAGTTCCTTAAACAAGAGTGATGATAGAGTTAACTAGACAAGAAAATCTGAATTTTGACCCATTTGTATAAACTATTTCAATAGATAACTTGATACATATGCCCATTATTGCAAAAGTGTCTTCGGCCTCTACACTGAATAGTGAGCCAAATGTAGTAGATAACATGAAAATAACATCCAGTCCTAATCAAAGTGATACTAATGCGCAAACAACTAGCCAACAACATGTGCCTATAGTTAATCCCATGAGTAGTTCATCATACCAAGGGATAAGAATTTCTTTACCCCAGCCTCAACTAACTGCTTCCTCAACTGTATAACCTACACAGTTAGGTAATCAAACAACAACCAATATCACACCTCAATAATAAAATGTGATGAATCCTACTCCCCCTCAAAAGGTAGCAAGTAGTATTCCACAACAACAGACACAATCTAGTGTATTAACGTAACAAAGGATGAATAAATTACCACCTTAATCAGGGGTAACAAATATTCCACCCCACTAGGGAATGATGAACATACCTTTTCAGTCACAAACTAATATGCCAGTCTAAAACCAAGCAATGACTAGTCAACAATGTGCAAATATTGGTCAATGATAGATGTCGAATCTATAACCTACTTTCACTTCCTCAAAGGGATTCATAAAATAAGGAGGTCCTCATGTTTCTTAAGTACCCTACTAGACAACCATTGGTTTAAAATGTGCCACAAATCTAGAGACAAGGTCTTGGTCCACAAGTTCCTACTCAACAACAAGGTTCAATTAGTTGGTAGCGTGTCCCTTTTCACCCATAGTAGGCACAATATAATTATATCCCTCCATACCCACCACAAAATCCCCCAGGTTAAACCTTTATCACAAACCCAAACTAGAATATCACACAACCAAATGTGTAATTTCAAGTACATCCCAATCCATGTATACGTATTCCTGATCCATTCCCTAACCATGCCAATATACCTCAATAGGTGTCTCCATCATACTCTGGTCAAAATGTCCCACTTGTGACCTCCCAACCATCTATCCAAACCCAAATTCTCCCTCAAACCAATATTCCATATAGTTTCCTATCCCAAGAATTGCAATAGATGAAGGATGCAATTACTGCCATTCAAGCTAGGAAGTAGACCAAAAATTTCAAATTGGATGACATATATTCCTATCCATTCAACATGGAGTATTTGTAAATACCAATTCCTCCAAGATATGAACCATCAAAATTTTATAAATACAAAGGGAAAGGTGATCCTAAGGCTCATTTGACCAAATTCTTTGTCACATGTCAACCAATGGCATATAGTGACATATACCTTTTGTTTTTATTTCCAAGGAGCTTAGCTGGACAAGCCTTGTAGTGGTTTTTAAAGTTGCCCAAAATTTTAGTAACAGATTTTGATGATCTTTTTGATAAGTTTATGTAGTACTTTTCCTATAATCTTGAACATGAGATTTCATTAGTGGACCTAACACAAGTGAAGTAGAAAGCTGGGGAGAGTTTTGCAACTTATTTACAATGATGGAGATCCCTTGCAAGCTTTTTCACCCATAGTTTACTAGATAAACTATTAGCCACTGTGTTTAATAAAAAATTTCATAGTGAGATAGCCTATCATCTAGAACTATAATGTCCACATACATTCAAAGAGATCATTAATAAAGGTTTGTTGATCGAAAGAGCACTCATCAATAAAAGAGTCATCAAGCTTAATTTAACTAATCAAAATCAAGGTACCAATCACCAAAATGACCAACATCCCATCCAAGCACAAGGATCACAACTGGCATAGGCTAATAACCATGAAATATTGAAGTAATTCAACTACAATAGGAATGTTGTGGGAAATGGAGTAACTGAATCTCATCATGTCCAAACTATGATGACATCCTTTGTACCACCTTTTTAGCTTACTCCTACCTAGTAACCTCTCCAACCAATGTCACAAGTACAACAACCAAGACCTGCATAACAAATACAACAACTTTTACCATTGCAAACCCCTCCTCCTAGAAGAACTGTCCCTACACATCGTGTCTTTAGTGACTTGGGTGAACCTATTGAGTCTGTATTTCAAAAAGCTTACTACCATTAATCTGATTAGTTTGCCCATATGAAAATATTATCCACAAGGCATTCCTTATCCTGATTGGTATCATGAAAATGAATTTTGTGACTATCATCGGGTCAATGACCATAATATATGAAGATGTGTCCAAATCAAGCATTTAATCGAGAATATGTTGGAGAATGGGGAAATAAAATTGGATAATGTTGCTTCCAATTCCAATCAAACTCTTGAGATTTATTGAAACCCTTTTCCCTGACATAACAATAAATAGCAATAGAATAATCAGCAACAACAACAACAACTAGTGCAACAGTAAAATCAACACTATCAAAATTAAAGGCCAAACCAACAAAACCAACAAAATTAGTAGCAAAACCCACAATGATAGAATAATGGATAAAACCAAGGTCAGAACAGTAACAACCAACAAACCTACCATGCAGTTATACATTACTACAATAGGTTTGTAGGTCATTTTGCAGGGGGTAGTGTTAATTCCATCTCTATTAATCCCCAATCGAACACTAATCAGCCTAGACCATTGCTAAGCAATAATATTTATCCAAATCACATGGATAATCCTTCTTTGACCTGGGAGTGTATACATGCAAACTAGCAAACTAGAACTTCCCCTTTTGGGTCTTATAGTGACAACTCATTCTTGCCATGTGACCACATGTAAGTGCATCAACAATCAAAATTTATCCTATCTAGTCCCACACCATTCCTAGCATTAGTTAGAAATAATGGTCCAGTATTTAATCTCGACTGTGCAATCACAGATCAGAGGTTAAAGATTACTATCCCAGGCCCACAACCATCTGCCACTTTGCCTATTATCCCACCAACCATTCAGCCTCAGAATAAACCATTACTACTGACCAAGACAAGAAGTTTGATATTATGGAATAATTATAGAAGACACCAGCAAAAATTTATATTTTAGATTTGTTGCAGATGTCAATAGTCCATAAGAACATCTTGAATGAGTTTTTGACCTAATCCACTATTGCTAGTGACATATCTCTTGATAACTTTCAAGCTTTGGTTGGACATCTAGCTCTAGCCCAATAAGTCACATTCAACCAAAGCGATATGTCTTCCCTTGGCCCGCTCCATAATAACCCATTATACATTGAGGTTTGTATCAGATGGCATAAAGTGAAATGTGTCCTTATAAACAATGGATCTGACCTCAACATAGTGTCTTTAAAGCTCATCAAACTTCTTGGGTACATAATGATAGATCTTCAGTCAAAAATAACAACTATTAAAGTCTATGATAATTAGAAAAGAGAGTCACAAGGCACCATTAGTTTACAAGTTATCATTGGGCCTTTGAACCATGATAGACTTTTCCATGTGCTTGATCTTGAGTTATCATACAATATGCTTCTAGGCAGGCCTTGGTTACATGAGATTCATGTAGTCCCATCAACACTACACCAATGTATCAAGTTTTCCCACTGAGTGATGGAAGTGAATATTTTAGGAGATTTACACCCATATGAGTACTGCAAGCATCTTGAGGCTGAGTTTTAAAGCTATAATTATCAATATGGTATGAATCTAAGGTCCAAGCAAGATAGAGGAAAAGATATACTTATTGATCCTTCATCGGATAATTACATAGATCCTAATACCTTGGATTCCCTTTCCCACATGCCACCTCATAAAGCTTCTAATCATTTCACCATTTCAGATAATGGATTGAGAGAATATATGATCCATGATACATTTCATATTATTAATCTTCCTCAGAATCTGAAAACCCTTGGGCAACCTAAATTCATCCCACATATGCATTGGCAATGAAAGAACAAAGATAAGGGATCTATCACATTTGTACCAGCATCTGGCCTAGGACCTGACCCTCTTGAAGGATATGAATCATGGTTATATAATGATGACCAAGATGATTGTTATAAAAATGCAATGTATCATATTCCCAATAGGATCATGGAGCATCATAATTATGAAGGAAGAGGCTTCAAATCAAATTAATAAGGAACCATCCAGCCAATTTCCATGACTAAGTATGAAAGACCTTATAGACTTGGATTTAAACCGCCTAAGGGTGACCCCACATATCTTATTCAAACTCCATCATCAGTGATTAGTGATGATGATGTTGATAGCAAAGTAGAGTTTGATCATAGCCTTACCTTTAATAACCTAGTTAAAACCAACATGTTTGATAATAATGCCATTTGTACCCTTACCTAAGTTGTTCATTATAATTCATTGCCATTATATTATCCTCAACTGATAGATTTGGACCAACAAGAATCCAGTCTACCAATTGATGAGTTCTAGAATGATGAGGCATTCTATGATTTCTTAGGCCTTAGAGACAATGCTCCATTGGGAGATAACAAATTAGGATTCTCAATCACATTGGATCTTGTAACCTATTTTGAAGAGCACGTGAACACCCTTAGCCAAAAACAAATAAGTAAAACATTAAGGTCTCAAAGTGAAAACCTCTTTGAGGTGCTTTCTGACAAGGAAAAAAGTAAAGATAAAGGCCAATCTAGTGGTGAAAACTTATTTTAGGTGCCATTAGATGGGGGTGTTCATTCTTCTTTGAATTTAGACTAGGAGACCACTAATGATGAACTTGCCTACAAATTTGAGTTCAACTTTGAGAAACAACAAGCATTTTATCAAATTCTTGAAGAATTTTTCACTATTTTTATTACATGGTCAGATCTCCCATTAGCGGATTCATATTCATCATGCCTAAGAGAAGTTGAAGAGCAAGTCCTAACAAAGGACCCTGACATAGTCCAACAATTCAAGTCATTGCCTACTATCCTAGAAGATGGTTTGACCTTTCTAGTTGAAGATACAATAGAGGTAAATATCAAGACTCCATCAGACCTGAAATGGATAAAATTAAGAGTGTCTCTCACTAAGGAGGAACATGATGTCTTTGCAGCTCTGTTGAGAGAGTTTTTGGATATTTTTACATGGGCCTATTCTGACATGTTAGGTTTAGAGCCTACCTTGGTTCTACATCACCTTGTGGTTAATCTTGATGCTAAATTGGTAAAATAAAAGCTAAATAAAATGCATCCTCACATTTTTGTATTGGTAAATAAAGAGTTGGAAAAACTCTTAGAACTAGGATGTATCTGATCCATTGACTACTCTAAATGGATCTCTAATGTTGTACCTATTAGTAAAAATCCTAAAGGGATCAAAGTTTTTACTAAATTTTGAGACATCAACAAAGCTTATCTTAAAGATGATTTTCCCTTGCCTAATATTGACATGATCATTGATTTCATGGTAGGTTATGAAATGCTTTCACTTATGGATGGATTTTCAAGATACAATCAGATCAAAATAGCACCAGAAGATTAGCAAAAAATAGCATTCACCACTCCATGGGGAACATTTTATTATTAGGTGATGCCATTTGGCCTTAAGAATGATAGAGCTATGTATCAAAGGGCCATGACTATCATATTCCATGATATGATGCATGATATTGTTGAAGACTATGTCGATGACATATAGGAAAATCTAAAACCAGGGCCGACCATTTAGCAGTGTTACACAAGATATTTGAAAGACTATGAGAGTACAAAGTTAGATTAAATCCAAATAAATGTGTGTTTGATGTAACCTCAATCAAATTACTTGGATTCATCGTGTCTCATAGAGGTATTGAAGTCGATCTAGCTAAAGTCCATGTTATAACTGAGATGCTAGCACCAACCAATTTAAAACAATTTTATAGTTTGCAGGGTAAGATCCAGTCAATCTGATGTTTCATCTCTCAATTAGCAGAAAAGTGCCATCCATTTACACACCTTTTAAAGAAAGGAGTTGCATTTCACTGGGATGATCACTGCCAAACAACTTTTCAACAACTCAAAGATTATCTTATTAATCTACATGTTTTATTACCACCTATGCCAGGAAAGTCATTCTCGTTATACCTATTGGCTACTGACCATGCTCTGGGAGCACTCTTGGCTCAACATGATGAGAAATTAAAATAACATGATGTGTACTACCTAAGTCATACCTTGGTTACATATAAACATAACTATGCACCTATTGAAAAAGCTTGTCTAGCCATGTTTTTTGCAATTCAAAAACTGCGTCATTATATGCTGAATAATAAGAATATGGTCATTTCAAAGGTAGATCCACTCAAGTATCTACTATCTAAAATATATTTTCAAGGTAGAATGGCTAAATGGATTATGCTTCTTAGTGAGTTTGACATAGAGTATGTCAATCAGAAGGCAATCAAAAGACAAGTTCTTGCAGATTAACTTGTTGAAACACCTCTCACAGATACCCAACCACTCACGTTTCAATTTTATGATGAATCCATCATGGACACACCCCTTGAGGAGTAGCCCTAGAAGTTGTATTTTGATGGTTCATTCACTTTGCATGGATCAAGGGCAAGCTTATTATTTATTACACCATAGGGGGATTTAATCCCTAAATCATTCAAAATTAGCTTTATTTATACAAACAACATGACCGAGTATGAAACACTTGTTGCAAGTCTTTAACAAGAAGTATAGTGGAATATATCTCATCTTCAAGTCTACGATGATTCTCAGTTAATCATCAATCAGGTCACCGATCATTTTTAGACCAAAGATGACAAGCTAGTTCCATATAAAGCCATGGTTGACACTCTTAAAAAGCAAATTGCCAACATTCAGTTTGAGCATATATCGAGGGCTAGTAATAGAACTATAGATGCTATGGCTACTATTGGCTCTCTAATTTGACAAATAGATAAAGCTAGATAGTATCAGTTCCTCATTAAAAATTTGTCAACACTAGCTCATGAACCTTCAATCATTGCCATGATTTATGATATTGTTGGTCTTAATTCTATTTGGTACTCAGACCTTTACAACTACCTTCATGAACATGTTTTGCCACCTAACCTATCTTGAAAACAAACCAAATCCTTTATTCATCATTCCACTCATTACACTTTACTTGGATCCACTCTTTATCATCATAGTTTTTATGGAAATATGCTTTGTTGTTTAACTTTGGTAGAGTCTACGCTAGTGTTAAGAGAAGTTCATGGAGTATGTGGAGCCCATTCTAACGGGGTAGTCCTATCCAAAAATCTCTTACGTACTAGTTATTATTGGCCCACAATGGACGTAGATGCCATTACATATGTAAAAAAGTGTGACAAATGTCAACGACATGCTAATCTAAGTCATGCCCTAGTAAAAAATCTAAAACTGATGTTGACACCATGGCCCATTTTCTACATGGGGACTTGACCTCATTGGAAAAATTAACCCCACTTCATCTGATGGCCATAAACATATCCTTACTACCACTAAATATTTCACTAAGTGTGTTGAAGCTATACCCCTCACTTACGTGACTCGAAAGCAAATTTCCAAATTCATCTTCAACTATCTCATATGCCACTATGGTATCCCCTCTAACATTATATTTGATAATAGATGATCATTAAAGAACAAAGATGTAGACTAGTTATGTACTGAATACAACATCACCCAACATTTTTCTATAGCATTTCACCCTCAAGGTAATAGCCAGGCTGAGGCATCCAACAAAACCATTATCAACATTCTCAAAAAGATTGTCAATGATGTTAATCATGATTGGCACCTCTAGATATTCCCTACCCTTTAGGTATATTGTACCAATCATCATACCCCCACAAGAACCACTCCATACTCACTTATTTATGGTACTAAAGCCATCATTTCCATTGAGGTTGAGTTGCCTTCACTACGCATCTCTTTCAAGCATGTTTTGGATGATCAGGACTATTGAGTAGCTCACCTGCAATAGTTGGATCTACTTGATGAAAAATGCACAACCATGTTTAATAATCTTCAAGCATGTCATAATCGACTCAAAGGCCACTATAATTAGCATGTGAAGTATAGAACATTTGAACTTAGTGATCTTGTTCTTAAATAAAACCAAAAGAATACCATAGTCAATAAGAAACATAAAGGGAAATTCAAACTAAACTAGATAGGGCCTTCCATCATCACTGCAGATTATGGATCAGGATCATACAAGCTTACCACACCAAATGGTGATAGACTTCTAGAGCCAATTAATATTATTCATCTCAAGTGGTACTATGCTTGAATTCTAAGGTGTATTGTATGTAAGAACCATTTTATCACTATTCTTCTTTGTACACAAACCGCCCTTATTCTTCCTTTTTCCTATATTTACTTTCCATTTTTGACCTATTGACCCAACGTATTCTAAAGCCTAGCTCATTTGACCTTGGTTTTTATCATTCGTTACATAGTTTCAGTATCAAGGTATCTGATCAGTTCATCAATTAGTTCAAGTATTTCAGACAAGAAGCGTATCTTGGGATAGTATGGTAGAAGTTTCAGCAATTGCATCCTTCATTTATTAGTCTTTTCTTACCACCAGTCTTGCTACTAATTATAACAACCTTTGGGCAAATTAGTACCATTGATCTATGTCATTGTGTCCTAGTTATTACTGCCTATGGGTAAACTAGGGACAACACTAAGCCTTGATGTATCAACTTGCCACTTCCTATGCCATATTGTGTCTATTTTGTTTGAATTGGCTACCACATTAGTCGAATTCCTCCACTAAAATGGTAGAACTATAGTGACTTGAGGTCCTACTTTGGGACTATGTAGGTAGCACTCAATACTTATTGAGGTCAACTCAGTCATCCCTTTCCACCACACTCTCACTATTTTGCGAGCAACCTAAGCCATGCTCTCACTATTTTTTGAGCAACCTAAGCCATACTCTCACCATTTTGTGAGCTTGAACCATTTAGTGTCTCATCATTCTTGATCGAGTTTAGATACTTCAAAAAATTCCAAAAACATTTGAAATTTTATTAGAAAAAAACAAAAACATTGACCACTTCTTTGCCTTAAGGATTCTAGGAACCCTTACTAAGTTACAAGCAAATCACTTGTCATTTAGTTTCCCCATCTTTCTTGGCCTTTTTCTCTCATGCACTTGTCATTTTGCAAGACCATTTCTATTCTTCTATCACATCCATTCTATTTGTTTTCCTTAGTTATCATATTTTTCCTATTCCTTGGGAGAACTACATTTGGCCTGAAGTTTTTTATTGGATATTACATCCATGGAACTATGTAGGCAATATCCACTTGCCTCGTGCATATGGAGATAGCTTAGCCACCCCCTTCATTTTCTTCTATTCCCCCATTTTCATTTGTTAAGTTGTTGCCTATTTTCTAGAGGCAATGTTCATAGGGTTTTTATTGTGTTGTTTATTTGTCTATTTCTACTTATTTTATTTTGTTTGTGTGTCTATTTGTTTGCTTGTGATTCCTTGCCCACACTTACACTTGAATCCATCCATATTCATATGTTTACATTGTCATCATGGTTTCTATCATTGATGCATTATTTTTTATTGAGTATTAGATTATAGGAGTTAGTCTTCATGCATATTTTGACCAAGTCCTCATGATGTTATATCATGATGCCTAATGATACGTGCTACAATAAACTTTAGCTTCAAGAAGTCTATTCAGTAATGATGACATCTCTTCAGCACCAACATCTTAATTCAATCCTAATCATATACCAAATAGATTAATTAAACATGAAAGAATTTCAACCTTTATTAGTTCAGATGAGCATCTCCCTACTAGTAGTTTGTTCTAATTCATCATTACCCTTTGTGTTAAGATATCATCATCTTCGATCGAGTTTATCGTGTTTGCCATAATCGGGGTCCAATGATTATAACCATCTATGGGAAAATCATTACACACCATCCCACCTACAATTTTTAATGATTATAACTACCTTTGAGCAAATCATTGTGTTGTCACCACTTTACTTTTTCTAACTATACAGGGGCATGTTATCTTGTTTGTCTGTCCTAACTGGGGTAACTCCATCTTCTCAATGATTATAACTACCTTTGGGTAAACCATTATGTACCAACCCACTTGAATTCTCAATGATTTTGACTACTTTTTCAATATCATTATGTTTTCACCCCATCATCTTTCCTTTCTTTGGTCCCTTCATTTCGCTTCTTTCTTTTTGAGGGACTATTTGCCAACCTCCTTGTGCCAACCATTCCCTAAAGGGGGTATCATATAGTTAGTTTATCATCATTGGAGTTATAGGAATATAATACCTTTTCATTCTTTGAGAAGATTTTATTGTGCTTATAGCTTGCAATGGCTTCCCAAACAGGGGCAAACTATAGACATCTAAATCTGGCAATCGATAACCTCCAATCAAGCTTTTGACCAATTTCCACTTAAAATGCACAATTTAGCCTAAAAACACTAAAACACGATAAATGATGTGAAAATGACATATTCAAGTGCTGATTTTGGCCAGGGTATCCCTAAATAGGGCAATGCAATTTATGGGCCAGCTAACTTTGATTAGTTCATTCTGAGTCATAATGCCAATTTTGCACCCATGTGCTCTGGACTGCTCTTTCCTATCAAATATTTCACATAAGACTCATGTCTTTGTTATTTGTTATTGGCAACATCCTAAATGAGAATACACATCTGATAGTGCCTTCCAATTCCAATCCAATCAAATTTAGGACCAATAACAAGGCATTCTGATCAATTTAGGTAATTTGTGCACAAAGTGCTTAATCATGCTTAAGAGCTAATTAACCCAAATCAAGACCTAATCAAGAATTCCATAGAAACTTGTTGAATACTTTATTTTGTAAATGAATATTGAATATCTACATCATCAAGTGACCTCATTTCTTGGGAAGACATCCTTAGGCCACAAATGCCACAAATATCAAGATTCATGCCTCCCATACCTCATCAATGCCTTCCATGATGCCCTCCATGCCTCTTAATTTCCCCTTCTTCTAATGTCATGATAAGGATAATTAAAAACTTAATTCCAAAAATTGAATTAATCCTCAACCACACATCTCAATCTTGAGATGGATGGTTGAGGTTGATTCTGATTAAATCCAAAAATCTATAAATAGGAGGCCTCACAACATCATTTCTAATCTATTTTGGTGCAAATTTATTATTCTCAAATATATTCAAGGACTTGATTATGCAAATTTATAATGCCAAATTGATTTCAAGCCAAGCCAAGCCACAAGCTAAAGGTGCTAAGGAGAGATGGAGGTAGACAAGATTCCATTGCCAAGGACTTCATGAGCACAAGCTGTATAAGGCACTACTACAAAAGCATTTAGAGCATCCAAGGAAGGTGAAGACATTCTTGTGTTTTATTCCTTACTTTTTAGTTACGTTTGTCATTTTTTTTGTTAACTAAGCTCTCCCTAGTGTCTAGGTCTAGAGATGTTATGCTATTAGTGTGTTTATTTCACTTTGTTTTCATTTTAGAACTAACACTATACTAACCATACTCTCTTGAGTCAAATTCCTAGATCACACAATAAAGTAGTGTAGTGAGCCTAACTAATACATCAAAGGGATATAGCCCTGTAATCTAGAGGTTTGGTCCACTTAAAGGTCACCCACAACATATGACCAATCCCAGTGCATAATTCAAGTTGAGAGGGCTCAAAAAACCCTCTCAAGGGTGCAAATTTGAGCTATAATAATTTATTGGGCCCTATGAGATGCATTAGTCTCTTTTATTCTTTGAGACATAAAAGGCATAGTGGTTGCACCCGTACCTGTCTCTTGAACATCATCAATTATTCTCCTGTTGGACCTTATATTGGCTACTATGGAGGTATCACCAACTTTACTTGTGCTTCCTAGATGATTGACTACACACAAATCTCCCTCTTTCTAATTTACCAATGTAGCATTAGATTGAACTTGCTCTCCATTAGTCCTCTCAAGATTAGAAACTTCATCTTGTGTCATAGAAGGAATTGTTCCATTTTATGCCATACAAGATTGATTAAACATTTCATTATGATTGGAAGGTTGATTATGAGGTTTATCCCATTGAGAAGACCAATCATGCTCTTGTATAAAATTGGTTTGATTAGGTACTAGATCTTTAGAGGTCAAGCCAACATTTGGATTATAACTATTATATGGTCTAACATTGATAATATGCATTTGTCCTTAAGAATTAGCTTAAAAAGGTGGTTTATTTGGCTGATTGGAATGATATGGATCTCGATAAGGTCTATGATATTGATTTATCTACCTCTTCATAGCCACCATATCATTTCTAAAAGTCTTGAGTATTCTTTCTACATCACTTGCTTTGTTTGGTTGACTAGGAACAATAGTTCATGATTGATTAGTGTAGGAATAGGAGCAAAATTTTGAGTGGGGGGTTGTATATCAATAAACAATGGCATGTGAGGTCTTAGGGATATCTTTCCAACTCATATAAGGTTATTCTTATACTTGATGGTAACATCATAGGCTTCATGTAAGGTCTCTCCTCCCATAGATTATATCATAATAGCTATATCATTATTCAAAGCCTTGAGATATTAGAGGAAAGCATGATTTAGAGTAGGTCTCACAAAACTTAGGATAATCTCCTGTGTTTTTTTGAATCTAGAGTTAAAATCTTATATAAACTCTTGTGGAGCTCTCTTGATAGTGGTTAATTACTCAATTAGAGATAAATGATCACTCTTGTCTTCAAACCTCTTACTCAAGCTCTCTCCTAATTGGTCCTTGAATCAATGGAATTAGGAGCCAAGGTCCTATACCAGTCTAAATATTTACCCTTAAATGAGATTTCCAATAACCTAATAGCCACTTTCTATTGAGTAATATTATGAATATTGCAGAAATTTATCATATCTCTAATGTGCTCAATGGGAGTAATGGTTTTTTCTCCACTAAAGTACGAGACACTTTTGAGAGTTTCCACAATGATATCATCATATCTTTCAAGGTTTAGAAGGGATCCACCATTAAAATAAATAAAGGGCAGGTCCTAGCCAGCTTGGTAGCTTTAGGAGAACTTGGAGTATAATGAAAATGGAGCTTCCTTCTAGGAGTCTTGGTATAAGGGTAAGAATAAAAAAATCTCTTTCTCTTGATTGAAAATGAAGGTAATTAAACAAACTCAAAAGGAATATCTTTGGCCCTTGACCTTGTAGTCACCTTTGGCATGAAAATTGGCTTTCCAGTTTGCAACCAAGAGCTAAAATCTTGATGGAGTCACTATATGCTACATGAAGGAGGTTATTACAACAATAAATTTGTTAAAACCAACATCAATCTTAGAAAATCTTTTTTAAATTAGAGTCCCCTAGGCATGCCATAACTATTGTCTATCTATTTTTCACCCCTAGGAAGGTTTTTCAATCCTTCCTAACTAGATGATAACATGAAATCACTTCTAGGTTGTGGGTGGCCTAATTAGTGAACTGAATCTCTAGATTGGGTTAGCTCCTTTGATGTTTCACCCAAAACTACAACTAACCTACTGAAATTACAAATAAAATGGATAGAAGAGAAATAATACCAAAAAAACAACATGGAGGTGATGCACCAAATGTAGTTTCCTCTATTTTCTAATACTTGCACTATGAAACTATAAGATTACAACCTAATTTTACAACTTAAAGACATTTCCTCCCACATAAGTGTTTCTATATGAAGACTATGATTGGTACAATAGCTAAGGTGATTAATCAAGAGGCCTAAAGTAAGACACTAATGATCTTTCAACACTTGAACTCAACAAACCATTTAATACACTTCATATGACCTATGGAAAGATAACTAACTCACATAGAGGCATGAATGGAAAGGACAAATGCAAGGAAGTATTACAACTATCACTAACATTCATCTCAAATTCATTGAATGCAAGACCAATAAAATGTAACTTAGATTGAATTTTTATTTCATAGGTAACAACAAGTATCAAATTTGGCAAGGCTTTACCATACACATTTAGAGGTTACATTCAATGCCTTTTAAGGCTTCATTTATAAAAGAAGAGAAAAAAGAGAGGTGTCAAGAGTCCATTATGATTGTGAATTGAAATTAAGATCAATTTTATATAAGAAGTGAAAGAGATAAGACAAGGAGTTTTTGATCTTCTTATCCATGTGTCAAATCAAAAGGTAGAGGTCTTCAAAAGTTGGTGAAGAGATGAGGAAGAAACACTTATTGTGCATATTAAACTAATTCATCTTCTTGTAGGAGGAGTTGTGAACTATTTATGGTAAGTTTATCCTTGTCTTGACACCTTGTGTCTTCTTATTTTCTCCCAGCCTGAAAATGTAAACTGACAAGTCATCGTGAGGGGGTTTGGTAATCAAATGAGGCTCTTTATGAAGAGTGGCATAGATGGCCATCTCAACAAACTCGATACTTCTTAAATCTAACTCCCTTTATACTGAGTTATACATCTAATAATTTGAGGGTAGTTACAATTTTTCTCATTGACACTTGGCATGCTTGATAATCTTCTATGCCAACCATCACCTCTTGCGATGCTTATTTTTCATGTGAAATTTGGATTTGAACTTCAAACTTCTTCTCATCCCATTCTCTTTATTATTAGGATTTTATCACTCAAGAAAAGATTAGTTTTATGCTTTGTAAACCTCCACCATTGCTTGTTACTTCATAAAGGTATTGTAGTAGTTCATAGAGCTCTGGTATGAACATTGAAAATTAGCTTGCAATTGAGTCTTCACACTTGCTTGTCAAGAGAGCAATAAGAGATCTTCATGACTATGAAAGCTTCAAGTAGCACTGAGAATTAAGAATATCTTATGACTATTTCATGACTTCCAAATCATGTATGGATTATTTTAAATTCTCCTCAATATACTCTGATAGCCTTTTGACCTTTGAACTCTTGAAACAAGCTTGCAACTTTACCCTTTTGAGGCCATACTAGTCACATTTATTTATTTAGGCCTAGTTGTCAACTTGAAACCTATGTTATCACTATGAAAGATTCTAAAATTACCCATAAATTATTATAATGTCTCTATCCTATCTTGGAGAGTCTCTCCCAATAGGTTAGTAGGCTTGACCTATTGAAAAGCTTGTAATTAGGCTCAAGAACACAGTCTTTTAGGCCATTATTCTATATATTTCTTCCCACACATGCCAACTAGTGGCTCTATCAGATTCCCATGGGTGGGTAGAGACTATCCAAATAGTTTATAGGCCATAACAATCCATTTTATACACTCAAAAGATCAAAGCACTCTATCAAGTCTCTTTGAGATGTTTTAAAAAGGTTTTAGGGTCTATACTTGTTAAGGATTGTTCATAAAGAATAGATCATCCTCTATATATCTAATGCCACAAATTATGAGGGAATAGGGTATATAAACACCCCATAACATCATTGGTTCCTATGCACCTTCTCCCTTGAAATCACATGTAGGAACTAGACCTTCTTGAGTTTGTGCAAACTGTATGATGAGGTTAAGAGAGACTTTCAAGCAAAAGAGGGCAAAAAATGTTTATTTTTGATTTTATATGCTTCCATGAGGTTTTAAACACTTACATTTATTTATACAAGTGATTTAAAAAAAGGGTTAGACTTTCAAGAGCCTTAACACCTGGTCTAACCCATGTTTAAGGTTTTAGAGTAGTCTTACACTTATGACCCTACAGGCTTATTTTGATGGCATTCCTTTCTTTCCAAGGTTTCCAATCATTTTAGTAACCTAATTTAGGGATCCCTCACTCAACAAAAGCCTTCAAAATCCAATTTTAATAAAAAAAATTACAGGTTCTCTTTACATTCTACAAGCAAGCTTGTAGCTTCCTTTAGGCCTATCACCTTGCCAACACTTAGAAATGTCCCTTTTTGATAGATTTCACCTATTTTATACCCATAAAAATCTTTAAACATATACATTAATTCCTCTCACAACTCAAATTACCCTTAGGCCTTGTATCTAACACACAAAGTACAACTTGTGTACATTCTCATAGGTAGGTCTATATGTGCCTATTGGAGTTCAAAACCCACTATAACCTTGACTAGCATTGGTCATTATACTTTTAAAGACTTTGGATGATGTTGAGTACAAATGTATAGCTTACTTGAAATGTTTAATGATATATTCAAGTAAGAGACAATGTAATATCTTGTTAGGACCCTTTTATCTTAAGTTTGTAGACATAACACAGTCTACCTGTAGGTGTTATTTTAGTCTTAGAACCCTGTTAGGTCTCGATAATGTTTCTCTTATTTACAAATAATAAAACCCTTTCAAAATTATCTAATAACTTAAAAAAAATCTTCATGCCTTAATCCTAACTCACAAATACATATTCTCCTCACATTCTGCAACCAGGCATGTAGTTTCCTTTAGGCCTATATCCTATCAAGGCATGAGAATGGATTTTCTCTTGTTATCTTATTCATCAAAATGAATCTAATCAAGGTGGAAATTCTTCTTATGGTTTATAAAACCTATTATTACCCTTGTACATAATGGTCAAACCAAAATTTCACCCTTTTCCTCATATTGTTCATACAGACCTGCAAGACTTATGTTTCACTCAAATTTTGCTATTATTCAGAAGAAGGTAGTAAAACTAGAAATACAGGTTGTGGTATGAATACCTGATAAAAAGTGCACACGTTGTGTTTGAATATTTTGGAGAGATCCTCTTTGGCTTGGGAAGATGACCTGCATGTAATAAAACACTAAAGCAAATTTGTGGGTTAGACAAGTAGCTGGGTAGATTGCCTAACACTAGCTAGATCCCAGAAGTGAGAGCTTTCTTAAGGGCTATCAATCCACAATTTTAAAATAATTAAGCTGATAAAATGGAAACAAAGTGTTTGCATTAATAACTAAAAGGTACTAAAATTGACAACAAGAATTTCTTGATAAAGAGATATGCTAGAATGATCAAATTAGTGATAAACTAATTAGTGCTAGTGCTAATGGATCAAGGTATGGCTTAGAAGGTCTGAAAGGGGTCTATGAACAATTAGAAACTCAGAAAAGTAGATTTGGATAAGTATAAGTGGGTAAAGGTAGCTTTCTCATTTCTCTACCATAGTTGACCATCGACGGTTGGGTTGACCATCGGTGGTTATGCCTTACTGTCAATGGTTATGTTGACCATCTATGATTGACTGTGCCAAAACTAGGTTTTATCAATAGTAGATTGACAAGATTCACAGATGAATTTTGGGGTTAGTCAAACACTAAATTAATTTTGAAATAGAAATAAAGCACATGAATAGTAACAAATAAGGGCTTGTCTTACCAAAAGTGAGTTGGATGAGTAGTTGACATAGTTGGCCTTTAGGTGGGATCTGGCTTGATTTTGGTAGAGTAACAGTGCCTAGAAGCTTGGTTGAGAGGTGACGGTAAGTTGGCTCTTAATGGAATGGCTTGATGATGCAAATGACACTAATATGATTATTAGATTGTTAAAGTGCTTGATTGACATGTAAAAGGGGACTCTGAGTACCTAAATTCTTGATAATAATTGTAGATGGATTGGACATCCCAGGCCTCTCTTTCTTATAGGCACAAGAAAGAGGTGGAAGTGAAGGTGAAACTGGGGATTCTAAATATAATTCATGCATGCAAAGGCTCACAACATGAATTAGAAAAAGTTATATTTAGAAAAGCTAAGGTAGTAGTTTGCATGCCTAGTTAAGATAGTGGATCCTAACCATTGACAGTCTGTTAGGACCCCACGGAAGCACCATTGATTACCAAGCAACTTAATATGCGGAATTAAACCAGAAGTAACAAGTAACTAAAATTTAGAAATAACACAGAATATGAAAGACAATACACAACCTGTATTAATACTCTTCCAGAAAAGAATTACAACAAAGAGATGCCACACTCTTCCACCTTACAGGTTCGCCACACCAAGTGTTCAGTAATTCACCTTCAAGAGCTCACTCTCTCTCTTACGGTCCCAACACACAACTCAAACACAGAGTTGGTGTTCACCTCCACCAGCCAGTAACAACACCGCCAGTCAACCAGTTAGTAACAATATTGCCAGTACACAAGTGCTCCACGCACTCCACAAGTGTTCCACGCACTCTAAGTACTCAACGTACTCCAAGTAGATCTCCCATGAACTTGTAACAACCTGCAACTCAAATGATCTTACTTTGGAAGGAACTACCTTGCCTTCCTCTTTGCTCTATGACTGAGTACACACCATAATCCAAGTAGATCCTACCTAATCTTGCTACCTGTTGTGTTGCTGATCTCCCTGATCTTGCTGCCACCTACAGATCAATCTGGTCTTGCACACCTGCCGACCAACCTAGTTTTGCACACCTGTAAACCTAGATCTTACACACACGAACACCTGCAGATCAATGATCTTACTTACCATGTAGATCTCCAAATGTGGCCTTGCACACCTGCTGACCAAGATCCTACATACATGAAGAATCCTTATGATTCTCCAAACCAGCACCCATACTTGGCACTATGGCACTAGGAGGAACACACCTTGCTCTCTTCACACACAGAAGGAGCTAATATTTTCTCTCTTACTCTCTAGCACAAATTGCAATACAGCCCATGAGTCTATTATATAGATCTCATGCAAACAATAATTAGACATCTAATTACAATAATTAGATCCACAACTTTAAGTCTAAAATTGGCCTCTTAACATGTAAACACCCAGTTTGTTAACTAACTATCCATGAACTGGCAGTTTTGTAACTGCACAGGTGACCGACATCAGTCCCTGTCTGGCTGGAGATGACCGACGTCGGCCGATACCTGACCAATGTCAGTTGTTGTCTTCACTGTATATGACCGATGTTGGCTGATCAGACCGACGTCGATTTCCCTGCAACTCAGCAACCTCTCAACAACCTCCTCCATGTCTACATCAGTGAAGCTTTTAGCTCCATAACCTAACAATCTCCCACTTGGAGATAAATAGTTGCATTGTACCTATACTTGTACCCAGTCTAATCTATTTCTTGGCTTGTATCCCTCTTTAAGCTCAACCTTGAAGACCAACCACCACAAAACCTATGGTGTACCCCCTGTCATCTAAGTAACTTGCCGCATCTGCATCTACAAACCCATGTAGAAAAGAACTTGACCCTGCATAGCATGTCGACTTAATGCGGGTCCCTCTCATATACCTGAGAATCCATTGAACTGCCCTCCAATGCTTCTTTCCCAGATCGGCTCCAAACTTTCTGACAGCACCCACTGCTTGGGCAAACTCAGGTCTATACCAGACTTCATGTGATTTCAAACACTAAACTATCCAACCTTTGGTGTGCTTCAGTTCTGCATCCTACGTATTGAACCTCGCTAACACTTGATTCACATCAGCTCCCATTGGAGACAAAATCAACCTGTGATCTTCCATGTCTCTCATGCCAAAGAATTTCGCTGCTCCAAATTCCTCATGACATGCCACTAAACTAACCTTACCCTTAGCTTAGCAAAACCCTGTATGTACGAACCTGCTAGCTAGCATACCATCCACATATAGTAATAAGATAATGTTGCAATCATCATCCACCTGGTAAGAGAAACACAATGGTTACACTGACATTAACTAAAGCCCTGCTTTGTCATCCACCTGTCAAAACCTGTACCACTGTCTTGCAGCTTCCTCAAGACCATATGACCTAGCCTTCCATCTCACGTATCCATTCTCTCTATTCTTTAACTAAGGTATCCATTCATCTCAGTGCTTTCATACCGGCTGGCAACCCTACCAAATCTCTCGTTTGGTTCTGCATCTTGTTCATGCCATGCTCCCACTATTTTTTGGATCCTTCATGCTCTGCAGTAAGCAACGAGTATAAAGAAGAGGAACAACGAATTTGAGGATTACTTACCACTTTCAGTCCTCCATATGGGCATTTGAGACTCCTTGACAGCTTGTTGTCTGCCCAAAATCCGTTCTAGTGACCGACCTCAGTCACCACATAATCTGCATCTGACCGACGTCAGTTCCATGCGACTGTCCTTTCTGTTGATGCTGGTTTTCTGACCGACGTCGATCTTACTTGGTCACCGACGTTGATTCCCTGATCGACGCTGACAGACACACTACCTGACACCACCAGCTCTGGTCTGCACATGACCAACATCGACACCTATCTGTTCGATGTCGGTTCCCCTTAACCAACGCCAGTAACTGTGTTTGCCTATGAGTGATGACTTTTTACCTGCGAGCTCTCCATGGATCAAAACCCTATCCAAACTACCCTGCTCAGAGATGTCCAGCCTTCTCCACTGATCTTTGTCCGTCATCTCCTCCAAAAACACCAAGGCTTTCTAGTTCTTAAGTCTATCAAACACATCTGACTTCCTCTTAAGAACATGCATCTCCTTCTTGCTCATGTGACCAAGCCTACAAAGCCACGTCTTCACAACAAAAGAAGAATTAGTAATACAAGTAAGTAGATAAAGAGTACATGCTTTCTTACCACACGCTAATTCAAGTGTA
Organism: Torreya grandis; assembly: GCA_037957365.1. Classification (NCBI taxonomy): domain Eukaryota; kingdom Viridiplantae; phylum Streptophyta; class Pinopsida; order Cupressales; family Taxaceae; genus Torreya; species Torreya grandis. Next base: position 185,869 of record JARHVA010006749.1, on the reverse strand, counting down.
TCCGCTGTGAGAGTTCTTGTGCATCTCTCATCACCCAACTTTCTTAAAGAAATTAGCCGCATCTTCAAGATCGAGACCTGCATGACTTCCTTCAACACCCATGTGTTGGCCGCCTGCAATTTTTGCTTCACTTCCCCTTTGCCAATTCTTTGGCAAGGCACACCGGCCCCTAAATAAATCTTTCCAAAGTCTCCAAAGACCTTAACATGGAAAAATACTCTATTTTAGACTGCATGGAAAGAGGCAACAGAATATATAAAACAAGATTCTATTTTATCCAAGAAACATCCCAGAGCATCCTGTGCAACAACACCTGCAACATCTACTTCTTCAGTTCCTTCATGTTGATCTTCTACCAACCAACAATATTTATTTTACTGCTCTTTCTTTCCATAACACCGTAATTGACCATTCGTGCCTTTGATTTCCTCCATTTTTAGTGTACTTTTTTCTGTCATTGCTATACTCCCACTCAATTAGAAATCCCTGTGAGTGACCTGTAATCAAACACAAAACCTGCTCCCTACAACCTTAGCTCTAATACCAACTGTTAAGACCCCACAGAAGCACCATTGATTACCAAGCAACTTAATATGTAGAATTAAACCAGAAGTAACAAGTAACTAGAATTCAGAAATAACATAGAATATGAGAGACAATACAGAACTTGTATTAATACTCTTCCAAAAAAGAATTACAACAAAGAGACGCCACACTCTTCCACCTTACAGGTTCGCCACACCAAGTGTTCAGTAATTCACCTTCAAGAGCTCACTCTCTCTCTTACGATCCCAACACACAACTCAAACATAGAGTTGGTGTTCACCTCCACCAGCCAGTAACAACACCGCCAGTCAACCAGTCAGTAACAATACTGTCAGTACACAAGTGCTCCACGCACTCCACAAGTGCTCCACGCACTCCAAGTACTCAACATACTCTAAGTAGATCTCCCATGAACTTGCAACAACCTGCAACTCAAATGATCTTACTTTGGAAGGAACTACCTTGCCTTCATCTTTGCTCTATGATCGAGTACACACCGTACTCCAAGTAGATCTTGCTTGATCTTGCTACCTGTTGTGTTGCTGATCTCCCTGATCCTGCTGCCACCTGCAGATCAATCTGGTCTTGCACACCTGCTGACCAACCTAGTTTTGCACACCTGCAAACTTAGATCTTGCACACACGAACACCTTCAGATCAATGATCTTACTTACCATGTAGATCTCCAAATGTGGCCTTGCACACCTGCTGACCAAGATCCTACATACATGAAGAATCCTTCTGATTCTCCAAACCAGCACCCATACTTGGCACTGTGGCACTAGGAGGAACACACCTTGCTCTCTTCACACACAGAAGGAGCTAATATTTGCTCTCTTACTCTCTAGCACAAATTACAATACAGCCCATGAGTCTATTATATAGATCTCATGCAAACAATAATTAGACATCTAATTACAATAATTAGATCCACAGCTTCAAGTCTAAAATTGGCCTCTTAACATGCAAACACCTAGTTCATTAACTAACTATCTGTGAATTGGTAGTTTTGGAACCGCACAGGTGACTGACGTCGGTCCCTGTCTGGCTGGAGATGACCGACGTCAGTCGATACCTGACCAATGTCGATTGTTGTCTTCACTGTATATGACCGACGTCGGATGATCAGACCGACGACGGTTTCCCTGCAACTCAGCAACCTCTCAATAACCTCCTCCATGTCTGCATCAGTGAAGCTTTTAGCTCCACAACCTGACACAGTCAAGTTGACCATCGATGGTTAGGGTTCAGAGAGAAAGGGGACTTGATTTTCAAGTTTACCCTGTTTAGCAAAATTGGGTGCAGATACATGGGTTAGGCCTGAGAAGTGTTAGATGGTCCAAAAAGGGGTTGTAGGGGGTCCAGGGGTAACTTTGACATTCAAAACCATTTGTGTGTGGATTTCCAATGTCTACATTTTGCCCCTTTTTATTGTGCTACTCTTGTGAATCACTGGCAAAACAAAAATGGAGTATAAGTCAAGGGTTTGGTTGTCCTAAGAGTGAGAGGATGTATTCCCCCTCAAACTAGGAGTTGGTGAGGTGAAGCTAAAGTAGGTATGGGTTTGATAAAGGTTAAATGTGGAGTCATGAGGTGGTGACTCGAGGTTGAGCATGTGAGGCACAAATGTGCACATAAAATGTGATAAAAAGGTGTGATAGCCAATATCATGCAAAGACAGATTACCAATGTTGATAAAAAGTTAAAGGGTTGGTGTTGAGTAGGACAAGTGACAAGTGAATTGTGTGACCACCTATAGGGTGGCAGTTGGGAACACTTATAAATACAAGCCATCTAAGTGATTTGTGTGTTTCCTTTGGGTATCCAAGGCAGGAAGTGCTCTAAGCAAAAAACATAAATGGGTCAAGTGTCATGGGTATCCAAGGTAGGAAGTACTCCTGGTGAGACATAAGTAGGTCAGAATGCGTGAGGTGGTGCAAAATATAAAAGTTCAACATGGCAATATTTTTGTTATATTCAAAATACTAGGCAATAAGTGGTCATAAAATTGCACACCAAAGGGGCCATGAGAGTCCAATGGTGAGGTAGTTGGTTTGTAGGAGAAAGGCCTCTCTAAAAGTGGTAAGGGCTTGGTGGGGGTAGATACTTGTTGATATAGGTTTGTTGAAAAAATGGGGGTGGTTCTAATTAGGGTTCCCTGATCATCGATGATTAGGGTCTCCTATAAGGTGATCATCGATGGTTATCTTGATCATCAATGGTCAGGGGAAACCCTAAAAATCCACCAAGTAAAAAGTAAAAACAAAAATTACATTTACTCATTATAACTTTTGTGCTTAGTTGACTTGGCTCTAGTGATTGTGACATGCATGGAGAGAGTTCTTACTGAGTTGGTGATTGTTCATTGGTTGGAGTGTGGGTGTGATCTTCATAGGTTCAAGATGTAGGGAGAATGTGGATGCGGTCAAGTAATTACTCACAAGCTCAGACCATGAAGGAGGTTATGGAATGAGGTAGGGGTGAATTTAATTGATAGTTTTTAGTTGAAATTATTTGTTTGTACTACTTGGGTAGGTACATCAGTATTGGTAGAAGTGTTTTGGGCTTGTTGTGCCCTAGGTAGGTATTTGTGGGTTTGGGGTGAATTTATGGGTAAATGTAAAAATTGTTAAGGGTGAGTTAGGTTGGGTAGGTAGTATTCTAAGTGTTTTAGGTGATGAGGATGGTGTTTTCATAGTTAAATGCTTTGGTTGGGGTAGATAGGGTTTGGGTATTCTAACCACAGAATGCCCACAACGATCATCGACTTACATAGATGATTATTTATGGTTGGCTACTTTATGCTTGGCTCGTTGATGGATAGATGATGTTGCTTGTTGAAATAGTTCATGATGTTCATGCCTTTGGTATGACATTTGTTTTTCATGCTTATAGGCTTACATAGACTAATAAAAGATTAAAAAAAACATGATGCCTTTTCATTGGTAAAGACTGACATGAAACCCAGAATTGGATTGGCTTAGTGAAAATAAGCCTTTCAAATATTTTATATTAGCATGCCTAGGTTGATAGATAGGGATCCTGCTAACATTGTGTCAAGTAAGATCATAGTCCTGTGCATATGATATGTGGAGGGAGGATGGGTGAAATTAAAACCATTAGCAAGATTAGTATGCCTTTTTTGTAGGTGTCTAATGAGGTGGTATAAACAAGTCTATATCTATATATAAAGTGTAGACTAATTGATGCGAGAAGTCTACTAAAGAGAGCCGATTGCAATTTTCTTAATTTTATTGTTGTTTAGGAGAGTCAATTGCGGCTTTCAAAAAATATTTTTGCTTTTTCTCTTTTAACAGCTTTTAAATTTTGCTTGAGGGTCAGGGAAGCTGATTGATGCAAGAAGCTTCCAAAAAATTAATAGCTTTGACTAATGCTTCATCCAGCCATCCTTCAAGCGAGTGGTCTGGATTTATATGGTTAGCTCAAATGCTTTTGATAGCTATCCTTCAAGGAAGCAATCTACCTTACATTTTGCAGTTTTAGAATGTTTTTTCAACAACTATCCTTCAAGGGAGTAGTTTGTGGATGCTAAGGATGACCCATAAGTTGTTTTTGCCATTTGATATTGCCTTTTGCTTTTATTTGCTTTTATTTGACATAGACTTGTTCATACATGCTCAATGGATTACCTTTGTGAAGGCAAAACTAAGTTGTCATGGGGTGCCAATATGTGAAAAGGAGGTATAGGTAACAATGACCATAGGAACCGATATCAAAGAGATGGGAAGTACTATGAGAATCATGCCATAGATAGATTCATGGTATCCATAGTGCGAGATTAGGCTATGATTGTGATGGATAATCACATGAGTCAATTTTAGTCAGTTACCCCTATAAAGAGGGAAATAAATGTGGTTGCAAGGGATGATCTGAAGTTAGACAAATGATAATTGTGATCCCTATTTTACAGTAAAAGGGACGCAGATGCAAAGCATTGAGAGGCTCATGTTCTAGTTTGCCTTCAAGAAAGAACAAATGATAAGCCCCTAATCCATACTTATGGGTAATGATGTAGGGTCCAAGCCAATTGAAGGTGAATTTGCCCATTTTACTTTTCTCCATATTAGTGACATGTTGATTTTCCTTGAGGACAAGATTTCCAATGTTGCATTCTTGGAATTTCAGGTGTTTTTTATAGGCTCATTTGATTCATTCTTGATAGACACGAAGATGGGAAAGGCAAGCTAAATGATGTTTGTCAAGTAGCTCAAGTTGGGCTAAATGTTCTTGATGATAATCATCTTCTGAAATGAGGTCACATAAAGATATGTGAAGAGAAGGTATTTGGATTTCAAGAGGCAAGATGACTTCGGCTCCAAAGACGAGAGAAAAGGGTGTAGCACTAGTGGGGGTTTAGATGCTAGTATGATATGCCCATAGGGAGAAGGGGATGTGCAAGTGACAATCTCAACCTGAGGTATTGGCCATTTTGTTAAGCATGCTGTTAAGGGTTTTGTTAGAATCTTCAACTTGTCCATTTGCTTGTGTGTGATAAGGCGATGAAAAGCTAAGTTTAATACCAAATACATCACAAAATCCTTTAACTTGTTTGTTTTTGAAATATTTTCCATTATCGGTGATGATCTTAAGGGGAACACTGAATTAGCAGATGATATGATGGGTGATGAATTCGATAATCTTTTCAACTTTCATTGAGATAAGAGGATTAGCTTCCACCCATTTGGTAAAATATTTAGTTGCAGTAATGATAGAATGGTGTCGTTGTGAAGAGTGGGGGTTGATTTCACCAATAAGGTCTAAACCCCATTGTGAGAAGGGCCAAAAATTTGTGGATACACGAAGGCTATTACTAGGTATATGATGTAAATTAGCATGTTATTGACACTTGACACACTTTTTCATGTAATCACAATAGTCTAGGTTAAGGGTGGGTCAGTAATAGCCCTGGCAAAGGATACGTTTAGCCATGATGAGTCCACTAAAGTGGCCCCCATAGATATCTTCATATGTCTCTTTGATAGCTTGAGAAGCTTTTGGGTTATGAAGGCAACAAAATAGGAGGCCATCTAAACCATGTTTGTATAGAATTCCTCCCATAATGGTATAATGTGAGGTGCTTTGAATAAATGCCCGATGGGTATTCTTAGAGAGGCCGAAGGGAACTATGCCAAGGTGAAGGTAGTCAAAGGTTTGATGGTACCAAAGATCAAACAAAGTTTCCTCCACACTAAAGATGGTTGGAATGTTTGATTTAGTGTAGGAAGGTTCGGTGAGGTGATGGATAATGATGCATAGTCTAGAGCCTAAGGGTGATAATAGGATCTGAGAGGTAAGAGAAGCTATGGTATCAACAAACTTATTGGTAGACCAAGGGGTGGTTTGGATATGGCAATGTTCAAATGAGGCTAAGAGTTCTATGATGAGTTATCTATATAGCTACATTATTTTATTCTTACAGTGGTAAATGTCATTAACTTAGTTAACCATAAGTTGGGAGTCCCAAAAGATATTGATTGTTCTGACTCCAAGGGCTAGGGCAGTTTGGAGACCTATCACTAGGGCTTTGTACTCAACCACATTATTGGTGCATTTGAAGTCAAGTTTAAAGGATAAGGGATGTGGTTCATTGAAAAGGGGGATAAGGATGATACTAACTCCCCTACCACACTAACATTTAGAACCATAAAAAAACATGGTTACGTGATTGGTAAAGTCTGCTTGAGATAGATTTACGATTGACTCATCTAGAAATTCAAGAGGGGGAGGTTGGATGTTTGCTAGGGGTACTACGACTAGTTGGTCATCAATGACCTACCCCTTGAGTGGTTTCTGTTGGAAGAACTCAAAGGTCAAACTCAGCTAAAAGCATGAGCCACTTAAACATACATTGATTTTGGTATGGTTTGGTGTGCATATATTTGAGGGGGTTTGTATTGGTTATGACAAAAAAATTGCAGTTAAGAAGGTAGTGGCAAAGTTTGATGGCCATGAAGACTAGGGGAAGACATAATTTCTTGACATGTGTGTACCAAGTCTTGTGTTTTACAGGTGTGTCGCTAATGTAATAGATGACTTGTTCCTTGTGTTGTTCATCCCAATGGGCAAGCATTGCCCTTAGGGAGTGGTCTATGGTGCATATATAGAGGTAAAAAGGTTGGTTATCCTTAAGAGGTATAAGGACAGGTGGAGATAGTAGGTACTCTTTGAGTGCATCAAAGGCCTTTTAACAATCAATATTCCATTTCAAAGAGATGTCCTTTTTTTAAGAGGTGGTAGAAGGGTTGACACGAATCAGAGAGCTAGGAAATGAAGTGATGAATAGATTGAAGTTTCCCCTGCAAGCTATGGAGTTGTTTAAGATTGGTCAGAGGTAACATCTCAAGGATGGCTTTGATTTTGGTCCTATCAACTTCAATTACTCAAAGGGAAATGATGAAGCCAAGAAGTCTGCCTAACAAGACCCAAAAAATACATTTCTTGGGATTGAGGTAGATGTGATAATGGATAAGTTGCTAAAAGGTAATCTTGAGAATGGCTAAATGGTCTTTGTGAAGCTTGAACTTCTTGAGAAGGTCATCCACATAGTCTTCAACGATTGTATGGATAAGGTCATGAAAAATATAGGTCATGGCATGTTGGTAGGTTGCACCAATGTTCTTAAGACTAAAGGGCATGAATTTGTAATAGAAAGTCCCTCGTGGGGTGATAAAGGTAGTTTTGTGTTGATCTTCATGGGCAATCAAAATCTGATTATAACTCGAGAATCCATCCATGAGTGACAACATCTCATGGCCTGTTGTACGATCAAAAAGTTGGTCAATGCTAGGTAGAGGAAAGTCATCCTTTGGGCAAGCGAGGTTGAGGCCATGAAAATAGATATGTAGTCCTCTTGTGGCTTTAGTGATAGGTGTGATGTTTAAAACCCATTGGTGATAATCAATGGGTTGAATAAAGTTGATAGAAAGGAGGCATTGAAGCTCTTCTTTGATAAGGAGGGCTATGCAAGGGTGCATTCAACAAATTTTTTATCTAACAGGTTTGACATCATGATTGGTTATGATGTTATGAGTGGAAATGGTCAGGTCAATACTAGGCATATCGGTATATGACCAAGTAAATGCAATACTATAGTCTTGGAGGAAGGTAGAGAAGTCCTGTAGTTCCTCAGAGGTGAGAGTTTGGTCAAGTTTGATGATGTAGGGGTTGTTTGGAGTGCCTATGTCAATGTCTATAGTAGATTCATTTAGCATGGTTGAGGTTTTTGGAGGTAAATATTTGTGGATGGAGGAATTCGATGCACCAAGGTAGGTGAGCATAACATCATCATCTTGACACTGAATAGTGTTAATGGTAGGAGAGTTATCTCCCATGAGTTCAGGATGGATCAAAGGGATGGATATGGGTGCCCCTTCCTTTTGATAAGTCAAGGGGTTGAGGGTAATTATGTTGACATAAAAAAAAAAGTTAGGTGGGATGATGTCCTCGTCCTCACCCTCAAGTTGAGAGGATGTTCGTAGGGAAGGGCTCTATTCTATAACAATGGTAGTGGTAGGTTTATTGGCTTTATTCTTATTGGGTAGAATGAAGCTGAGGCCATGTTACTCATGAGGCTTATGGGTCTTGATCGAGGTCAATGTGTGTGGGACATGCTCATATCATCCTAAACCAAATCCCTTCTAGGCACACCTATGAAGGTATAGTTTAGCAAAGTCAGGTTTGTCCAACTAAGAGAATTTAGAGGTGAATGGTTGAGGTGAAGGGTGGATAATGGCAAGGTTAAGTGGTTTATTGATTCCCCCATAGATGAAGTGAGTTTGACAACTGGGAGATCCTAAAGGAATAATAGCTCCAATGTTGGGGTCGTAATCTGATTGGTACTTGGGTTTCCTGTATTCTTGGGGGTAAATAGGGCATCCAAGGTGAGGAGATAGTATTCTCCAAGGGTAAGGTGTTGGAAGGTAAAATCTAAGGGATCCGTGTTAGGTATTTGGTTTGCAGAAATAGATGAACTGGTATATGCTTTTGTAGGAGGGGAAGCAATGGCTTCGGCTTCCATGGGTGGTGGTTTTTTTGGTGCTTTAAATGGAGGTAGGAGAACATCATTAGGTTGGTAGGTCATATTACATGATACAAAAGGGCTAGGGTCAGCTTGATGGTAACCACATGACCTTCATGTTCAAACTTAACACAATGATGGAAGGTGGAAGGTACACAAGCCATGGCACGGATCCAAGGTCTCCCTAGTAAAACATTGTATTAGAATTCACCTTCAACCACATAGAAAAGTTTAGGGAACGTACGAGGTCCTAGATGAATGTGAAGGATAATGATTCCCAAGGCAGTGGTCATGGTGTCATTAAAGGATCTAAGGATGGTTGAAGTTTTAGACATGACATTATTTGGTAGCTTAAGTTGATCATAAGTATGGGAAGAGATGATGTTGATACTGGCTCCCCCATTGATCATAACCCATTTGACATAGGTTTGGTTGATATGGGTAGTAAAGAGAGGTGGGTCTAGATCTTTGGGGTGGATGGAAGGTATCTTTGAGTCCTTGAAGGTAACAAGGGTTGAGAGTTAGAGATCACCCATAAAGGCCTTTATAGGTTAGGAGTCTCCTGATCTAACTTCAATGGCCTGCATAGCCTCTATCATGGCCTGACGATGGTGAGGTGAGATGGAAATGAGCTCATAAAGGCTCGTCTTAGATAGAGTTTTATGAATTTTCTTAAGAATGACCCTCCTAATAGATTTAAAGGGTTAACCTCTGATGTGCATAAGATAGTAACTTTAGGCTTAGCTGCAAGCATGGAGGTTTGGGACTGGTTGGGTATAGGGTGAGTTGGTGGGTATGTCCATGGAATGAACACTTTGGCCTTCCCTTTATCTTTTTGTTGTGATTGTGTGATCACATTAATGGTATGGATAGAGCGGGAAGGTGTGATGGGGGGTTGGGTAGATTCTTCATCACTCTGAGGTGAGAGTGGGGGATTAAGAATGTGCAGATGGTTGGTTGTTGGGTGTAATGGTAAAGGAATTGATGGAAGGTTATCTACCAAAAGGTCATCCTCATTATATAGTTGGTGGATAATGGCCTATAGAGATTTATAATTCTTCGTGTCATGCCCAGGTGTCTTATGATAGGAGTAGATTTGACAGTCATTATACCAGGTTGGCTTTAAACCAAAAGGATCGAAAGTTCTGATGGGAGGCAATGTGAGGCAAGAAGTTTGTACTGACATGTGAAGAATGGTTGTATAGGATTCTGCCAGAGGTAAGGAAGGTTATGGGTTCACGATTTTGGTTGGTGAGGTGGATGTATGGGTGGTAATAGGTTGGGTGAGAGATAACTTGGGTAAGGTGTCTCGGGTAGATGGATTTAGCCTAGGCACATTAGTAGTTGAGGCAACCAAATTTGGTGGTCTGACTGGTTATGATCTCAAATTGACTAGCCATCACATAATAAATGTGTTGGCATAATCAACGATAGTGGGAGACATATGTTGAAAAGGGTTTTCTTTTTGGGTAAAGTTGATGGATGAGGACCCAAGATAGAGGGTAGGGTGGAGGAAGGAAAAACCTAAGGCATGTGGCTATTCAACAGTTTTGCTCTTTTGGTTGGTTTGGGTCGATGTTTGTGTGGAGGTTTAGATGGGGTCAATTCCACTTTAAGAGATGGGTAGACCAAATTCTGTATGGGGAAGATACTAAGGTTTGTAATAGGTTTGTTTGTTGGTTTTCTTGTTTGAGGTATGATTACTTCAATTAGTGGGGAATGTGAGAGGTTGGTAGAAGTTCTAATTGGTTTAAGAGGTGGTGGAAAGATGATAGATTGGTTGGTTAAAGGTGTGCTAGAAGGTTTGGTTTTGTTGGTGTAAGGAAGGCCTAAATGTTGCCAAAAAGTGGCTTGATCCATATCTGGTTTCGAGGTAAATTCCAATTTCTGCACTAATGTGGAAAAAGGTTTGTGTACTAGTTTTGCTTCGTGGGTAGTGGATGTAAGAGATAGACTTGTAGGTTGGGGAGGATGGTTGGTAGGTTGGTTGATAGTCTAAGGTGAGGGAAGTAAGGTTGAGATAAATAGCTCATCATGGGAGGTATTGATAGAAATGTTTCTCCTTTAGGAATAATATCCATAGGAGTAGTGTTTTGTTGGGTAGTTAATGGAGGTGGCAAATCAAGAATGTTTACTTGTTTAGATGTGCCTATTGGGGGAGAATGTGATGATTCCAAAGCTTATATGAGTGTGGCTAGGGAAAAAGGAACCTCCTCATGTTGAATCTCTGAAGGAGGGGAAGATGACTCTTCAACCTCTGTAAGGGAGGTGGGGGAAGAGTGGATAAATTGGTTGATCGGGTCTTCATGGGTAGGTGTATTATGAACCATGTTGACCATGTGGGCATCATGAGAGCACTTGGCCTATGTGTCCTCAGCTTTGACATGGGCATGGTTGGGAAAAGGTTTCATGAAGATGTCAAGAGCTTGATTTTGAGGGGCATTGGGATTATCCAACACGAGTTCCCCTTTATTGATAAGACTTTGAACAATATTCTTGAAAGTATTACATCGACTGATGTCATGTATAATTACCCAATGAAAAGCACAAAGATCATTCTCATCATACCAAGCAGGTGCTATATGAGAATAATCAAATTGTTGGGGAGGTTTAATAGGTAGAAGTTGTATAAGGTTAGCTTTTAGTAATTTCTCTAGAACTGAGGTGTAAGATTCTCCAAGTGGAGTGAATTGTTTTTGGTTATTTTGGTTTGGGTTTCTTGCATTTGGATTAGAGGTAATGGGAGAATTTTATTGGTTGACATTGGGAGGAGGGATGGTTTTAAGGATGACATCATTCGTGGTTACCTTGGTCTTGGTTTTGGTATTGGCTTGGTTGCTTGCTTTGGAGGAAGCGGTCTCATTGGTCTTGAAGGTAGAGTTCTTGTTTCATGACTTCAATTTACCCTCATCTATGGTCCAATTTTATAGCTTACGTGTCATGGTAAAAGCCTCATTGAAGGTCCTAAAGCTCTGGACACACAATATAGAAGATATATGTTTGGCGCAAGCTCGAGCAAAAATTTCTATAAGTTTAGGTTGAGGCAAGGAAAATAAAAGTTGATTAATCAAGCTTTTCCAATGGGTGACAAAATCAGTAATGGACTCATTGTTGAATTGTCTGATAGAATACAGGTCCGTGATAGAGACCTTCTTGGGAATGTTAATGGAAAAGTGATCCAAGAAGACTTTTGCTAGTTGGGTGAAAGAAAATATGGAATGCTTGGTAGTCAAGTGTTAGAATGGATAAAGACATGGGGAAGGTTCAGAGGATAAGGGCATCATCATAAGCAATCATGTAGAATGCATGCCTGAAATCCCTAGGGTGTTTTTGGGGGTCCTTTTTGCTTTGAAATTTGGTAAATTTTGGAAGGTCCCATTGAGGAGGGTAAGGTTTGATAGGAATAGAAGGATGAATAGGTTCATTACAAATCTGATCATAGGATAGGATGTTATGAGCTCCTAAAATGGATGACTCAAGGTTGGTCATTTTATCCATGAACATTTTCATTAGGTCAGTTTGAGGTGGTGAGCCAAAATAATCGCAAGGATGATATTGTGGTTGAGTTTGGGCAACATATTGATAATTACTTGGCAGTGGAGAGGCTGCCACATATTGGAATGTGGATGCTAGAGATTGGGTAGGATACATGGATGATGGTGATTGGGTAGTGGGCATATACCTTTGTGGGTTAGGGATGTATCATGGGTTGGGTGCAATGGGTAACTGTTGAGAAGTCCCTGTGGATTGGGTGTGGATGGTAGTTGGGTTGGTGACAAGAGGGAAGGTAGTGACCTTAATGCTAATGGGTGGTGAGATAGAAGGGATAGGTACCCCTAAGCTTGGTAAAAAGGAATTAATCGATGGGCTAGGTTTGACAGAGGGGAGGTTAGAGATACTAGTGGTGGCTACCCCAAATACAAGTGGGACATGATGGGTTAACGGTTGGGTTATCCACAAGATAGAGGAGTCATTAGTAGGGGTAAAAGGTGTAAGGGTAATGGTTGGTTGGATAGGTTGGTTCTCAGCCATAATGGCAAAGGGGTTAGTAGATGAAGATGCCTAAGTGGTCAAAGGTTGGATGGCGACCATGAAAATAGGGATACCCTCCATAAAGTGGGATAACATGCCATAAGGAGGTTCTTAAGGTGGAGTTGAAATCGAGATATGGTGAGAAGAGGTGTTAAGATAGTGTTGAAGGGCCACTAGATTGTTGTCTAAAAAGGTGGTAAAATACATGCCTCCTTAGGGAAATACCTAAGGGAAAGTAGGGCTTTACAATGGATAAGGTGAATCTTCTACCTCAGAGATATACTCCATAGATGAGGAGGTATAAGAGGTTGATTTAGATGACAGGTTTTGTTTTTTCAGGTCTCTTCGCTGCTGACGAGTGAGAACCATACAAGGAAAGGAGAGAGAAAACAAGAAAAAACTCACCGCTCAAACAAGAAGAATACAAGAAAATGACAAGGAAATCAAGACACACACTATGAAGTACATCAAACCTAGAGGTTAGTTTTAATCTAGCTTTTGGCTTATGCCTTAATTTATGGGAATGTGTGATGGAAGTTGGCTTGTAGATCAGGTACTATAGAAGCAGTCTATGGTTGGATTTAGGTTGTTTAGGTACTCAAAATAATCTATAATGGAATCAATACATGGCTTGGTATTGGGGCCTACCCCCTCACTTCACAGTCCCACAACGATAAGGGTGTCAGGTGCTTAGCCAATATATATTGATATCTAGAGTTTATACTCAACCAGAGAGCTAAGTTGGTTCTCCTCTTGGTAATGAACTCCAAGTAGGATTGTCGAGAATGGGTAAGGTGATCACTAGGTGATGAAATCCCAGTCAGGCCTTATCTCAAATTATTTTGATATTTGATTGATGACAGTGGTTTGGCTAGTGTGTGGAACAAAAGTGGTGTTACAATAAGATTATTGTAATTTAATTCAAAGTGAAATATTATTAAAAGTAAATAATGGATGCAATTGATTTTAAGCCCAAAAGAAATTTTAGTTTCAATTATGAGCACTAATAGAGAAGAGATCATACAAATGCAAAGAAAACATGAGTAAAGACTCTTGGTCCCATCAGGTGTGCTAGAATGTTTCACTCAAATTTCATTATTATTCAAAGAAGGTAGTAAAACTGGAAATACGGGTTGTGGTATGAATACCTAATAAAAAGTGTGTGCATTGTGTCAGAAGATTGTGGAGAGCTCCTCTTTGGCTTAGGAGGATGCCCTGCATGTAAGAAAGCACTAAAGCAAATTTGTGGGTTAGACAAGTAGCTGGGTGGATTGTCTAGTGTTAGATAGATCCTAGAAGCGAGAGCTTCCTTAGGGGCTATCAATCTAGCATTTTAAAACAATTAAGTTGATAAAATAGAAATAAAGTGCTTGCATCAATAATCAAAAGGTACTAAAATTGACAATAAAAATTGTTTGATAAAGAGATATCCTAGAATGATCAAATTAGTGATAAATTAATTAGTGTTAATGGGTCAAGGTATGGCTCAGAAGGTCTGAAAGGGGTCTATAAACAATCAAAAACTCAAAATATATATATATATATATATATATATATATATTTGGATAAGTGTAAGTGGGTCAAGGCATCTTGTTGGTTTCTCTGCCATAGGTGACCATCGATGGTTGGGTTGACCATCGGTGGTTAACTGTGCCAAAACTAGGTTTGATCAACAACAGATTCACAAATTAATTTTTGGGGTTGGGCAAAGACTAAATTAATTACAAAATGGAAATAAATCACATGAATAGTAACAAATAAGGGCTTGTCTTACCAAAAGTGGGTTAGATGAGTAGTTGGCATAGTTGGCCTATAGGCAGTATTTGGCTTGATTTTGGTAGAGTAATAGTGCCTAGAAGCTTGGTTGAGAGGCGATGACAAGTCAACTCTTAATGGAATGGCTTGATGATGTAGATGATGCTAGTATGATTATTGGATTATTGAAGTGCTTGATTGACTTGCAAAAGGGGACTCTAAGTACTTGAGTTCTTGATAATAATTTTAGATGAATTGGACCTCCTAGGCCTCTCTTTCTTATAGGTGCAATCAAGAGGTCGAAGTGAAGGTTTAGCTGGGGCTTCTACATATAATTCATGCATGCAAAAGCTTGCAACATGAATTAGAGAAAGTTATATTTAGAAATGCTAAGGTAGTAGTTTGCATGATGTTCGCATGCTTAGTTGAGATGATGGATCTTGACCATCAATGGTCAGGTTGACAGTCGACGATTACGCTAACTGTCGATAGTTAAGGTCCAGAGGGAAAGGGGACCTGATTGTCAAGTTTACCTTATTTGATGAAATAGGGTGCAGGTAGGTGGGTTAGTCATGAGAGGTGTTAGATGGTCCAAAAAGGGGTTGTAGGGGGTCCAAGGGTAACTTTGACATTCAAAATCATTGGTGTGTAGATTTTTGGTGTCTACAGCTTCCTTTAGGTTTGTTTGTTAGATTAACATAAGAGGATTACTTTGAATTGGCAATGAAATTGGAAGGATATTAAATGGAGTGTGAGGGGTAATTGAAAACTTTAGGAATTATCAATAGACTTCACATAGTGCTTCTGATCTTGAATAACTTAGAAAGATTTGTCTACTCCATTATTTCTCTCAGTCACAGTTGGATCACTATCTTATTACCTTCTTGTCACCCATCTTATTGGATTACATTAGATTATATAAAATAATATCTTTAGGCTCATTATAACTATATATCAACCTTTTAGACCCTTTTTGTCTTGTATTAAATCACCAAAATGCATTGAAACCTTAATGTTTTGCCCGACACTATCACCCTAGTCCAAACATACATATTTATGGTCTTGACTCGCCATGAAGGCCTCGTTGGCATTTGGATAAGCCTTGAAGAGGCTATACAAATTCATTGAATTAAAATTTATACCCACACATGACCATTTTTGGTGTGTAATCCTTTTGTAACATTGAAAACCCAATTGTAATAGAAGTGGTATTGGCATAATCAATTGTTTTGAAAGAATCTCTGCATTTCTTCATGAATTGGTTCCAATGAAGTTATAAGAAGATACGAGGAGTTGAATGATGGTATAAATAATCTAGGGATAATGTTCACATCTTGCATATCATGATTTCCAAAACCAAAATGTTATTTCATCCACCTATAACTTGATTATCACATGGAAACAGTGAAAGAGAGATCATTATTTGCTAATGCATTTGCATGCATGATGTCTCTAATAGGTTTTAGTGATATGGAGGTCCTTTGGAAACCTAAGATCACTTTTTAATGATTTATATACTTCCATCAAGCTCCAAAGTGATATTGTGGAGAGAAAACTAATCCTATGGGGTTTGAAATCATCTTTTTGCACCTTAACTTCTTAGCGATTGTTCATATGTTAGGAATATATAATGTAGAGCAATAATAATGAAATAAAGACAATTGAAATTTAGAAAACACAATAGAATAGAGACACAGATTTAATGTGGTTCATTGAATATGGGCTACATCCACATAGAAACTGAGAGTCCTTATTATTCAGTCCAATAAATGAAGGTAAAAACCTGTAATATATCCACTGTAGTATCCTCTTCACTCTCTCAATTTTATCGCTTGATTACAATTCCATCATATCAAATGAGGGTTATAAATTAGGGAAAAAATGCACTAACTTAATTTCTACCATTATATCTAAAACCTAATAGTAAATGGTCCAAATTAACTACGAAATTACAATATTTTATAATGCATTTTTCACAAAATTTTGATTGGCGACCTTAGTGGGGGGCATTGCCCCCCCAGACCCCCCTTGTCAGTAACTAGGCATTAAAATAATATCAGACTCCACCATCCAATAATCTCCCACGTGGAGATTGATTATTGCAACTCCACTGCTACAACTCTTACTTGGACTTTTCTTTAAACTTTGACCCTGACACGTTTCTCATCTTCCTTATCCTTGAATACCTATTGAATTTGAATAACTCTCCAACTTATCTTTAGTGACTGCCTTTGTTAACATATCTACAAGATTCTAACTTGTATGGATCTTTTCCACCTTTAATTGGTCATTCTCCAAAACTGAACAAATTAAGTGATACCTAAGTTGTATATGTTTGTTCTTGAGTGGTATACCAAGTTCTTTGCTAAATAAATCACACTCTGGCTATCACTGTATAACCTGTAATCTTCCTGCTTATGCCTCAACTCTTCCATGAACTGTTATATCTATATCATCTCCTTGCTAGATTCTATAGCTACAACATATTCTCCCTCTATAGTTGACAAAACAACTATCTTCTGTAATTTTGAAATCCAACTAATTGTTGTGTCACCAAAAATGAATGCATAACCTATGGTACTCCTCCTACCATCTAAATATCTAGCCATGTATGCATCAACATATCTTTTTAAGGTAACATCTGACCCTTCATATCATAAATGTCTATCATTGGTCCCTCTCAAGTACCTGAGAATCCATCTAACTGCATCCTAATGCTCTTTTCTTGGATTATTCATAAACATGTTGACAACTCCCACTACATGAGCAATATCTGGTCTAGTGCACACCATATCATACATTAAACTTCCAACTGATGAAGCATATGGCACTTTGGTCATGTAATTGATTTTGTCCTGTGCTTTAGGACACTGTTCCTTGCTTAATTTGAAGTGCCCTCCCAAAGGTGTACTCACAAGTTTTACATCTTGCATATTAAACCTGACTAATACCTTCTTGATGTATTATTCTTGAGATAATGTCAATTTCCCATTTTTCATGTCTCTTGTTATTTTCATACCAAGGATTTACTTTGCAACACCTAAATCCTTCATTACAAATGAATTTGCTAGTTTTCTTTTTAGCTCATTTATATCATGCATGTTAGACCCTACAACAAGCATGTCATCTACATACAATAACAAGATAATATAGATGCCATTATCTAATCTCTTAAAGTAAACACAGTGGTCAAAATGACATCTACTATAACCTTGTTCTATCATAAACATGTTAAATTTCAAATACCACTATCCTGGAGCTTGTTTTAAGCCACACAAACTCTTCTTCAACCTACACACCATTTTCTCTTTACCTTTGACTTTGTATCCTTGTGGTTGCTCCATATGTATATTTCCTCCTCCAAATCACCATGAAGGAATGCAGTTTTCACATCTAACCATTTAAGGTGCAAATCTTCTACTACTACCAAACTTAAAACAGTTCTTATAGAAGTCATTTTAACTACTGGAGAAAATATTTCATCAAAGTCAATACCTTTCTTTTGTGCAAACCCATTTACAACAGGTCTAGCCTTGTATCTCTTTTTGCCTCCATCTTCTTCCTTCAACCTATAAACCCATTTCTTCTATAATGTTCTTTTACCTATAGGCAATTGAACCAAATCCCAAGTTTGGTTGCGTACTAAGGAGTCCATCTCCTCTTTCATGCCTTGCTCCCACTTCTTTCGAGTTTCTACCTACATTACTCCTTCATAGCTATTTGGCTCACCACCATCAGTCAATAATAAATAATAAAGTGAAGGAGAGTAACATTCTGGGAGTCTACTTACTCTAGTAGATCTTCAAACTACACTTCCAGGAGTTTGAGGTACTTGTTGTAGTTGTTGCACATTTTGATTTTTTGGCACTTTTGGAATTTCATTTCCAATAATTTCATGAAGTACTACATATTATGTATTTGACTTTTCCTATTTTTTTTTCTTGCAACTAATCTCTATACATGGCCTTTTCATTAAAGATCACATCTCTGCTCCTAATGATTTTGCTATTTTCAATATCCCATAAATGATAACCAAAATCATTAGCTCCATATCTAATAAAAGTACATTTCTTGGATTTTGTCTCAAGCTTGGTTCTATTTTCTTTATCAATATGGACAAATGTTTCACAACCAAAAGTCTTTAAAAAAGAACAATTTACCTTTTTACCTATTCATGCTTCCTCTAGAATGCCACCATCCAAAGGACTTGAAGGCCCTCTATTTATTAAGTAAATAATATTATCCATATCATCTACCCAAATTGTAAGGGCAACCCTACATGCAATCTCATGCTCCTTGCACGCTCCATGATTGTCATGTTCATCCTTTCTGACACACCATTTTTTTGTGGTGTTCTTGGAACCGTCTTCTCTCTATGAATCCCATGGGATGAACATTAATTATCAAACTCCTTGCTAAAATATTCACCTCCATTGTCTGGTCTGACACACTTCAACTTATTTCCTATCTCATTCTCAACCAAATCTTTCCATTTCTTAAAAGTATCAAAAACATCATATTTTTTTCATATGCAATAAACCCAAGTTTTTCTAATTGCATCATCGATAAAAATAACATAATAAGAAGAGCCACCAAGGGATGATACCCGAGCCAGTCCCCATACATTTGTATGCACAAGCTCTAACTTTCCATTCTTCTTTGTCCTCCCAACTATAAGAAATCTGAATCTCTTCTATTTTCCATACACGGTGCTCACAGAAATCCAAATCCACCTTCTTCAAATATGGCAACAAATTATTTGAGTGGAGAACTTGTATCCCCTTCTCACTCATGTGCCCAAGTCTATGGTGCCATAATTTTGTATCCACTTCTGCAGAAGCTAGATAAATAGAAGAGTCAACATCACCATTAGATAAATATAATGTACCTACCTTCTCTCCTTTTGCTATTACTAGTGATCCTTTAGTGACCTTCCATGAATTTTCTATGAATGTAACTATGTAGCCCTCACTTCCTAGCTACCCTACTAAAATTAGATTTCTTCTCAACTCAAGAACATGCCTCACCTCTTTCAACAACCATTTGTTTCCATTCTGTAATTTTATCTATATCTTACCCTTTCTTACAATTTTACAGGGTTCACCATCACCTAAATAAACCTGCCCAAAATCACCTTGAACATAGTCTTGAAAATATTTCTTATGGGGTGTAACATGAAATGAAGCCCCTAAATCTAACACCCAATAATCATTAATATTATCTAAAGAAAGAATTAAAGCATCTTGTAACACATCACCTACTACATTTGCTTCATGGTTTTTATCTTGTTGTCCATATCCTTATTTTCCTTTTCGAAACCAATAATCTTTCATCAGGTGTCCTTTCTTCCCACAAATCCAGCACACCAATGTTCCTCTGGATTTAGATCTACCCTTCTTAGACTTCCCATGATTCCTTGGGCCCTTTTCTCTATCCTTTTGTCTTCCCCTATTCTCCATATTCAAAGCATTACCTGATGTCTCACCTATGCTTTTTCATCACATTTCCTCTCTAAGGATAACACCAATAACATCATCAAACTTTAAAGTGTTTGAGCCAGAGACAGAATTGCTCATAGTCATGACCAAGCCACTTCAGCTTTTTGGCAATGACCACATAATCAAAAGAGCCCTAACCTCATCATCAAAATTTACTCCTATAGAGCTTAACTAATTTATGATTATGTTAAATTCATTTAAATGGTCAGCAACAGACCCACCTTCTGACATTTTTAGATTAAATAAATGCTTCATAAGAAATGCCTTTTTGGCAGCTAAGGGTTTTTCATATACTTTATCTAATGCCTTTATCACATCTGTTATTATCTTTTCTTTTGAAATATTGAAGGCCATCGACGCTGCTAGGCACAACTGTATTGTTCCTAGTGCCTTTCTATTAAGAACCTCCTAGTCTTCATCTTTCATAGTCATCAACTTCTTTGCTATTATGCCCAATGGTAGGAAAATATCTTTATGATAAAGATAGTCCTACATTTGCATCTTCCATAGCTAGTAGTTTTGGCCATTAAACTTCTCGACCTTAAACTTGCCTTCTTCCACCATTGCTCTCACTCGAGCTAGGAAACCTCTTTTCTTGCGAGTTTATTTTCCAAATTTTTATTTGGCTTTGATACCAGTTGCTAAGAATATAGAATGTAGAGTAATGATAATGAAATAAAGACATAATTAAAATTCAAAAAACATAATAAAATAGAGACATAGATTTAATGTGGTTCACCCAATATGGGCTACGTCCACAAGGAAACTGCCAGTCTTTCTTATTATTCAATCCAATAAATGAAGGGAAAAACTTAGAATACATCCACTGCAATATCCTCTTCATTCTCTCACTTTTACTACCTGATTACAATGCCCTCATATCAAAAGAGGATTATAAATTAGGGAAAAAATGAACTAACTTAATTTCTACCGTTAGATCTAAAACCTAATAGTAAATGGTATAGATTAACTATGAAATTGCAATATTTCATAATGAATTTTTCATAAAATTTTGCTTGGAGACCCTAGTGGGGGGGCGTTGCCCCCCCGCGCCCCCCCGCCCCCCAGCCTATCAGGAATTGGGTATTAAATTAAGATCAAACTCCACCATCCAACATCAAAAGCTAAGGGGCTTGATCAAAAAACTAATGCCATGAAATAGAAGGGCATTAGGGTCCCCTTATTTTAAAAATAGCTATGTGTCAAACTCTCTCTCTCCTCCATGAACTATCTTGAAACTAGTGACCTTTATGAGCTTGCTAAGTAGACCTATGAACCTGATGGAGAAATGGTAAAGGTTTTTGCCTTGTTTGGCTCTATAACTCCTTCATTTGCATGGATTTGGGTCTAAGGGGTCTTGGAGGAGCCTTTGGAGGCTTATAATTTGATCCTCATAATAAAAAAACTTACAAAGAGACCTCCACATGCCTATTTTCTTTAAGAAACTGCCTATTCTACTTTCTTAAGTTGTTGGAGATGATGAACTAAGTGATTGTGAATCTTTCCCTAACTTGTATGGAGGTGGAACAACATGCCAAGGTATTCACCACCTTTATTTTCTTATAACCTCCTCAATATATCTTATTTGGACATTTTAAAATGATGATTAGGCAGTTACAAAGACATTCTAATGTTGTAAAATCAATCTTAAGACATTTTAGATAAGCGACCAAGCACACATATCGTGACATTCCACAAGTATTAAATGATAGAAAGACCATATTTAATGATATAAACTTTCATTATTGACCTCTTCTCAAAATTCATTTTGCAACATTGCAATAAGCAATACAAGACATAATGAACAAAACCTTAATCTTTTCAAACATACCTTAACTTCTTCAAAATGCTTAAAATTGTAATGCTATTAACTTACTAGTTATGTTCCTTGGACTACTTGTTCATCTTGGTACACATTCCTCTTTGAAAGATCACCCTTCCTCTTTGTTGACCATGATTCAACTTGACTTGACTTCACATTCAAACCTTCACTTTGTCAAATTTACCTTAGTCTATGTTAAACACATTGAAAATGGCCACACTGACTGACTTTGATGGTAAGACTAGGTGACTTGACTTTACCTCTAATTAGACCACCCTAAGAGGCTCTAAAAATTACTAAGAACAACACAAAGCCTATCACCTTGAGACTAATCACGACCAAGGTAAGACCCTTATGATGGCTATCAACAAAGTTAAGATCATGATGACCAAAGTTTTGGATGATACTCACTAATGGTGGCCAATTTTGGTTAATACTTACATTGACACACATGTGTACTCCTTCATTGCTCTCATTTCTTTCAAGTATTTCAATTATTTGATATTCAGATTATATGCACTAATTATACTGTAACATGCTATTAGTTGTAGGTAATATACAAAGTAAAAAATTTAAGCAGGGCTCAAGTCAAAGCAAGGTTTATTGTAAAAACCATGGTAAGCATTTATTTCCTTTAAACATAGTAATTTCATCCTTATGCATAACTAGATTAAAGGTGGGGAGGGGGGGCGAGTAAATGTAGATACTCAAATATGATTTTATATGATATACTAGTATTTTGCACTTGAAAAATACCAATCATGGCTCAACCTTTTAGTTCAGGGCCTTCCCACTATCAAAAGGCTCATGTTCGCCATCTCATTGTGCCTAAATACTTATCTTATAATATGACCTTGATATTTTGATTACCTAGATCACCTAAAGCCCAAAATATGCTTTAAACCTCTTTATATCCTACTTTAGCAGTTACAAATCTTCAACAACTTTATATCCTCTTGGACACTACCATCCAAACTAGGATACTAGCATCGATGTTAGTGTCCCAAATCTAATGCTAATGTTCAAACCTTATAAATGGTCAAATTTCAAATATTTCAACAGATATTGTTTGGCCTATAATATTCCTTTTACCCTCTCATGAGATCATTTCAAAAGGTGTTGTATAAATACAAGCAAAATACCATTCATTATCATTAAGTACAAATGAAGCACACATTTATCTTATACCAAGCAAAATCACCTCTCAAACTTAAAAAAATGCCTTATTTATCCCTATTTCAAAAGCAATCATAAGATCAGTCTTCTTACAAGTTTGAAGCATTCAAAGAGCAACCCATGAGTAATATTTATCAAGTTACAAGCTATATCACTACATGCACTTGCATATATCATATTACATAATTGTTCACATGTGAACCCACTTAAAGAGGAGAACTATATTAGTTCGAGGACCTCTTTCAAGTATATGTCTATGTAGGTATCCTTCATTGATGGAGGGGTCTTTGAAATCAACTCGATTTCACTAGAGCCTACTAACCCCTGTTTTACAAGGTGACATGCTCGAGTTGGATGATCTAGGGTTTTGAACAAAAGATGAGTATCCAAAATTTGTGTGTGAAATCCAATAATTAATATGAAAGGAAAAAATGAACCTTAATAGGGGCATGTGGTTGTTATATAAAAGGACTTGTACTTCATCCCAAATAAAAGTGTCAAAACTAGGACAAAAGTGTTGATGCTAGTGTCCAGATCTTGACAGTAGTGTCCAAGCGGCTAGAGAGATAATTTCCATAATCTAATGAATCATAGTGGAGCATCAACTTGTCTTCTTTCACACTTATATCAATTAGATCTAC
This sequence comes from Torreya grandis, assembly GCA_037957365.1. Lineage (NCBI taxonomy): Eukaryota > Viridiplantae > Streptophyta > Pinopsida > Cupressales > Taxaceae > Torreya > Torreya grandis. The sequence goes on along the minus strand of JARHVA010006749.1, from coordinate 162,361 downwards.
CTTCACATCAATGAATGAGCTAAGTATTATTTCTCCTTTGTATTGCAACTTTCAAATTACTGTTTGGAGTTGTACTTTCTATATTTAACATACTTTCATAATTCAACATTGTATCATAATATTGTGAATATGAATTATTTAATTAGCCTATTTTTATAACAACTCAACGTTTTATTTGATTAGGCTATTCCCCCCCTAACTCTTTAAAAGAATAGTTAAACAAACACAAGGAGAAGATGTACAAAAAATTGCCAAATGTGTGCACACAAACCAAGTGTTATAAAATGGGGGAAAAGGCACTATGGAAAAGGGGTTTGCACCTAAATTAGGTGTCTATACTTATTTCTAAATAAATAACCTATTGGAAAAATTAAAAAAATCTATTTTTCCTTCAAACCTATAGACATATTATTATACATTTGGTAGGCATTGATGGTAATACATCTTCAAAATGGGGCATGAATGCCCTAACCCATTGCATTCCGTTAGGTTATAGAGAAGCAAACATTTGACACTTATAATCATTAGCCAAATTATATGTTAATTTATAAATTTATAATTTATAGGTAGTTGACCTCATTAGACATTTGGGTTACCCAACCAAATGTCAATGATATAAACAAACCAGGTACTCATTTTTAGGCATCCAGTTGCATTTTCTTCTCTCAATCAAGTAAATTTTGGGAGGTTTCCCTTACAAAGTGGGCATGCTTTCATTTACTATTGCAACACTTGTCATTTATTTATATATATTTTAGATTAAAGATTTACTTATATTTTGTTGTTGATATTGTGCAAATTAGGTGAATTTGTATTTATTAATTTATTGTTAGTTACTCCACACTTACTGACTATAGAAAGTTTATTCCATCTAAGTTAATATAAAGGAGTTAAAAATGCTCACCACATTTGGGAAATAACATGAGATATCTGAGGGACACTAACACCTCCATTTCTTGAGTAAGGTAAGCAAAATTAATCATTTACACATTTTATAAGTTATTTTCTTGCCTTTTGCTATTAGAGAAAGTAATTTTTTTTATTAAGTGATTTAGGATAAAGTTATTTTTAACTTTCATAATAAGTTAGCTTAGTTTCCTTTATTTACATTAGATCTTGAAGATATCCCCCTTTTAGATTATTAGACGCTACACCCAATTTACGTGTTTTTAATTTAGGAGTTTTCTCTTACAATGCACACTAAAATTTGGTTGGCTCACATATTTAAGCATAATGGGGTTGCACATACTCACACCTTAACTCAATATAATATTAGTAATTACTCATGTGGCCATGATTTTCCTACAATTGTTTTCAAACAAAAGTGGAATGGTATAGCTAATAACATAAGACCTTGGTTTTGTAGAGGAACCAACATTTTCTTCAAACACTTGTACTACAATTTTAATCTTATTGCATAAACCCTTGCCTTAGTTCCTATTTGGGTGAGAATACTATATCTTTTGCACCATCCTTAGCAGTTCAAATTTATATAATAGATTGATGATTCAACAATGGACTGCATATGTTTGGTGAGTCCTTTGATATGCAATTTTTGACTACTTGTGTTAAGTTCGACCTCGACAAAAGATTTTCAAATGAACTACCCTTAATTTGAAGGACAAAGCACATACTCATAAAGTAGTAGACTATGAGAATGTTGCCTTCCAATGTAAGTATCGTTTGATATAAAAAATTAGCCTCAAAACCTCCATGTGGAGTGTTGACATATACTCAATGATTTTAACACTAAGAAAGTGGAAGTCAATGATGGTTCTAATTTTTGAATGCTTCCACACAATACGAGGTTTTCAAACCTTTCTCGTATTCTATTGAATGAGATGAAGATGAGGCCATTAATGTGCATAGTGAGGCAGTGACATAACTTGAACAAAAACATTCAACAAACACTTTGATGTTGGTCTTTATACTTGATGTAGGACGTTCACACATGAAACTTGTGTTAGGAAGAAGCATAAAAAAGATTTTGAACCCATTTCCATTACCTTCGTATGATTAGTACCATTTTTGAGGTAAAGCAAAAGAGTGTATGCTTGAATGATATCGACCCCACTTTTGGTCCTTGCCTTCCTAATGGTGGTTGATGGCTTAAGGCACTCAATTATCATAAGGAATACAAAGGAAGATTTGGGGATATCGACCAAATACTCCTCTCGGTGTATTAATTGATGATATAAGTAACATGTTAATTAAGCTCTTACATCAATTACATACCTTAAGACCCGTTTTCTCTTCCGTTGAAAGAGGGTCCGTCAAATTCTTGGCCCATTTGTTGAATTATAAAGTTTAAAGCCGTATTTTTCTTCAATCATATCAAATAATATGTTATTACTTAGTATTCAATATTGATCATCTCCTTATGTAATGTTTAAAATTGGGGAAACGATCCAATATTCACGATAAGACTCAATATCTTTGATAGGACCTAGGCATTAAAGTACATATTTAAAAATAAAGCGAGACTAATAGTTGTTCAACTTATATTCAATAATAAGGTGTAAGAATGAATCACAACTTGTCATAAATGTTGTAAGAGTATTGGAATACTATTCACATATTTTAGTATCAATTTATTTTGTAGTAAATCAATTTTAAATCTATGTTTCTAATAAATTGAATACACCAAACACAAAATAATAATTTAATAATAACATAATTTTATTGATAAACTTTTTCTATATGCTATTAATATGTCATGTAATGTACTTATTAAACTTTAAATATAGGATACACCCTATTTAAATTTTCTCTATCTCTTTTTGAAAAAAAACTAAAATTAAATAATAATAACAATAAAATCCTTTAATTTGTAAATGTACATGTATATCCAAGCCAACCCAAGCCAACCCAACCCAACCCAAAGAAAATAACAAAAATAAAAATAAAATAAACAAATAAATTAACTTTTTAAAAGTGTCTCCCCAACAAATCAAATGGTGGAAATATGAACGGCAATCGTCCATGCAACTTTCCGCTAACAGAAACCCTCATCCAGACATACAAATTGTTGTTGACGGAAACAGCATTTCTGTGTCCAAAATGGCTATATAAACCACATTTTTTTTTGGCCGGGCCATTCTCTACCCCGTCAATTTATCGTGCTCCATAGGAATTTTGGGTTCATGCAATTTCGCGCATCTGTGGATAAATTAAAAAAAACCAATGGAATTGACGGTAAGGAAGGGTGTTAATCCTTCCAGTGCCCCCTGTTCATGCAAAGCCTCCTTATATGGCGCCGTTAGTGGCAGAACGCAGATTAGCGTTTCCAGTTGGCATGGACGACCCCAGCGCCGTCCCTCTTCCTTAACGTTACAACATGTCTGCAGGCCAAGTATTACTCACCGTTATCCTAATCTCCGGGTAAATGGGTTTGCCAATTCTCTTCCCTTGCTCTCTACTTTCAATTTTCTATGGAATTTGTAGAGACTGTCGCTTTATTTAGGCTTGTTTAGTGAGGTTGAATGGAATTTATTTATGCGGATCTAAATTGAGCAAACTTTAGACCCTACTGTAGCAGTTGGTCGAAGCTTTATAACCGAGTAAAACAGGAAATGTCTTTATGTCAGTTTCCTTATTTGCAGTCTAGTGTACAGCTCTCTAAAGCGACGGAAGTTGCACGATGTTAAAATAATTCGGGGAATCGGCTCGTAATTTTTTCCGTTGGAGAACAAACCACCTTTGGTATCAGTGCACGAATAATTGGTCTCCTTCGGCCCAGTGCCAAGGACTGAGGCGTTTTTACTTCGCCAAATCTGCCTGGGGCTCATACCCAGCCTCATCTCTTAATTGTGTATCTCGAGATTTGAACCTCAGTGGTCTCTCTACGAGCCAGATTTCTTACCAGTTGGACATCAGCCCCTTGGGCCTTTCCATACAGTTTTCAATCTTAGCATATGTGAGTTTAAAAAGAAGAAAGCTAAAGAAGCTGCAAAAAATTCAAATAAGGTTTTCCTCACTTAAATGTAAATGTCACAACGGTATTTATACAGAAAGGTTTCGGGAAAGCATTTCATTTTCACATGCCTAGGCCCCTATCAACTATCTCAATTAAAAAGAAACAAAAAATTTAAAAGGAAGACTTACTTTGGAGGAAGGTTTAGGAAGGAGGGTTGAGGTAGCATTTCAGTTTATTAGAGGAGGGGAGACTCACTGCATTTTGACACCAGTACTTTTCTAATATAAAAAAAAGAGCCCCAAGACCTCAAGCATGCTCAAGGATGTGCCCAATAAAACCCATCACCATGGGTGCTAAAATGTTAGTAGTGCCTATTGGGTTTAACTAGAGCCTTGGGCTTTTATTTTCCTTCACAGAGCAACAACCCCTATATCTCCTTTTGGCTGGTGAGCGTATCTGATATTCCATCGTCACCAATGCGGAAAGTCTTGATTTTTTTTTCTTTTACATCATTTATGCGTTTTAAAATTCCATTGGCCTTTTAGAATCACTTGGTGACAAGTACTCAGATTACCATCCACAGGACCTTCAGGTTAGTCGCATCAAATAAATTTTGATACAAGCAGACGTCCTTTTCCTGGAAAAAGAAGAGTTCTGGTAGAGAGAGACAAATAATTGGCTGCAGTTTAAAAAAAACAAAGTTTATTAAGAAATGTGCAAGGTGGGAAAAGGAAAGAAGATTGGACACCTTATTCTTGATATCTAATATTTACATCTAGCGAACTTTTGACTTAGGGTTGCACACTTTACATCTGAATTCAATGTCATATATAAGTTTGCTGGGGTCTATTCCCAACCTCTTCATGAACCATGTATCACAAGGGCCTCTAAAATTCTCTGGCAATTCATTCTAGTTTGACTTTAGTATGCTTGTCTTCCTTTCTCACTATTAGCAAGAACTTTTCAGGAACTCTAGTTCAAGAATACAGACATGCTACCATTCACTGGCCACAGTTCGTCTATCACAATCTCTTGGCTCAACAACTTATTTCCTCAAATCATCCTGGGAAAATTTGTAGCATTTAATGTGTGAAAAGTTGGTGTTCTATTCTGTTGCCATATTGTACAGGGTTCATAAGCTAAGTGATGTGTTATTCCAATTCCAAATAACCTATTTATATTTTGAAACCCTTAGAAGTTACAACAAAACAAAAAATAAAGCCAAAATGCAATTCTGCTGATTCTCAAGCATTTTTAAATTGCAGATACAAAGTTCTACTTAGCGATTGTGACCTTTATTGATTGTATTATAGACATCCGATCCCCAGATTTTTAGACATGCTAAATGCTAAATTTTCTTGTTACAATTTTTTGTATGCAGCTAGGAAATGTCCCTAGAATTATACCGTGAGAGAAGTCATTCTATTCATTAACACGAATCAATGGCATTAGTTATAGTATAGAAAATTAGGATTGACGAGAGTCATTCTTATAATTATTTCATCTCTTGTAATCTTCTACATCATGGTAAATATTTGTACACACAGTTGACCCTGTTCACTGGAGCCTCATTGACTGTATGTAAGTTAGAGTAACTGAGGTGAATTTTGCATGCCCAGTTCTGGGACAGTCTGCATGTGCTTGGCTCTTATCTGGCCAACTCTCATCTTCATTGTCGTAAATCTATTTAATATACGCTAATGAAGAGTGTATAGCATCAATTTTCTGGCATATATTTCCCTTGTTTTCCTTGCTGCTTTTTTTCTAGTTAGTGGGGGTTCGATTATGGTCCCCGCACTTGGAGAAAGCTTAAACAACATACATAAAGCAAATGCATAATTACATCTGCCATTATCAACTAACCAGGAGTGCAGGAATAAATCCTAGACTTAAACAAAAACCAGTATAATAGCTGCAAAAAACTACCTAGGGAGAGAAGAAGGAAGAGGTTCTCCCAGCCAACCACAAGTTGATTGAACCAGACCAAAAACTCATCACCTAAAACATATAAATCCGAGCGAAAAAGCCTAAGACATAACTACAACAGTAACCCAAAAAACCTGTCAACTCTCCCAGCATGAAGAGCCAAGGCCTAATGGCCTGTCTTACAATGCCATCCACGAGAAGCAGCCAACAGTTTGTCTTTTTCTTCACACACCTAATGGTTTCTGTATTCCTATTCAAAGCACTATAGGGGTTAAAGGAGGTTGCTTTGTCTCCCCAACTTTATTTGGAATATACATTGATGAGCTAGAGCAGTTTCTTTTTGAGACAACACATACTAATGATGGATGTACTGTACATCATATTTCGATAGCTTTGCTTTTTTGAAAGCCAATGCTTTCAAATTCATTTTCAAGCCCCAGATTTTGGAGATGGCGGGGGACAACTATAAAATAAAAGAAAATAAGTTAAAGCACCAGATTTGTTTTTTAAATAAAATAAAATAAAAGATTGTGAATGTCCCCTCCAAGTCCCCAAGTCCCCGGAATGTCTGACACGCTACCAAAATCTAGGGGATGCCTTCCCGCATAACACTGTTTTTAAGTCATCCCTTTTAGTTTTAAAATGAAACTCTTTGTCTCACTTGGGAAGGCCACAACATTATATGGATCAGAGATCTGGGGCCCTTATTGGGTGAGGTTGATAGGGCACACATTGAGAGAGTTCAAGCTACCATGCTTCAGTGAATGATATGGTGTAAACGGACATTTCCACAGGTTATTGTATAGGCTGAATTTGGGGTTCATTCACTTTGGCTAGATACTATATTCAGGCTTACCTCCAACTTGCATAGGCTTCGCTCTCTTGGTGATTCCGTATTAGGACAAGAGAGATATCCCTTTTTGGTTCTTTGCTTTTCACGAGAGATTGCTTCACATTATTTACAAAATACATTGAGGAGAAGGAGTTGATATTCAGAGGTGGCTACATTGTTACAATTTGTTGGAATTTTTGTAGATTGTCTTTCTCCCTCTCATTTCTCTGTGGATGCTCCAAGCCATCTACTTCCTACACAGGTGGAAATCAATTGTATATTGGAGATGATATCTACAAGAAATTCACTAAGTTATGTGGACTTCTCTTCAACTTCTCAATACCAAGTTAGCTTTTTATGCAAACATCTTTTCTCAAAATTACAAATGGTAGTATTGTTTTACCAACATACTTACAACAACATTGGTCTCATGGTTTGAGAATTTCGTTGGGCCAATTGAGGGTACGTTTTCAGCAGCTCAAGTTTGAGACTGACCACCATATTCCTTGTGAAGATTGAATATGCAAGTTATGTACACTTTGCGAGGTTGAGAATGAGGAACATTTCAATTTTCTCTGTATGAAACCCTGAGGGAGATATTATTGCCTCTATTGGGATGTTGGAGGTAACTTATCTATGCCTTTTGTTTATCGTGATCTCATATGTTTGGATCTCCTTCGAAAGATGATTGCCCTTAGACGAGAAACCCTTCAAGGATAGTTCAAGCCAATGCAATTGATAACCTCCTATTTTTAACCTCTTTTTGGGGCTAGTTAGGAAATGAAGACAAGAAAATCCTTCTATAGATGAAGACAATAACGGGACAGTTATGAGATGTATTCGCTACTATACTAGTGTGAGTTCTTCCAACACACTCCAAAATCTTCATCAACTCAGGGTGAGCACAATCCATACATTTGTGAGAACTAGGTATTCTTGCCAAACTCATCTTACTAGTTCCATTGGATTTACTAATGGCTTGACAACATTGGGTGTTTGGAGGAATAATATACATCCACCCAACATCACTGCCTCCCCTCAGTTCGACTAATTCTCAAAATGATATTCTTTGGCTTTGTCTTGGAGACATCATTCAAGTTGATAGTTCAATGAATAATTCTAATGTAAAAACAAGATGATCAAAGATTTTTCCTATCTCCTTTACCTAGTTTTTTTCTTGCATGCTCACCCATTTTGGTGGATGATAGCTTATTTAGTTTATAATTTTTTTTAGTTATTTGGAAATGCATGCTTAGATCGCTCCTCTTTGCTATTCTAAATTTTGTTGTACTTTTTCAGTCCCATTGACCAACTTTGATCGTTTGTGGATATTAATAGAATTTATTTCTTTCCCTCTTTCTTCTTTCAAGTCCTCCAAGTCACAGGCATCCAAGGGAAGCCTCTGCCTGGGCTTTCTAGAGAGATGTCAATTCATTTTTTGAGTGGCCCCTTACCCACTTTTTAGGAAGTGGTTTAGGGAAAGGACTATTCTAAATTTCCTCCAAGCCAGGGCAAATAAGAATATTCAGCCCTAACTGCTCCACACTGCACATAAGACACCGTATCCTTACTAGTTTTCTTCTAGACTTCAAGCTTTACCTCCATCTCTAAAATGCGTGCATTTAGGAATCCTGTAGTATCACAGAGAGACGCAACCTCTTAGCAATTTTTAGAGTTAGGGATAAAAAGATGAAGAAGCGAAGTAAAAGCTTTGTGATTTTTCAAGTCTATGGAAATAGTGTTCAGAGAGTTCTTGCAGCGCTTCCTTGTAGTGCCACTCTACAAACACCGTCTCCTCGAGGATAGTTGATATAGCTGCGGTTAGGGTTCTCAATTAAGAGATGCCTTAGACCATGCAGCCCACATAATACATAGCGGAATATGCAATAAAATACAAGAAAAACACTTAGATTTTTATTAGATTTCAACAAGAAGGAAATACAATAGACACATTGATAACAATGACACCACAATCTCACATTGAGATGCATTTCAACATCAGATCTATAGATCTTTACTTGCTAACTCACAGTATTTGCAAGCATAACCTAATTCTCAGAACGATTAATCAAAATTATTCCTTAAGCTCCAATATTCTAGCCAACCTCAACTGTCACAACCCCCTCTTTCCCTTTTTCTCTCTTCTTCCCTTGCACAAGTGTAGGGGCATACTTATATAGGCGCAAGGTCCACCTACGTACATTAAGTGCTGGACCAACTTGTAGAGGAAAATCAATCTCACCAAAAACTTGTTGTGCCTTCCCATTGAATGATTTAACCATCTTGTTCGAAGGGAATAAATCATCCTGTATCCCAAATGTGTGAGTAATGTAATGGCACATACATTCTCATTAGAACCATTATCAACTATAACATTGTGTATAGGTTGATGATCAATATGTGCTCTGATAATTAAGGAATGAAGATTTGAGTTATCATCCACAATCTCACTGTCATCAAATGAAATGGAAGGTCTTTGAGCCATATGAGGTATTTCGTGTGTAAGCGCACCAATAATCCTATGTAATGGGTGCCCATAATGTGTTGGAGGAGGATGTGCATGATATGCCATTTGCACTTTTTTTCTTCCTTAGAATGATCTTGTAATGGATTGTTGAATATCTTTTGATTTTGATGATCATTAGGTTGTGATCTTGAATCCTTTAGAGAATCCTCAAAGGTGATTTGTTCCTTATCTATAAGGTCTTGTATTTTGTGCTTCAATTTGAAACATTTGTTTGTAGAATTCTCAACACATTGGTGGTAATCACAATAAGCGTTTGCATCATACCCTTTTGGTAGAGGTCGATTTGTATCAACCACCATAAGAGGAGGGAGAAATATAAGATGACACTCTACTAGCTTTGGAAGGAGCAACGCTGGAGACTCAGGCAATTGTGTAAATTGTCTCTTAGGTGCATTGGATAAGATGAGTCGATTAGGTTGCTGTGACATTGTATTAACCGTTGTAGTTGTTTCCTTTTTAGATTCAGTAAGTTTTACCTTATAGCTTGGTTTGATATGAAACTTGGTAGTGAATGTAGTCGGTGTGTTTGCTACATACGTAAGTTTGTTCAATGAAATAAGTTTCATTTCTCTACCAGGTCACAAGTTGTGGAGCTCAAACGCTCCAGAGAGTTGGTTATGGCATCACAACAGGCAGGAAAATGGGCAGTTATTAGGAACCTAGGGATTCCTTTCCTCTAGGATGGGAGTCTCGACCCGGGACTTCTAAATGACAGGCTCGTCGGAAGAGGAGACAGGGTATAGGGATCTCTATCAGTTGTTGGAATGGTAATGGTTCATTTTGGTCATCACCTGGTCTAATGTATGACGCTCTTGGGTCATCGGACATCCTCTTCATCACCGAGACTCACAAGAGACCTATATGGCCTCTCCCAGATATCACGAGATATCATTGGTTTTCAACTTGCAGATAAGATACGAGAAGCTCAGGAGGTGTCAAAGGTTCAAGTGGTGTGGCTTGCTTGATTAGAGATTCCCTCTAGAACTCTTTTTTGGTGGTGGCCGCAGATGAGTTTCCCAGGTTCATGTGGGTCCAAATTAGAGGTGTTGCCCCCTTCCCAGGGACAGGGACGTCTACATTGCAGTCTGTTACTTCCCTCCTACGTCCTCTTCGTATGCTATTCACAATGGCCCTGATGGTGACCCTTTTATACATTTGTATGCCGGTATCACTCAGTATTCAACAATGGGGGAAGTCATCCTTCTATGGGACTTCAATGCCCATACTAGAGCCCTCCAGAGCCCTCTCCATGACTGTGCAACGGACGTGCTCTGCACCCAAGAGATAGATCCAATGTTAGTGGGACTTCGTAGGATGTTAGGTGATGATTTGGGGCGTTCCATGGCCTATGGTTGACACCTTTTATAGCTGGGCGAATCTCATGACTTATTGATCCTAAACGGGCTCTCCTGCTTCCCTGACTCTTGTTTCTTCACATGCTGGCCTCATGGTGGGGGTGCGAGTGTGGTGGATATGTCATGTCTAGTCAGAACCTATTGTCACTCATTCGTCACTTCTCTGTTTCCTCCATCCCCCTTGTGGACCATGCTCTTTCTTTCTCTCTCCAGGTTGGTATCCCCCTACCGTTACTATTCCCTCTTATAGCCTATGTCGTACTACCTTCTAGTTTGATGAAGGGAACCCTGATACCTTCTCTTCCTACATCCACTAGCTACTCCCTTTTGAGGCCCAGTTCTTTTCATTTGATTGTGTTGCTACAAAGAACACCGACCTTTCTTCCATCATATGGGAAGCAACCCTCAAGTCCTTTCCTAGCTCCACCTGATCCTCTTCCACGTCCCACCAACCTAATAATTTCAGATCTTGTCCAATGAACAAGTGGTATGACGATGCATGCAAGACTCTTCAGTGCCAGCTCTGACATGCTTTCATCCATGCCCATTCCTCCTACCCCATCTTGAAAGCCTCCTATTGGTGTCTCCTTCGTCGTAAGAAACACCTCTTTATCTCTCAGAGGAGACGAATCTTATGTGCTTCCCTCATCCACGTTCCCAAACATTTTTGGCGCACCATCCTTCCCCGCCACTCTCTCCTCCCTTTAGAGCTTAGTCTCGAATCCATGATCTCCCACACTTCCACTCTCTATGATATTCTTGGACAACCCCAAATCTAGGTTGCTTCTCTGCCCTCTTCTTGCCACTTATTCACATACAAGAACATCAGAGACGCTGTTAGGATGATGAATAGTAGCAGGGTTGTTGATGAGGAGTGTTTCCAAACAGAACTCTTCAAGCACGGATTTGGTGCACTAGGCAGTTACTTGGTTGATCTCTTCAACCATGTGGTCCGTTTAGGTTTTCCACCGTGTTGGTCACATCATCCGATTCACAAATCGGGCCCCAATTCAGACCCCAATAACTACAGGACGATCATGGTGGGCCATACGTTCTCGAAATTGTATGCTACAATTCTCCATATACAACTCTCGAGGGAGTTGGAGCAGAGACACCTTAGAGCTAGGGGACAGGCGGGGTTCTGACCCTCTCATCAGACCATTGATCATATCTTTACTTTTCGGGCCATCATTGAGGAGGCACATCATCGCTTATTGAAAGTCTACTATTGCTTTGTGGACTTTTGAAAAGCGTTTGACTCTGTTCCATGGGGGCCCCTACTCTAGAGGCTCAAAGACATTGGCATATCCGAAACCCTTTTGATTGCCATCATGCGCCTATATGAGACAATCCTCGGTCATCTCCGCACGGCTCATGGGACATCTAATTTCATCAGGTGTACCATTGGGGTTAAACAGGGTTGCCCCCTGTCCCCCACTTTATTTGGGATAGACATTGATGAGTTAGAGAGTTTTCTTCACGAGCATATCCAAGACAGTGATGGGTGCCTCCTCCACTAGGTTCTGATATCTATCCTCATGTTTGCGGACGATGTGGTTCTCCTAGCTTCATCTCTTGAGGGTTTACAATGTCAATTGGATGCCTTGGCTCTCTTTTGTGATCTCCAACAGTTGACGGTTAATTTGGGGAAAACCAAGGTCATGGTGTTTAATGGTTTGAAGACCTCCCACCTCCATTTCTTCTTTAGGGGAAAGGAGGTTGAGATCACCACTTCCTATACTTATTTGGGAGTGAAATTTTTTGGTCCACGTTTTAGCTTGAGGCAGGCCCTTCAGCCTAGGACAAACAAAGGATATGGTTCTTTAGCCCTTCTTGAATGACAGTGTTTTCGACATCACTTTCAGGTTATCTCATCCAAGATGTCCCTCATGGATACACTTATCAAACCCACGATTCTTTATGGATCCGTAGTTTGGGGGCCATCTTTGTTGGAGGGGGATTGGGCTGTTGTCGAGAGGGTCCAAACACTTCTCCGCCGCATTATCAGATGTAAGCAGGCAGTTCCCCAACACATTATCCTTGCAGAGTTTGGAGCTCGACCCTTCCAATTGGAGACTATTTTTTGATTTGATTTTTTTCTTGCATCACATTTAGAGCTTTGCTAATTCAGTGAGTGGGTGTGACAGATATCCATACTTAGCCTACTGTTCTTTAGAGACTTTTGTGCTCTCGGCTCCCTCGACCTGTGTCCGATGTTGGTATATAGGGCTTTTGATCTATTAGAGTATGTGGGAATTAGGATGGACCACCTTCCTCCTTTCAGATACTCTTTGGATGCACCAACTCATCTTCTACCCACTAGACAGGAGCTGAACTGTATTATTAGGGAGGATATTTATAGGGAGTTTATTCATACTACTTGGGTAAACCCTCCTAGGGAGCTATGCGTAAAGATGGCTTTTTATGCAGAACACTTTTTGGAGCTAAGTGACAGGTTTATCATCTGTCCATTGTATACATTCTGCCATTGGATGCACTCTCTTTGCATCCCACTAGGAGAGTTTCAAGTGGGCTCTCACAGGCTTAGGATCGAGACAACTCACCAGATTGATCAAGCAGACATGATTTGTTAGTTATGCAGCATCTAGGAGATTGAGTCCGAGGAACTCTTCATTTTCCATTGTCCTATATACTATGAGATCAGGTGGAGATTTCATTGCCTATTTAGGACACAGACTCTTTCTGACTTCTTCATATATGAGGACCAAATATGTTTAGCTTTACATATACAGGAAGCTCTTAAGCTTCGTGATCATTCTATGCAGAGACCCACTAGACCAGATTCCACCCAACGGATCACTTCCTTCTTCATGGTGCTACCTTTGGGGAGAGGCACTAAGCGACAAATTGACATTAGTTCAGCCACACATTCTAGATCAATGCGACCTAAAGGGACCATCCACAGTTCCCCAAGATTTCACCAACATATCCATTTGAGACCTAGCACCAGGGGACAGACTAGATCCACTAGATCTTTGCATAGGACTTTTCTTTTAGGCAGCGGAATGGAGGACAGACTAGACATCCTACCTCCTCTTCTTCGGGTCATACTTCTATCCAGAGATTCTTCTTGTTGGCCTCGGATGCTAGGAGAGTTGGTTCGAACTCTTTATGGACCCCCTCCTGGGTCTTCCTTCTCAAGTTTCATTCCCGCTTTCCTGATGTTTAGGGATTTTCGTGGGTTGCTCATTTCTTTTGCTTCTTTCTTTGGCCTTGAGCGTTGTTGCTCTAGCCTCTATTTTGTACTATTTCTTTCAGCGTTGTTCTTCTCGTTTTTTGAGACCTTTTTGGTTTCCCGCTTGTTCCTGACACACTTTTGTAATCTACAATCCCTTTGACCTGCCTTTGTGGTCATTCGTTGGACATTAATATATTTATCTTATCTTATCTATTATCTATCGCATCAAAAGATTTGAATTTCTTGAAAACAATAGTCTCATGTAAGGGAGCAAACAAACTTTGCTTAAAGTCATTTTGAAGTTCTTTATTTGCGATTGGATTTGTCATTTTGGCCAACATTGTCTTATACGTCAAGACACATTAATAGGCACATTGGTTCCTTGTTTGATCTTTGCAATTTGTGCATATAACATATTTTCAGTAATGTTGATTGAGAAATGTGCAAGAAATTGATTCGCCAAAGGCTTGAATGCTCTTATTAATTGTATTGGTAGATCATAGAACCATTTTAAAGCATAGTCCTTTAAATTTTTTGGAAATAATTTGGTCAAAAATTTGTCATTGAAAGCATGATCAAGGGATGTTGCTTAAAAAGATCAAAGATGTTGTTCAGGATCACCTTTGTCATCATAAAGTGTGAACTTGGGTGCTACAAAACCGGTTGGTAAAGGGTGCAAAGATATCTCAGGTGTTAGAGGATTATGTAATACATCTTGTAAATAAATAACACAAGTTGATTTCAAAGCATTTTGTTCAATGTTGTTAACCTTAGCTTTCAAAGCTTGAATAACTTGGAAAATAGTTTGCGCAGTAGACCCATTGGGAGTTTGATTTGCGATTTGAGGAGTCACCAAAGGGGATGAAAACACCATTTGTGTTGATGTAGGCACTGAAATTGGTAATTGAGTTGAAGTATTAATGGTTACCATGGAGGATGTAACAAGAGTAGTACCATCTAAGGGTTCACCATCATTGGACGTTGATGCACTAGCGTTAGCATGTTTATTGATTTCATCTCGTGTAACATACAAAAATGCATCAATTAATTTTTGATTTGTATTTAGATGATTAATTAATGCTTTTTTATCTTCAGTCTCAAAACTATCTAAACATTTTTCATATTTGATAAATGCAAATAAAGATGCCAAAAGTAATGGAAAAATTCAGATTTGCAAATTATTGAAATTAGAAACCCTAGAAGGTTGAAAATCCTAGAGCAAGCCAAGATTTGCATAAGAAGAGTGAGAGGTCGGGTTTGCCAAATGTTTAACTTTTTTTGAAAATAAGGGTAAAGAGAGTAGCTTAATCAACTAATGAGTAAGCTACTTTAAAAGCAAGCCAATTAAATGAATTTAAATTTTATTGATATTCTGATGAGATATATAGAATCTAAACATATGCCAAATATAGAAAGTACAACATTCAATATTCTAATAATAGCAATATGAAGGAGAAATTGTACTTAGCTTATACAATGATGTGCAGGCAAATCTGAGTAATGCAGGGGCAAGAATGGATTCCCTGAAGATTTGTATTCCATTGTCAAATTCTTAATATTTGTTTTCCATCTGCCTGGACACTTGCGTCACCTTGTGGACATTAGCGTTGACATTTATTGCCCTGATTTCAATGCTTCTATTCGATTGCAGTACAAGCCCTTTTCAGGAAATTCTACTTGCGCATATTAGAAGTCATTGTCTCCTTGCAGGTTGTCTATGTGCATCTCGTGCACAGGTTCTTGATATCAATGTGTAGCAAAAAACCCTAGATCCTCCAATTAGACATGCCACCTTGCAAAACAGGGGTTAGTGGGCTTAGGTGAATTCGAGTTGACCTCAAAGATCTCTCTGTCAGTGAGTGCTGCCTAAATAGCCATATACTCCGAAGAGGGCCTTAGACAATTGTAGTTCTCCCCCTTACGTGGGCATGTGTGTGAACAAATGTGTAATAGGCTATATGCGAGTACATGTAGTGATCTAGCTTGTAACTTGCTAAATACTGCTCATGGGTTGTTCTTTTGATGCTTCAAACTTGCAATAAGACTGCTTCTATGATTGAATATGAAATAGGAAAGAATATGGGCGTAATAACTTAGTTGTGCAATTGATTTTCAATAGTGTATTGAAAGCTTCAGAGGTGCTTGCTAGATGAATAATGAGTGGGCTTGAAGTTGTAATTATACCACCTCTTTTGAAATGTTTCTCATGAAAGAGTTAATAAAAGAAAATAGGTTGACCCGTACATATCAAAAGATTTGCAAATTTGAGTGTTTGTAAGGTATGTGTTGTCAATCAGACCTGCACCCTTGTGAAGGTAGTTTTAAGCCTTCACAGTTTCTGAAACATAGAAACAATCCTAAGTTGTCGGTGACCTAATCAGTGGATTGAATCTCTAGATTATAAGGGCTAATTTTCTTTGGTGTATCAATTAGGACCTTTGCCCTACGCTACAAACTATTTGGAAAAGAGAGAAAAACTTAAACGGAAATCCTTTCTAATGATGGTGATACACCTATATTTTTTAATCATCCACTTAATTAGAGCTCCTAAAACATTGATTTAAACAAAAAAGTTGAACTTTCAACTCCAATTGACCAATATGCATGAATATTTCACGAAAATGTTTGATGTAGTAATTAAAACTTGAGGGAAATGAAAGAATAGCTCTGATTGAAGGCACTAATCAGCCACTTGCATCCACTAAAATTTCAGCCAAAAGACACTTAAACACAGAGCATGACTTGCATAATTTGACCAGTTAGTAACTAGGTAAGAATCAAGACTTGACAAGGAAGAAAACTCTATCATTTATGCAAATCAATGACATAAATACATTATACCAGCAACTGGAATTTGAAAACAACAGTGCTATTAATCTGAAAAAGGTTACAACCCAGTCTTTGGCATAATTTTTTCTTGCCAAAAGAGGGATACAATTCAAGGCTGAAAAGCCAACTTTTATAAAAAATACACAACCAAAGAGGTTGACACTGAAAATAGAGAGGAAGTCAACTCTCACATTAACCAAGTCCAATTTCCATTATGCCAAGATAACAAAGCCTTCTAAATTTGTCTTTTCTTGTCTTTTGTCTTGCATGAAAACTCCTTGGCGTTGAAAATGGACGGTGGGCCTATTTTGGACTAATCTGTTCCATACATGGAAAGCTATGCCAATTTCCAAATAAAGAACTCTGCTTGAACTGCTTGAAACAAGAGAACAATCTCCTTTGCATGAAATCAACGCTAATGCTGAACTTAGAATTCCATTTGAACTACTGGAACGTTGAAAGCTTTGGATTGCATGAAAACCAAGGAGGAGCGTGATCTCGACAAACGGTCAACTGAAGCTTTGATCAATTGAAAATAACCTTTCACGGTTAAGTTCCTCGAGCCTTTCATGCATTCGAGTCTCTGTTCTAGAATCGAAAGAGTCGTGCATGTCTTGGATCGATTTGATTATTTCATTTATTATTTGGCGTTCCTTTTGTTGCAGTCTCGGAGTGTAGATCTTGCTATAGACGGAAAAAATGATATCTTTATTGGTCTTTGCATGTTCTTGCATGTACCCTTCGACATTCGTTTTCTGGTTTATTTGTTTTGTTTATTCCTGCGGACTTTTCCTCTGTCTATTTGTCTCGGGCTCCTCTTGGTTTTTCTTTTTTTCTGTCTATTTCCTTGGACAAAAGTCCGAAGGAATTCTATTTCCACGGGTTTTCGTTCATCCTTTCCTTGGGCTTATCTCCTTGTCCAAGTCTCCCGAAGGAATTCTTTTGGACAATTTTTCCGAAGGAATTCCTTCAGACTTTTGTCCATGCCCTTTCTTCTGCCCCTTTGCAAATGTCTTACCCTTGTTTTAAAACTTTCGAAGGAATTCCTTCGGACAATTGTTCATGTATTTCTCTTTTTCCCGCGGACAATTTGTCCATGGGAATTCTTTCGGGCTTTAGACAAGTGTCATTCCTGCTCTCGGACAATTCCTTCGGATAAAAAGTCCGAAGGAAATGTCCCTTTCGGACTTCTTGTAATTGCCTTTGTTCCGCGAAGTGCCCTTTGGGCTTGTTGTAAATGGTCTCTTCGGAAGGGTAAGTAACCCTTCGGCTTTTTTGTTTCGAACTTTCCTAAAGGGCACAGCGTTCGGGATTCTTGCAACGAACTTTCAAACTGTGCCTTTGAGCTTTCTCAAAGGGTACATACCCTTCGGGATTTTTGTAATGTACCATCCCGAAGGGCACATGCCCTTTGAGATTCTTGTAATGGACCGTTTCCTCTCTTCGGACATTTCTTCGGGACTTTTGTAATGTACCTTCCCGAAGGGCACATACCCTTCGGGATTCTTGTAATGGACCGTTTCCTCTCCTTCGGACAAAATGTCCAAAGGATTTGAACGTTTCTTTCCCGCAAGCTTTGTTCCGAAGGAATTTTTTCGAACAATTTGTCCGAAGGAATTCCTTCGGACTTTTGTAAAGTCCTTTTCCTTTCTGACATGCCCTTCGGGCTTATAAAAATGGTCCTTCGGCATTCTTGTGATGAACTTTCCTGAAGGGTTGGTACCCTTTGGGATTCTCGTAATGTCCCTTCGGACTTTGAAGATTGCCCCTCGAATGTGCCTTTCAGACTTATTGCAAAAGTCAACATACCCTTCGGGTTTTCGAAAAGGACCACTTCGGGAAAATGAGGTGGACTTTCCCAAAGGGCAGATACCCTTTGAGTTTTTTGTCACGGGTCCTTCAAAAGGAAAGTACACTTCGAAACAACTACAGAGTACCCTTTTTCTCGTATTTCCTTCGAACAAATAGTTCGAAGAAATTCTGTCTTAAGCTTCTTCAAAGTATCCCCTCGAAATGGTCCTCTTTTCCTTCAAAAGGCATGTTTAAGCAAATCTCTAAATGATAAAGGTTGCAATTTTGAATTGTAGAGTCAAAATTGTCAACATTTTGGTGACTCAGCTGGGAAGCATCCCTGTTATGCTTGAGAACTCAGACCATAAATATGATATTGAACTCACAAAACAATGGTAAACCTGGTCCATGATTGCAAATCTCTTTTGACCAAACATGAAGTGACCTTCATCCTTCAAAATAGAAGGAAAACACAAAACGGGAAAGCAAACTAACAAAGCAAATGTGCAAACAAACACTTATTGGAACAAAACAGAATGCAACTACTATGCATGAACAACACTTGGAGGAAAACAAAACAACTATGTACATGGAGCTTTGCTCTTTAATAGCAATGTTTTAGATGTATCCCATTGACTGGGATTGGAAGCTCTTGACCATCCAACTTTGCAAGTTGGAAAGCATTGTGGGATTTGTAGCTGGAAATTGTGTATGAGCCACTCCAAAGAGAATCAAACTTAGTGTGCCTTTTTGGTTTAGCTCTATCCTCATCCCACTTAAGGACCAAATCTCCTTCCTTGAAACTTCGTAAAGAAGCTCCCTTGTCAAAAGTTCTCTTTCCTTGTGCTTGATGAATTTCTATGGCTAGCATGGACTGATTTCTTGTCTCTTCCAACTCCATAAGCTCAACATATCTAATCTCCATAGGCTCATTCTCCAACAACTCAAGCTGATGCATTAGTTCCCAAGTGGGAAATTCAAGAGAAATGGGTAATCTTGCTTCTTTACCATATACCAGCTTGTATGGAGAGTTTGCTATTGATATTTTGTAGGTGATCCTATCAGCCCATAGCGCTAACTTCAACTTGAGATGCCATGACCTCTGATTGTCTTCAATAGTCCTTATGATCCTCAAAAGGTTCTTATTCGTAGATTCAACAGGCCATTGCCTTGTGGATAATAGTTCGATGAAGTGTTGAGGTAAATTCCATGTTGGACAGCCCATTGGCTGATCCTAGATTTCACAAAAGCCATTGCATTATCAGAAATAATAGTAGAAGGAACTCCAAATCTAGCAAACAAACGTTCATAGAAATCAAGAACATTAGTTTCGTTTGCTTCTTTCAATGCTATTGCTTCTGTCCAACGTGTGAAGTAATCCGTAGCTGTTAGAATCCATTTATGTCCTGAACTTGAAGGAGGATTAATAAGGCCAATAAAGTTCAATCCCCATTGGACAAAGGGTTGATCCACCGCAATTGGCTAAAGAGGCAAGGCTACAAGCTTGACTTTTCTTACAAACATAGCACACTGTTTGCACTTTCTAACCCATGCATGGCAATCGCCAAATATACTAGGCCAATAGTACCCACCTCTCATGATCTTAAGAGCTGTAGTTCTTACGAAAAAATGTCCACCATGTCCATCATAAAGTTTCTCAAGCAATCTCTGAGTTTGGCTTGGCTCTATACATCTTAGTAACATGCCATTAATATCTTTTTTGAACAAAACACCATCAACAAACAAAAATGGAATTGATTGCAATTTGAAATATCTTCTCTTTGAAGCACTGAGATGAGAGGGATAAATACCAGCTTGGAGATAGCTTACCAAGTCATGAAACCAGCTGGAAGGTGAGGTATGACCAGTTGCAACCTCTTCATCATTTGACACCAAAACAAGCTCATTAGCCTATTGCAAGTCTTGTGCTAGATGCTCACACAATCCTTTGCCTCTAACCAATGTTGTGATTTTAATTTCCATGTCATATTCCATTACCTTCGTTATCCAACCAGCTCTCTTCTCATTTATATCCTTGTTCAAAAGAAACTCTTTGATGCTTGGATGGGCAACCATTAGGTGTAACTTATTGTTAGACAACAAATATTTAAATTTTTAAAGAGATCTTATGACTGAAAGTACATGCTTTTCAATAAAAGAATACCTTGTTTCATACCCTTCCAAGCCTTGGCTGTAGAAAGCTATTGGCCACTCCAAGGATTCATGATTCTGCTGCATAAAAATACCTGAGATGGTGTCCATGTTCGCATAAGTGTACAAAATGAAATATTTCGTGAAATCTGGATTTATAAGCGTAGGAGCACTAGCTATGGCCTTCTTAATATCCTCAAAACCTCTTATTCCTTCTTTGGATCCGCTGAAGTTTTGATTTTTCTTTAACATCGCTGTAAGTGGCTTAAGCTAAAATGGCAAAATCTGAAATGTATCTCCTTATGAAGTTGATTTTTCCAAAGAAGCTTTGCATAGCTTTTTTGTGCTTAGGCAAGGAAAGTGCAAGAATAGAGTCAATCCTTTCAGAATCTATGCTTAAACCATGTTTTAAAACATGTCCAAGAAGCTTACCTTCATGAACTGAAAAAACACATTTTTGGGGATTTAAAGATATCTCAAATTGCCTACACCTTTCAAACACTTGCTTGAGATAAACCATGTGATCTTCTGCATTTTTTGAAAACACTGTTATATCATCCAAATAAACAAGTACAAACCTGTTAAGAAGGCCTTGGAATGCCATATCCATGGCTCTTTGAAAGGTTGCTTCAGCAGTAGACAAATCGAATGGCATCTTTCTGTATGCAAATGTCCCCCACTTAGTTGTGAACGCTGTTTTAAATTGGTTTTTTTCTTTGACTAAAATTTGATTGTAGCCACTATATCCATCCAACAACGAAAACCTCTCCGAACCTGCAACAAGCTGTAAAATTTGTTCCATTGATGGCAATGGATAGTGATCTTTAAGTGAAGCTCTGTTCAAATCACGGAACTCAACATACAAACGAATCTCACCATTTTTATTTCATATCGGAACAGGATTTGCCATCCAAATTGAGTGCTTGATTGGAAATATAATCGCTGATTCTATGAGCTTGTGAAGCTCAGCTCTCATCAAAGGCTCAAGCTTTGGATTGATGGGCCTTTCTCTTTGTCTCATTGGTTTAGTTTCTTCTTCTAACTCAATAGTGTGTTGAGCCAAATTTGGATCAAAACTTTTGAGATCACTATACTGCCATGCAAATATATCAGCAAAACTTGTGCATAACTCAGTGAAAGCTTTCTTTTGTGGAGGAGTCAATACCTTGCCCAATTTCAAAACATTATTAACTGCAATCTCTACATTGGCATAGTGTTCTTCCTTTGTTGACAAGGATGACTTCTTTTTCCTTAGCTCATCGTCTCCATTGAAAATGTTCTCAAGTGTGACCAATCCTTTGGGCAGCTTATTCGTTTTTAATTTCACAATCTGATCACCATATTGTTGTAAGTGCGTTGACTGGTTTCTTGATGAAAACTCAGCGTCTTCTTGCAAGAATCTCATGATTTGATTGTCATCTTCGAAATCCTGCCAATTCTCATGATTATTTGGAACAGGTCGTACAACCTTTATATGTGATTGTTTTTTTTCATTTTTTACATCAATTAGAATACTAAATTGTGCCCCAACAATGACCAACCTATCAACATGTTTATTTTTATCTCTTGGTATTGCCTAAATGTTAAAAACCTGAAAATCTTCAAGTAAATTCCAAATTCTATGCTTGTAAGATTTAAGCAACAAATTTTTGCATACATTCAACCCTCTTACTTGGTGGACTACAAGCTCACTATCTTTAAAAACTTGCAAAGAATTGACTTTCATCTTCGTAGCCCACTGCAAACCGTGAACTAGTGCTTCATACTCAACAACATTGTTTGAACAACCAAACTAAAATTTAATAGAAGAGAAATACCTTTGTTTTGTTGGAGAAACCAACATCATTCCAGCTCCGGTTCCATGTTTATTCCTTGATCCATCAAAGTTCAATTGCCACAAACCTTTATTAGACTCATCTTTTTTTGACCATGGCTGGAATTGGTGCATCATTCTCATGAAGGCAATACACACCAAGACCTTCAATCGGCTTATAAGGATCATGTTCATGCAAAGTAGAAGCCCACTCATCAAGAAACAAATCTAGAACTCCATTTAAAGGTGATTCCTTTTCTACATCACTAATTTCTAGCACATCATCTGAGATGATACAGTGAGTATTCACAACACTTGGCGTATATGGCTCCATATGTAAACGTGCAATAGGTTCATAATGAATTGTTACCTTGGTACCATACCTGGTTCTGAATAGCAATATGTCCAATCAACTAATAAATATCTCCCAATTTTTGATGTGAAATCTCTTGAAAGACACAGCAAAGTAGGGAGGCAAGTCTATCACATCTTGCTGAATAGTAATATTGAGACATGCGTGTAATGTCAATTTCAGATCCTCGATGATGCCTACCGTCTTTGTTGGTGACCCATCCAATTGTAATAACACTTTAGTATTTGGCTCATACACAAGTCCAAGCTTGTCTGCAATCTGTGTAGGCATGACTGTATTACTAGATCCATTATCCACCATACAATTATGAACCAAAGTATCACCTACTATAAAAAAAAGGTAAAAAAGAGTTTTATTTGATTTTACCTCAGTTTTGTCCACCTTGGCCATCTTATTTGCTTGCTGTCCCTGTTGCTTAGTTCGCTGATCTGAATTAGCCAAGACAACCCTTTTTTCAACCGGTTTTGGAGACAATTCAACAGCTGAAAGCTCTTGGATGAGCTTATCCTTTTGTTTTGGAATGAAAAGAGAATCCTCCATGCTAATGCTGATGTTAGACTTTTTCATCTGATCTACTATACCGAAATGAGATCCACTAATCTTTCATTGTACTTTCTAAAGCACTGATTGTTCACAAACTAGAGGTAGTTGATGAACCTTATTAACCTCTGTATTTTGATTTTTCTATGATGTAGGGAAATCAAGTTGCTCTTTTGTACTCTTTGAAACAACCCTAGTAGTACTTGAAGCATTGGTCACCTCTTGAGCCTTTTCAATGGCTCTTCTTTTAGCTCTAGTTACAGTTGCAACTTGACCACTTGATTTGTTAGTTTGAACACCTTGAGTAAAAGCAACATGATCATTTCCTTGCTGATTTACATTAATGCCATCAGGTTGCCCTTGAACTTGATGAGTCTCTCCTTGTGATGCCAAATCTGTATCTTAGTACTGACCTCCTTGAAAAAAAAACTCTTCTTGTGTCATTTGTGGCATAGCGATGTTCTGTGATATTAAGGCTTGGTTTTGAGCATCATTGAGATTTGAGGGCTGCCAACTTGAATCTTGCATCATGTTGTTTTGAGGTGGGGTGGGAACAATGGCCTTTGAAGTGGAAGGAATATTAGGATCAAGAGCAGCATATCGCTTAACTGGAGTTGTGGCTCGTTGTGCTTGATATGGTGGTATATTCTCTTTGAAACCTTGATAAAGAGGCCTTTGATCTTTGAAGTGCTGATAGGTGTTCTGAGTTTGTTGTTGATAAGGTCTATTATATGAAACTGTTGCCTCTTGAGCTGTACTATTTCATTCTCAAAGCACTGTAGCAAATTTTTAAACTCTCTTATCTTACTAGCTTGACTAGTAGGGGCTGCAATTTGAGCTTGAGGTGGTGGAATAGGAGCCAAGGATGGAACTTGAGGAACTTGAGGGGCTAGTATAGAACTTATTTTTGGAAATATAGGCATTGGAGGTCTTGGAGAGAGCTTACCAGCTTGTATCAAACTATTTTCTGCTCTTATTATAATCTCATAAGCACCTGGGAAGGTAGTACCATCCATTGACTGTATCATCACATTAATGTTAGAATTAAGGGCTTTCAAATGGTATAGAAATGCATATTCAGAGGATAGCCTTACTAACACAGGTATTTTGGTCCATGTCTTTTGAAATCTGAGGTTAAAATCAGACATGAACTCATGAGGAGCTCTTGTTATGGCGGTCAATTGCTCAACTAAAAATAAGTGATCAGATTTGTCTACAAATTGTTTGACTAAGGCTGCACCTAATTCATTTTAGGTAGAGATGAAATTAAGTGGCAAATTTCTATACCATTGCAATGCTTTTCCTTTGAAGGAGGCAACCAACAATTTAATAGCAACATTATCCTCGACCACATTATGGACTGATTAGAGATTAGCAACATCTTGGATATGCTCAATAGGGGTTGTTTGATTTTCTCTCGAGAAGAATGAGATACTCTTGAGGGCAGACATTTGAATGTCATTAAACTGGGCTAAATTCAGTGGGCTACCTCTATTGAATGAAACAAACATTTGATTTTTGGGGGCCATTTGGATAGTGGGGATTGTAGTGCTTAGAACAATACGCTGACTAGGAGGCAATACTGTTTTTGAGGATATGGTTTTGCCCACCTAAATCTTGATCTTTTGTATGATAAAAATTTAAAAGGAGTACCTTTGGTTGTTGACCTTGTGGTAACCTTTGGCATGAACGAATTGCTTGAAAGATGCGATGAGCTCTGCAATTGGATGATATCTTCTTCTATTGCAAAATTTCTTCAGATATGCAAAGAATTTCTTCGTGGTCCCATCGAACGTGCCAAAAACTATTGTCAATCAGAACTGCACCCTTGTGAAGGTAGTTTTAAGCCTTCATAGTTTTCTGAAACATGAAAACAATCCTAGGTTGTGGGTGACCTAATCAGTGGATTGGATCTCTATATTATAAGGGCTAGCTCCCTGTGGTGTATCAATTAGGACCTTTGCTCTACGCTACAAACTGCCAAGAAAAGAGATAAAAACTTGAACGAAAATCCTAACTAATGATGGTGATACATCTGTATTTTTGATTGATCCACTCAATTAGAGTTCTTAAAACACTGATATAGACAAGAAGTCTGAACTTTCAACTCCAATTGACCAATATGTATAAATATTTCACCAAAAGGTTTGATCTAGTAACTAAAACTTGAGGGAAATGAAAGAATAGACTTGATTGAAGGCATTAATCAGCCACTTGCATCCACTAAAATTCTAGTCAAAAGACACTTAAACACAGAGCATGACTTGCATAATTTGATCAGCGAATAACTAGGTAAGAATTAAGATTTGACAAGGAAGAAAACTCTATCACTTAAGCAAATTGATGACATAAATACACTATACCAGTAGCTGGAATCTGAAAACAACAATCCTATTAATCTGAAAAAGGTTACAACTCAGTCTTTAGCAGAATGTTGTCTTGCCAAAAGAGGGATACAATTAAACGCTGAAAAACCAACTTATATAGAAAAATACACAACCACCAAAGAGGTTGGCGTTGAAAATAGAGAGGAAGTCAACTCTCACATTAACCAAGTCCAGTTTTTGTTATGCCAAGATAACAAAGCCTTCTAAATTTGTCTTTTCTTGTCTTTTGTCTTGCTTGAAAACTCTTTGGCGTTGAAAATGGACGGTGGGCCTATTTTGGACTAACATGTTCCATACATGGAAAGTTACACCAATCTCCAAATAAAGAACTCTGCTTGAACTGCTTGAAACAAGAGAACAATCTCATTTGCATGAAATCGACGCTAATGCTGAACTTAGAATTCCGTTTGAATTATTGGAACGTTGAAAGCTTTGGATTGCATGAAAACCAAGGAGAAGCATGATCTCGACAAACAGTCAACTGAAGCTTTGACCAACTGAAAGTAGCCTTTCACCGTTAAGTTCCTCGAGCCTTTCATGCATTCGAGTCTCTGTTCTAGAACCGAAAGAGTCGTGCATGTCTTGGACCAATTTGATTATTTTGTTCATTATTTGGCGTTCCTTTTGTTGTAGTCTCGGACTGTAGATCTTCCTATAGATGGAAAAAACGATATCTTTATTGGTCTTTGCATGTTCCTACATGTACCCTTCGGCATTCGTTTTCTGGTTTATTTGCTTTGTTTATTCTTGCAAACTTTTTCTCTGTCTATTTGTTTCGGGCTCCTCATGGCTTTTCTTTCTGTTTATTTCCTCGGACAAAAGTTCAAAGGAATTCTATTTCCATGGGCTTTCCGTTCATCCTTTCCTTCGGCTTATCTCTTTGTCCAAGTCTCTTGAAGGAATTCTTTTGGACAATTTGTCCGAAGGAATTCCTTCGGACTTTTGTCCATGACCTTTCTTTTGCCCCTTTGCAAATGTCTTATCCTTGTTTTAAAACTCCAGAAGGAATTCCTTTGGAACAATTGTTCACGTATTTCTCTTTTTCCCGCGGACAATTTGTCTGTGGAAATTCTCTCGGGCTTTAGACAAGTGTCATTCCAGCTCTCAGACAATTCCTTTGGACAAAAAATTCGAAGGAAATGTCCCTTTCAGACTTCTTGTAATTGCCTTCGTTCCTTGAAGTGCCCTTCGGGCTTGTTGTAAATGGTCTCTTCCGAAGGGTAATTCTTCGGCTTTTTTGTTTCGAACTTTCCCAAAGGGCACATACCTTTCGGGATTCTTGCAATGAACCTTCAAACTGTGCCTTTGAGCTTTCCCAAAGGGTACATACCCTTCGGGGTTTTTGTAATGTACCTTCTCAAAGGGCATATACCCTTCGAGATTCTTGTAATGGACCGTTTCCTTTCCTTTGGACAAAATGTTCGAAGGATTTGAACCTTTCTTTCTCGCAATCTTTGTTTCGAAGGAATTCTTTCGGACTTTTGTAAAATCCTTTTTCTTTTTGACATGCCCTTCGGGCTTATAAAAATGGTGGCATTCTTGTGATGAATTTTCCCAAAGGGTTGGTATCCTTCAGGATTCTTGTAATGTCCCTTCGGACTTTGGAGACTGCCCCTCGAAATGTGCCTTTTGGACTTATTGCAAAGGTCAACATACCCTTCGGGTTTTCGCAAAGGACCACTTCGGGAAAATGAGGTGAACTTTCTCGAAAGGCAGATACCCTTTGAGTTTCTTGTCTTGGGTCCTTCAAAAGGAAAGTACACTTCGAAACAACTACAGAGTACCTTTCTTCTTGTATTTTCTTCGGACAAAAAGTTCGAAGAAATTGTCTTAAGCTTCTTCAAAGTATCCCCTTGAAATGGTCCTCTTCCCCCTCTTCAAAAGGCATGTTTAAGCAAAGCTCTGAATGATAGAGGTTGCAATTTTGACCTGTAGGGTCAAAATTGTCAACAGTATGAACATATGCGTTGGAGTAAGGACACTAGCGTCAACGCCACTAGCGTCAACGCTAGTGTCCACTAAGATAGAAAGTTGTTGAAGTTCTGTATCTTACAATGAAGGATATATATATCAGGTTCTGAGTATATTGTGGGCTATAGGTCATATGGATAATCAGAATATCAAGGTCGAACTATAAGATAACCATTTAGGCACAATGAGATGATGAATGCAAGCCTTTTGGTTGCAAGGCAGGTCAATAACTGAAGGGTAGAGCCATAATTGATATTTGCCAAGTGTACAAGACTAGTTTAACATATAAATCCCGATTTGAGTATCTACAGAAACCATTCCATGTGTCTAAGTTAAATTCTTCTTCATGATTCTCATGTGAAGTGCAGTGGTTTTCGCACCATTTATTTACTAATAAAGAAACTTTCAGAAGAGCGAATGTAATCTTTTATCTGTAAGAGAATTGATTAGCTGCGTAGTATGAATAGACAAGGTTAAGTCAGTTATGTAATGCATCTGCATCTATTTTGCCTTATAAAATAGGGATGCTTAGATTGACTTGTACCTTGTATGGTGTTTGATCAAATGGCAGATGAGAATGAGGTGTTGGAAGGAGTCTGCTGCTTGAGAAGTAGCGAGAAATGATCAACGATACTTGCTTGTTCACATGCATGATGCTCTTTGAATTCTTTCCATTGTCTTTGCAATGCATCTTCTATCATCTTTTGGAACATTTCTGAAGTTGGCATCATTGACGATGTTTCCCATTTGAGGATGTGAGGGAAGGTATAATGAAGGGTCATGAGTCTCGAACCCTAACTTATTATAATTAGACCTCATATGAGTGGGCATACAAACAAAGATGGAGTTCAAATACAACATGATACCACTCGAGAATAATAGAAAATGTGTATGATCTGATACCACTTATTTGGGGCCTAGTAGGAGACCTAGTGGACAACCTACTTAAACAGGTTTAAGAGGGTTATGAATGGAAGTCTATTTATAAATGACAAAGAATATGGAAGTGCAATGTGTTCAAAGAACAAGGTAAGCAGGGAAGAGTGACAACCAATATAAAACTATAACAACAAGATTTTATTATGCTAAGTTCTGTACAATATCTGAGAGTTCAAATGTTGTCTGTTGTCCGTGTACTTCCTAACTTCATTCTTCTACATGCCTATCCTAAAAAAAATGGAAGTGTATATTATTATACAATGAAGCATCGGTTGAACCGTTACAATAGTTGGTAACAATTGCTTCATAACTGAAGAGTGTGGTGATGTCACTGGGTGTCGTTATTGATGAGTTGGGTGCTATAGTACTGACACTACATGAGCTATGCGGTAACGTAGGAATGGAATTGGATCTAACAAACTGGCATGTAGGTGTGGAACCTATTGCCCCAATTGCTGACGTTAATGCAACCCTGGATGTGCAACAACGAAAATTTTCAATAAGATCTAGTGACCTAGATCAGTCGCCCCTTCTTGAAGAGCAGTGGCCTCCATTGCATGCAATTGTGAAATTAAATTGGCAATCTGCCTTTTTGTAAACCGTTTTCTTTGGGATGGTACTTGACCTACTTTGACGATCCGAAAGAGGGATCTCTTGTTGACATGTTTGTTTGACCCAAGCGTCAATGACTTGATTCGATTCTGCTAGGACGCAGCAATCTGGATTGATCTCTGTTTGTTGAAGGGTCTTTGTAGTGTAAAGTATCCAATAAGGGTGGAAAGTAATGGCACAAGAGTTTTGCGTTGAAGACTAAATGCAACCCAAGGTAAGATGGAAGACTAAGTTTGAAAGTGTTATCTCCTATTTTCTTGGTGATGGAGTAGGGCCCGTACTGAAGTAGACGAAGCTTGTGGTAAGGCCCTGTCAGAATTTCCTTCTGCAAGTGTAGCCAGGCTTGATCACCAACCTGGAAGGTGTGCAATGTTTGATGCTTGTCATGGTGCTGCTTGGATTTCACATTATCTTGTTGTAGAATAGTTTGCACTTGTTGAATGTGCTGAATGTGCTCAATGAATTGAACAACTTTGCCAACTTCCTTGGCTGCCTTGGTAATTGCAATAGAGAAAGGCCCTTGGTCAATATACACAACCGTGAGTGCACTAAGTTAGATTCCACCGAAATTGCTCGGTCACAATACAAATCTACAGTTCATTGTCCATGCAAATACCACACAACACTAACTTCCACTCCTTGAGCTCTGCTACCTACTCGGTCACAATACAAATCTACAGTTCATTGTCCATGCAAATACCACACAACACTAACTTCCACTCCTTGAGCTCTGCTACCTACTATGCTAATGTTTACGTTGTTTTTAAACCTTTTGATAACATCCATGTGCTACAATCTTAATGCTATTCCTTGACAAGTCCCCTGAATTGCCAAAAAGGCCCACTGCCTTTTCCTTAGACAACAAGTCCACTCCAAAGAAAGATCCAAAGACAACTCCTTTGCCCCTAAATCCACCAAGGTGCCCATTCCTTGAATGCCGAGCGTAGTGCTTCAGTACTCAATTCGCCTCCACTTCCCAATGTCAGTATCAACTCTTTGCTATCACCAAGACTCCACTCCAACAACTTTCCTCTTTGCTGTTAGAATGCTTTGCTTATTTTTAGAAGGTTTAGAAGGCTTGAAAACATGTAGAATGCACATAATGTAGTCGGGGTACTCTTATTCCCCCCTATAGTCAGCATTGAGCGCCTCATTCTTTCCAAGTTGGTGTTCTGGTCCGGCTGCACTTGGGCAGAGATTTCACAACAAATAAAAATTTGAAGCCAATTAGATACAGGCCTTACAATATTTTTCAAGCAACTGGGCAAAATGCCATTTGCCGAGACCCTCCAGCTCTACTTGGCATCTATGATATTGCCAATGTGAGGCAGCCCAAGTTGAACAAGCCATCACATTTGCAGGAGGATATTTTCGTCACTCAATCCCAAGCCTGCTATATATTTTCAACAACCATTGGTTGGATACTTTGCTCGATGTTCGGACTTGCTACAATCACGAAATGAAAACCCCTACTTATCTTGTTGGCCAGAAAAGCACTCTGCCAACAAGGGATAGTGGTTGTTTGAGTCAGCTTTTGCGAAGAAGTTTCTTTATCTCATGTGGAAGTTTGGGACAACTTCCTCTCAGCAAGGAAGAAATGACAAGAATCGTTTTTTTAGTTATCTCCTTTCT
Source organism: Torreya grandis (assembly GCA_037957365.1). Lineage (NCBI taxonomy): Eukaryota > Viridiplantae > Streptophyta > Pinopsida > Cupressales > Taxaceae > Torreya > Torreya grandis. The sequence continues at coordinate 131,568 of JARHVA010006749.1, read as the reverse complement.
TGTAGTTAATCAACTTTAAATTTTTGTATGTACGCTTGGCCCAGTTCATTAGAGCCTCACTGACTGCATCGAAGTTGCACTGAGGTTGATTTTGCATGCGACTGGCCTTATGCAGCCAACATTCGTCATCATCCCTGTAAATCTATTTAACCCATGCCACTGAAGAGCGTACACCATCAGTTTTTGCAGGCTATTTTGCTTGTTTTCCTTGCTGTTTGTTTTTTGCCTGTTTTCCTTACTGTTCATAACTATTATTATCTCTGCTAATTTTCTGCCATCACTTTTTTGAGTTTATATCAAGGATATATTTTGACTAACTTAAACCAACCCAATCACCCTGAGTTTTCCAGTCTGCCAGCAGTTGGGAAAAAATTGTCCCTTCTGCTGATTCTTATGTATTTTTAGATTGCATGTCCATAGTTCTATTCAGCCATTGTGACCATTATTGTTTGTATTTTGGAGACTTTGCTTGTCTCAAGACGTGAAAATGAAAGATTTGCCTCATACAATTTCATATGGAGCTCAAAAGTGTTCCTGAAATAATACCATGAGAGCAATCTTACAACTTGGAAACAGAAATCAAAGCAAAATTATTTCAGTAAAGAAAAACTGGGGATCATTATAACCAACACAAATCCATTTACTCCCATAGATTTTGTTGTCTGCAAGCAGTCGGACAAAAATTAAAATTTCAAGGTCCAAGAGAAAGGGAGACTTGCATATAAACAATCAAATCTTCATTAGGAGACAGGATTCAAGTGGCCCAAGATTTTTAGACGCCCTTAAGTGGTCTCAAATGTCTATTGAATGAAAAACATGGATGGATATGGAAAATCATGAGATATTTTTCCATTTTTTGACCTTTTGACCACATTCTTTGTTGCTTTAGTGGTATTTTCACGAGTGGTAATAATTAATTTCTTGAGTTTGATTTGCTAAATGGTCCAGGATTTTGATTAAAAAATGATGCTAAGTATCATGCAATAAAAAAATTAAATCTTGAAACAGATTAAAAACATTGCTGGTACAGACATAACTTTATGGGTTTGAGATGAGGAGATTTGCTATGGTTTTTCCCTTCCATTAGTTGCATCATTTGCCTGTCATAAATTTCCTTTCAGTTAGTTTAACAGTTTATGCATTTCATTGTAAGAATCAATAGAAGTGCGTATTTGGAGCAGAAGGCGACAATATCCGCCTGGCAATTCATTTGGGGAAAATTGACTGTTAACTTTCCTGTAATGGTTTTCAGCAGGGGACATGAGTCTAGATGACGAGTTTGGTAGGTGAATGAGAAGTGTAGGTAGAGTTTGTTAACAAATAGGCAACACAAAAAATGAATGTCAATCAAATAATTTCACAAGTAGCATATTATATTACTCTATTAATGAATATATGGTACATCAATACAACCACCCATACTAATTTGGGTGTAACCACCCAAACCAATTCGGGGTCGACCACCCCAAGCAATTTGTGTGTGAACTCTTGAACCAACTCAGGTGTAACCCCCAACAATAACCACCCACTAACAATAGATTAAGGTGGTGGTAAATCTACAGTATAAACTATAGGACTTAGTATAGGCAACGCAAAAATGAATGACAACTAAATAATATCACAAGTGGCATATTGTATTATTCTATCAATGAATATAGTACATCAATACAACCATCCAAATTAATTGGGGTGTGACCATGCCAACCAATTCGTGTGTGACCTTTTGAACCAATTCAGGTGTAACCACCACCAATAACCAATAGATCTATAGGACCTAGGATTAAATAATATTTCTAACAAGCTCCCATGTAGTTTGCTGATCCGTCAGTCTCTGCAACTACTACAATGCAGGGGATGCGCTCAGAACACTGGCAACTGCAAATTATGATAAAATTACTTCTAGTGATCCATCTCCAACTTTGTAAGGAATCACACCCATTCATAGTGTGTCCCGATCAATCATTTGCCAAAAAGAGCAAAACCGGATCACTCAGGGTAACTCTCATGAGTAATCCAAACACCCCATAAATGGTGCTTCAGTTGCACTATGATACCCGACTTCCTCAATATTTGTCAAGATGTAAATGTGAACCACTCCCTATCCACAATGCTCGCAAACTCAAAAATGTAAGCACTTGTTGACACATCAAAAAACTACCCCTTTGGCAGAAAAATTGCACCGAAACTTTGAAATCTGATGAGCCAACTCCTCATGCATGGTCATTGAAAACCCCATAATCAACTCTCTCAACTATGCAGTGCCAATCTGGACAGTATGGAATTTCTAAAATCTGATGTGTCAGCTGCTGGTTTGAACATTACCCACTCAAAATTTGGATATCAAATTTTTTGAGACCTGTCACATGCCCTGTTCTCCATGCTGCAAATCAGGATCAACCTCTGTCCAATGCTATAATGAGTTGCAAAAGGCTGCAATCCGCAATACTTTAATCAAAGATGACCAATTCTCGGTGGCCAATAAGAGTAGTCTCTAGGTAACACATCTTGGATGACAACTCACAAATCTGAAATCGCTCAAAGAAAATAGGTAATGTGCCAAATCCACAACCAAGAGTCGACATCAAACATCCAATCACAAGTAGACAATCCCAACCTCAAACATCCAACCACAATGACAATTATCAAATCTCGAGCAACAAGATGCACATACAGGTGCTCTAATCCTCCACAAATAGGTACTCTGGCAACTACAAATCAAATATTGAAAATCCATCAGGTCCACAAGTAGACAGATCAGCATCTGGCGATTCAACAAAGTATCAACAACTATGAGTAATATCTGCAATCACCAGTCAATAAACAACCCAGGGCCACAATCATCCGCAAATCAACAATCAGTCAGGGAATCATATCCACACTAAATGAATCAATCAATAATGTCTTGTGCAAATCCACAAATCAAGTATTTGCTTGCAATCCACAATGATGAAATGTATCCACAAGTTGATATATCCAAATGCATTTTTGGAGTATCAGCACAATAGTATCAACTCACAATGCACAAGCTCTGTATCAACTCCCGATATCATTGAAATGTTCACTCTCGGGATAATGTCCACAAAGTTGGGATCCACAACATGAAATCGCTCAATATCATGAAACTTGAAATCTAACTCCTGATGTTCGCCCTGTTAGATGAGAGTGGAGAACCTTTATATATAACCCCCCTGAAAAGGAAGTAGTCTGAATCAAAGACCCAAATCATACTGGAACCTGTATAGAAAAAATGCACAACTCAATGATGACCTTTTGGGTTTTCATCACGAGTCTCCATTAAGCTGCCCTTTTGAGTTTTCAACTTAATGGTAAGAATCTGTAAGCCATCCTTTTAGGTTTTCAACTTACATCTCAAGTGCACAAATGTGGGCCTTCTGATCTGCCCTACCATAATCAACACGAAGAGGAAAAAGTCCAATCTCCGTAGCCTCAAATGCACAAAATCCTCCAATCAAAAATACATTAGTCATGGTGGTAGAAACCAACACAGGTAGAACCATGATCATCATGGGCTGCATACCCAACATCCTTAGCAGAAAAACAATCTTGCTTCTCAACAAACATATCACAACTCTCACCAAGAAGATATCATCTTTAGTGTCTTAATCAAAATGGACAACTTCGGGAAATGGATCAATATAGGTGTAAGCAATATCACAATCCTCAACAGGAAACTCTTAACTGATTGCAAAACATTTCAATGATTTCACGAACACCATCTAAACAAGAAGTGGGTGCACAAACTTCATCTTTGGGACTCTGGTCCAAATCATCATGACTAGACATACCATTATCATTATCAACATTGGATTGAATTTTCCTATAAGACTTGGACAAATGCGAATTTCAGATTGCCATCTGGAATGATTCATCTAGCCAAAATACACACGCCTCATGGGCTCAGTAGGTCGATCTTGCATATAACAATGCTCTATATGATTAGTGTTTTGGTCACATGATATACAAGGATGCAGGGCTAAACAATCACTGGAGGTATGATTGTGATGTCCACAGTGAGAACAAGTATGATGGCCTCTTGGAGCAGATGGTGAATTGGATGTAATAGGATATACAGCCTGACTCTCACATAGATAACCTCCAAAAACAAAGTGAATAGGCCTTAAATGTTTTAGAACATGAAAACCAATAAGACCAGTATATCCTAGACTGACACGATACTCATTGGGTTTCAATGTTTCCCATACTTGCACAGCAGGTGAAGGTTCCACAATAGGAATTTGAACAGGTGCATGATTCACAATGGGCTTAAACTCTTACAGTGGTTGGATCAACCTTATCTTTAGTTTTCTCAGTAACATGGGAGACAACAGGGTTAGACATGTTTTTGGTTGACAACAATAGTTTTAGGAGTAGACACGATTGTAGTATGTTTCTGCACAACATTTTGAACATTGACTGTTGGCTTGACATTAACTAGAGCTTTGGTTTGTTTCTCATCTAGTTAAATTTGTAACCTATCAAATTGATGCCTCATAAAACTAAATTTACTGCAGAATTGCATCTGGAAATATCTCCAACGCTCAGCTATGTGATCAGCATCTTTTTGGATTTGATTTTTAATGTGTAAAGATAAGATGCCGTATGCATGGAGAGTAGAACCCATGAGGCAAAACAAAATCAAAGACTGCTAAAGCAATGCAAAACGGGTTCGGGTTGGGTTCAACCGGTAATGCTAGGATAAAATGAGAATATAGCCTTTCTATATAATATTGAGTAGGCTTTAACAAGAGTATGCCAAACTACCAAGATTACATCCTTATGTCAGCAAAAATACACCTTTATTTCTCCGTTATAACAAAACAATGTGACACGTGATCAAATTCTCAGCATGCTTACAATAGGTTGCAAAAACAGCCAAACTAAGCTGTTAGGAGCTTCCAACACTAACACTAACTCTATAACAATGCTCAAAATTACCTTTCTATGAAAAAGGAGTGGTCATATGATAAGTTTGACTGTTGTATGAGAAAGTTGTGATGTTTTGTGCTTATGTTGGGCAGTTTTTATCCCTCACCAGAACAAATTCTGGTTTCCGTCTGAGTTTTCAAATTTAAAAACTGAAATTGAACATTTTGGAGCCCATCATGTAACCACTCATTGGAAAGCTAGCAGTTTAGTTTCTGGAAAAAATGATTTAAAAAAAATATATTCAGGTATACAAAAGTTATGGCAGAAATCTGAAAAAAAATCAGTTTGTCAAGTTTGCAAAAACTTTTTTTTTTCATTTTTTGGACTGGAGGGGCCTTGAACTTGGAACCTCTGGAAAACTAATGGATCTCTTCTACCAAAACTAATTTGCCATTTCACCTATGTGCAAGTTTGAGGTTGAAATAGGCTTATGTAATTTTCTTACAAAGTTTGAGACTTCCTGGTGGGTTTTTAACACATGACCTCTAGGTGAGAATGCTTTTAGCCAATAAAAGCAATCTGCCAGTCCTCCTATGCAACTGTTTGCGATAGCTAATGTCAAACTTGTATTAACCCTTATCAAAATGACCCGAGCTTAAAAAAAATAATATAAAGGGTTTTACTTTTTATGCATACTTGGCAAACATTTGTGCAAATAAAACAACAGTGTATTTGCCGTACCTTCTTTTCACACTTAGGCCACATCAGATAGGTGGCCTCCACTTCTGTTCCTCAAAAAAAATCTAACGCCTTTTTTCCTTAGTTGATACTTCTTCAATTGCAGCAACGGATGCTTCCTTTTTGACACATTTTATTCATCTTCTCTCACAGAGCTTTGACTTGTGATATTTATTCAACAAAAATATTTTGGCAAATGCCTATCTTCTCTAATTGATTTTCAGCAATTTATTTATTGATCCGTCTCAAATCATCAAAAGCACATTCAAATCTTCCTTCTAATTATTCAATCTTTCATTTGGTTCCTCCACTTCACTTTTGGTGCTTCATTTCTCTTCACTTCAACATAAACTTTTTGCAATCAATTCCAATCAAACACAAGAAACATAACCGAGAGGAACAAGAAATGTGACTCAATTGCATTCAACTGCCGTGGTTCAAAGAAAACACCTCCAACACAAATGCAATGGAACATCTGAATTTTGCAGGCTGAAATGGCAGACCAGGCTTCAAACATTTTTGTAGATTGCCTCTCATGTCGCCTTAGTTTGAGCTGTTTTCGACCCTTGTTCATTTATCAAAACCCCATACTATAATATATCATTTCAAAGATCTCTTCAGCTTTCTTACAACAAAAATGCACTACAAACGGATTTCTCAGTCAAAAGATAAGCCCAAAATACTGACAGGTATCCTGGGTTGTTTTAATGGCAAAAACGATAATTGCAGCCAAGGACATTAGTGAATGGGGCTTAGAAATTGTTGAGCCAAAGATGAAAAAATAGAGCTATGAAGCCAAGTTAATGTCAGGGAAAGACAACCCAATATGCAAACTGACAAACAAAGGCCAAGAGCATGTTGCTCTAACACTGCACGTTAACAAATAGACAACACAAATGAATGGCAACCAAATAATTACACAAGCGGCATATTGTATTACTCTCTCAATGCTTATATGGTACATTAATGCAACCACCCGAGCCAATTCGGCTGTAACAACTTGAACCAATTAGGTTTAACACCAACAATAAACACCCACAGACAATAGATTAATAAGGTGTTAAATCTATAGTATAAACTATAGAACACAATATTCCTAACAAAGTTATCATACTATTTATTTTGCCAAGTTGTAGAAGATTTTTGTCAAAGAAAAATAATCAAATTCTATTCTTAAGAGAAATACTATTGAAATTCTTTTGGTTTTCCTTAACTTGAAAACTTTCAATCAGTATTTTCTATTAGTGTTCAATTATACTTCTTTTCATATAAAAAATGTTTTTGTTGTTTTCTATCATCTTTCGTAACTTTCAAATCTGTCATACTCGCTAACTTCGGTTAAAGGGAACATTTTTCGACGTCAACTAAAAAATGTAAATGTAGCCTGGATACAAAATACCGATAAATTTTGCTCCAAACTAATCTATCCTTTCTGTCATGCAAGTAACTTTCTGTTCTTTCAAGAATTGGCCATATTGCCTCTTGGATTAGTCCTTCAAAGGTCCCTTTCTTATCTCATGGATGCCTACTTCAACATTAATGTTTAAGTTGCTTTGCTTTTTGTTTTTCGTCAGGATTTCATGTCAAATTTTCTGAGTTCAGTGTTGTTTGAATAATGTGAACTAATGTTGTTCATTACTTGTCTCACAATGCTTGAGTAGGTTCAAGCAGCAAAACAGAGGTTCTCATCATTTGATGACATGCTTGAAAAATCAGAACAACCAGTCTTGGTCGATTTCTATGCAACCTGGTAAAAATGTTTGCTCTTCTCCTACTGATGTACAGATAAAGTTTTATTTATTTTTATTTTTTTCCTAACTTGCCTTTTGGTTATATGCATTAGAATTTATGGATTTTCTTGGTCCTGAAGTTGTTATAATCAAAGCTAGACCAATGCTAAGGAGTAATCTCTCTCCTCTCTCTCTCTGTATATCTGCTTTTGGCTTTTATACCTGCAGAGAAAGCAGATACATATTATTATCTTTTGCTTGGGCCTAGCATAGAGCCAAAAGCAAGTAGGTGGGCTCTGATTCCTCTCCCAGCTAAGTGTTTGGATAAAGCTTCAAGGTAAAAGAATCTTGACTATTATAATGATGATAGACAAGGTCAATGATTTCCAAATGTTTTTTGTTTCTATGTTTCTCAAAATCTCACTTAACCAAGAAAGAAAATTTGAAAAATGGGTAACGTGAGCATTAATATGGCATCACAACAAACCAACTAATGAATCTTATCCTATGATTTAAATTTTTTAAAGCAACTAATGGTTGTGACACAAATACGAGGACTATTAAAGAAATTCAGACAATTGTCTGTCTTCAGCATATCCTCCGCATAGGAAGTGGATTGTAATTTCAGTCTCATGAGGGCCCTTAGTCTAGTTATTTCAAGTAATCCTTGCAGAAGAATACATTGACACAGAATATTTTAGTGTTGTGCAGAAGGCGTAAGCACACAAAGAATGTGTAATCCCAACAGATAAAGAACATTCCTGAGACTGTAGATAATATTATTGGTAACCTCTTTATGCAATTTACTGAGAGAAGCTAGAATATATTAACAGGTGCAAATCTATTAAAAAACAAATATAAAACATTCTCACAGCTTGGCACTATTGTGTATAACAATGTCTGAAGAGGTAAAGGAGCATTTACGGAGCACAAATGTTGAATTTCTTTGAAAGGGCTTGCTATAAAACATCTGCTATCCCATTTAACATATTGAGAGTATTCCAAGAAACAATTTTTATTGTTGAAAACAAAGACAAAGGTTGAACCTGTGAATCAATGGTGTGGAGCAACTCTTTGTTCATCAGATTGATAGAAATGCAGAAACGATACTCAAAATAGGGTTTTATGGTTACCTCAATTTATACTAAAGGAGGGAGAGAAACTCTAATTACATTACATAGTCACTTAAGTAATCTCTGTTTACTCAAATATAGCACTAACCCCTAAATCTGATAACAAGAGCACACGTTTAGGAACAAAATGGTCCATAACATAATATACTAATATCAAGTTGTGTCTAGGTATGGCCCCAAAGCTAGTAAAAACTCCAAAGCTAAGTGCATTCAATCTAGAGTAGTACTAGGATGGGTGACTTTCTCAAGAAGTCCCAAGAGATAAATTTTTTGAGCTATATTGTTAGTACAAAGGAGATACATGGTGAGGATTGACCCAGTGACCACTAAATCATAAAACATAGCTCTAACCAACACACTAGGTTGTACAACTTAGCAATAAACACAAATGCAACTGGAGGTTATCGTTGTTAGTTGTTACTCCAAGCTCCTCAAATCTTTATTGTTATTTTCCTTTGTAGACAAAAGCGTTTTTCTCACACCAAAATGGCCAGCTGATTTTGGCTTGCACAAGTGTGCAACTGATAAAGCAACTTGTTGGAAAAGTAGTGGTCAAGGGCCTAGGAATCTTTGTAGTCCACATGAAATTCGGATTGTGTGAACAAAAAGAAATCCAACCTCACATATTCAACATTGGATAAGTTTTGTGACTGGTGGTTGGCTAAGCAATTAGCTATCTTGTTATCCTCATTCTTCTTGTGGTTTATCAATAAATGAAAGTACTGCAGGCAGGTCATCTATTTCATATGGTGGCATGTTCTCCATTATGCTCTTTGTTTATAAGATTTGAAGCTACTTATGATTTGACTGAATGATGGTTTCCTTTCCCAAGAGATAGTGTTGCCTTTGCTTCCCAACTTACACATTGGCATACAACTCTGTCATAGGTGGAGTAATTTTGCATAGTGTCACTGAATGTGTCGGAATGAAGTGCAACAAGATGTCCAAGTTGAGTAAGCATTTTGCGAAGCCCTTAGTGTGATGTGTTGGTCTCAATCTTGAAGGGGTGATGGATATCTAGCATGGCCAACACAGATTTAGAGCAGTAGAGCAAACGTTGCACTTTAAGATCACCAAATGCATGTTGTTTGCATGGGTGCTTGGTGGAATGTTGTCTTTATGCATATTTGGTTCAATGACCATTGGATGTGAGAGAAGCCTAACATAAGTCTTCAATAGATATTTGTAATGCCAAGGATACTCAGTGACTATGAGGTTGGATGTGCAAGGCCAATCCTTGATGACCTTGGTCTTTGCTAGAATCGACATGTGTACCTACAGGATCCAATGATGCAACCACTGTATTGGATCTGTGTTGCACCAAAGATACATTGGGCCTAAGTTTGCTTGCAACTTGTGTTGGTGGAGTTATCCAGTTTACTCATAACATGTCTTAGATGTTCTTCCCAAGTTGTGTTATAGTTTAGGACTTGATAGAATAGAATTTGACAAAGGAAGTAGTAAAGGGCTGAAGTATGTCAAACTCATTTGGTGCATGCAAGTGATCGGCGCATTAGTTAGGTCGATGAAATCGACTATACTCTTGCACAAACCCTTGTCTAAAAGGATATCTTCCAAATGTCTTCCATGGATGCAACATCTGGATGGTGTCTAGACTTGAGATCTATCATCGGGAAATATTGCACACCTCCGAGCTCATCCAGTTAGTCAATGTGCGGTAGGGTATACTTGTATTTCAAAGTGATCTTTTTGAGTGTGAAATAGTGGTTATTAAACATCGTTCTTTGGCCATATTTTCCCTTGGTCTATCAATTCTTGAATCTGCATCAGATTTTGTTGTTATCCCACAATGATTTGTGGAAAAAGCAGGTTGTTTGAAAGAGCTGGTCTTGGGTGAGATTGATCTGATGCTTGGTTAAGTGATGTGTTGGGGCACGTGGGCTCTTGCAAGATCTTGCCATACTACTATAACAATCTATCATGTTGTTTCTGTGCTGGGTTGTGCAGCTTAGACGACTAGAGGATTAGTATGTGCTGTTGTGCATGAGAGTGATTTTGTGCGTACTGTCAGAATTGGGTTTTCTTGTGCATGTGAGGGATTTCCTGCATTACTCTACGATATTAGATACTAGGCTTTGACAGACATTCTGGGATGTGGTAGATGTTACCATTGTTCGTGAAGGACCATTTTTTTTGCAATTTAGCCCTATATAATCTATCTAGATCATAGATGTATGGTCTCCTGAGTAGCATGTCAGAGACATTGATAGGTGCCACATTGCAAGCAACTCTAAGGTTCTAAATCCGCTTCAGTGGATAATGCACAATAAGGTTCTTCCGCCTCTTGCTATCAATGATGATGTCATGGAGAGGTTGTCCCTTGACCCTGTTGTTTTCCATGGACCAGCTAGGACTTGAACCTAGGACCTCCCATTTTGTATGTTGGGGTGCTCTACCATTGAGCTACCGACCCTTTTGTGATTGTGGCTTTTTGGTAGGCTCCTTGTTATGGTTCGGGTGTATCTTTTTTTCTCCAACACCCCCCTTTGAGCCAAACTTTGGTGCTAGGGGCTCCTAATTTGGCTTTGATACCATGTTATTTTCCATGAACCAACTAGGACTCAAGCCCAAGACCTCCCATTTGCATGATGGGGTGCTCTACGATTGAGTTACAAGCCCTTTTGTGACTGGGGCTTTTTGCTAGGCTCCTTGTTATGGTTCAGGTGTGGGTCATTTTCTCCAACAGACCCACCGGTTGATATGGAGCAAGCGTTACTTTGTGCCTTCTACATAAATTGGTGGGGCAGCTTTGAATTCTTGAGTAAGATTTGGCACAGGTTATATTATTTGCTTGACATCGACTTGACTTTGTGACATTTGTTGTGGCCGTGGGTGGTGGACTTGTGGTAGTCACACCACTTGTCACCTTGCTTTTGCTTTCCCTTGTCCTATGTTTGCACTTGAGGAGGTGCGTTTGGTTGCTTAAATGGTTGATGCTTATATGGAGGTCGGCCATTGTGTTGATGTTGCCGAGGCACAGGTGAACTCTGCATGTTTCCCGTAGGCTTGTTTTTGTGCGAGGGACTGGTTTGTGCCTTTTTGCTTGAGGTTGAACTTCTATTCAATCTTTGAGGCTTGTCTTTATGTTTGACCCAAGGTGGCAGCATCCCGGGATTCCATCTCTACCTAGATGCATTGATGTAACCCGATGATACATTTGACGACCTTGTTCTGCTTTGTGTCGCACACGTTCAAGCACGCAAGCATGGAGTGGAATTCATTAGTGTACTCATGCTCCGTTTGATCATTCCTTCTTGCATCTAGCAGGTTATACTCTTTCAGGAACTAGTCGCCGACTTTATTCCCACAAGAGAAGTACCGAAGGATACAACTTCACTGTTGCAAAGGTGGTTTTATCCTCATTGGTGAAGTGATCAACAAATAAACGAGATTCCAATTGTTGCAGCCAGTTTTCTGATGCCTTGACATTAATCTTGTCTTGAAACACTGGTATGCCTAGATTTACTTGCACTTTGAACGGCATATGACTCTGAAAGAAAAGATTTCCAAAGCTTGATGGGTTTGTCACTTTGTGGGTTCACAAGGACCTAATTAGAGCATAGTTTCTCGGAACTGGACAAAGAGGGTGGATCTCTGTTTCTCCAAAGCTTCTTCCACAATCTGTCAAATGTCTCTAGATTGCTTAGAGGCACATTGTGGAGATTTGACCATCTTCCTTGCATGCCCAATTGGCAAGTATCTAATTGATCTTTCTTGAACTCCCTCGTGCATGTATGGAGATCTCATTCAAGTGGACATTCAAGTGTTTTGATACCAATTGATCTGTGCCTTGACGAAGTGGTGTAGAGGACAACTTCAAAACCAGGACATTCTGAGGTTATGATGGGATTGTGGACATGCAGAATACAAATAGTATCAGAAATATTCGTAGACATTCCTAAACACATTAGGGTAACATAATAAGCTCTACTATTAATCTTAAATGGGATAAGCACAACAATAATACAAAGATGAGTGAGATTGAGGAATTTTGTGTGCTCTAGTCATGAGAACTATGGAGCTTTCTTGTGAATGCTTGATCTGCTAGGACCCTAAGAGTACTCTAATAATGCCAAGAGAGCGAAGATTAAAACCATGTTTCATATTTATACAAGTACATCAAGATTTTATTACAGGGACGATTTGTCTTCTCTAATGGTTCCTTGTGACAGCTCATCTTCTTGCCGTGCGGAGAACACAAGCTGACTTATGTCACACAGAGATTCCAGTAGTTACAAAATCAGTTCACTTCCCTTTATGCAAGGTTGGGAGAAAATGTGGCACTGTGTTGGAAGTATGTGCACGGATGTCGTCTAGCTCTAGAAACATGTCACACACAATCTTCCTCTTCTACGATTAGAAGTCGTCTAAGCAGACTTTCACCTAATGACTTGTCAAAGAGTAGGGATGGACACTCACATGACAACCTGGGATAATGTAGAAATGATTGGCGTGATGCCAACCATTTTAACAACTTGCCAACACTAGTCAGGAGAGTTGGGTGTCAATTGTGAAGATTTGGCTCTTGAATTGTGCAAAGTATTGTGATGCCACTTTTTTACATTGACCCAGCACAATCTTTAAAGAAGAAATAAAAAATCCTGAGTTTTGACCTTCAACCTGAAAGTGTTTGCTAGTGGACAACATATATGAGTTAAGCTTAAATGCACACACGTTATTGGCGATATTGACACTCTTTGGTACTTGATGCACACTCATACATAATTTATATTGTGAAAAGGAGCAGAATTTGATGGATCCTTGTTCTATTTGTAATTTATGATAGATTCTGCTCTCACTTCGAAGGACTTAAGGAAGTACAGAATAACAAATTAAAATAATTTAAGGACATCTTAATTAGTCTTAATTGTACAAAGACCCCATGAGTTGCTCCTGTGAGTTTAACCTATTGACTTCAGCAATTCTTTATTTTTATTATTATAATTATATATGTTGACAAATATCCAAATTCTGAACTTTTGAGAATTAGCCACACCTGCAGTCACAGACATGTTCACAAACCTAGTAACATAAATGGCATATGATTTAGAATGTTTTTGTGTCATTTGTTTTTTAATTTTCTTGTGAAACAAAATTGCTTTTACTAGGTTACAAAATATGATTGTCAAGAAATATCATGCACTACTTGATTAGATGACAAGGTCAAATTAGTTACCAGTCAGCATCCTATTGCCAAGTCAAAGTCAATTTGATTAGTTTAAACCATTTATTTCTCTTAGACGTTGTTACTAGTTTCAATTCCTAGCAAAAAGTATGGTTTGCTGTGAGCATTTACTTGCTTAACATTTTACTGATAGATGTTGCTTGCTCTTGCACGGACAGTGTAGCTCAAAATGATTGTGCCCTGGTCAAGCTAAGGATAAGTCTCATGTATTTAATTGTTTTTGTATATTCTAATTTCCTGCGATCAATTACATTAATATTTACTTTCCTTTGTGTGATTCATTAACCAATGTAAACCTTTGTTAGAAAAAGCAGCACAATTCAATATCATTCACGTTTTGGTTTAATCATTAAGTTGATTATTTTATCAAAAGTTCGAATACATTGACTGCTTTTTAAATTGTATGGTCTCTAACCCATTTGATGGCCCAATGATTGTCCATTTTTTTAAAGAGAAGATTAAATGGTGCAGCTTTTGGAACTCTGAGGGCATCTAGCGTTCCCTGTAATTTTACATCAAGGCATTTGTGCATGCATTTTGTCAATAATCATCAGTAATATGGGTTTGTTTAAGAAAACTATTTCTCAGCTATAGATTTCTGCATTTTAAAGGTGCGGTCCCTGTCAATACATGGTCCCTGTTTTGGAGGATGTCAGTCGTAGAATGAAAGATAAGATCCGTGTGGTAAGTTGATCCCTTAAAATATATATTTGTTCATGTGAATTTCCTCCAAATGTCATTTTCTGATGGATTAAGCTATTTGCAGGTCAAAATCGATACAGAGAAGTATCCAAGCATTGCCAGTCGATATGGTGTGCAGGCATTGCCTACTTTCATTCTATTCAGAAATGGGCAACCTTTTGATCGACTTGTGGGTCTCAACACCACTTCTTGTTGATTAATATGATTAATTTTGCATCGCATGATGTTGGTAATAGCTATAAGGTTTTGAAAGCTTCAGGCTACCTTCCTCTTATAAAAGGGACTGATTTTATCATATATTGATGCATGTAGGAAGGGGCTATACCTGCAGATCAATTAATCAGTCGGATTGAAAAGCTTCTTCAAGTAGCTAAATAGAACTCACTGGAATATGTCTTGAATATAAAGCTTATCCATTCCATTTGGTGTTCAAGGTCATCTTGTTGATGTAACATGAAAGTTTATTCTAAATTCCTTAAATATTTGCAATGCCAGCGATATTACGTTTTGCATGATTGAACAGAGAGATATACTATGAATTCTGATGGCATAGCCATATTAAGTCGTAAGTTTTGTCATATTATAAAAGCCTATACAGTAGCACGGTTGTATTCTTTAGTTGAGCCAACTGCCATTTCAGTCTTCAGTTTGTCATTTATTCTCATACATTTTTTTACTGCAGCTTGGTGCACTATGGGTCGTTTTTCACTTTACAGTTATGGTGATGCTCCATCCTATTATGACTTCGTGTATCCATATGGCGTGAGCTGCATCTTTGGCAAGTTGCACAACTTTTGCATCTGTTCATGTTTGTGCATGGTAATCTAAAAATATGTTATGACACAAATTCCCTCTCAAATTAAAAAGATACACATTGGAATGATGACTATTTGGCTCCCATTTTCCAGAAGCTTGAGGAACGAATGGATCATCTTAAGAGAAGATTATTTGTATGCTTCACAAACCGAATAGCAATTTAAATTTGTTCCAAATGTTTTGACATATACATGCCATAATATAATTATATTTTTTATGCAATCTAATTTCTAGTCATTGTATTAAAAAAACATTTTATTTCTAGTAAAATTATTTTTACATATTTGGGCCACAATCTTCTTGTCGATGATATAATGTTTTATTTAAGCTAATTCTTTGGTCATTACAAAGAGAAGGCTTTGCGTTCAGGGAAGAATCTATTTTTATTCAGGAATCTGTCTGCCATGCATCTTTTTCTTGCTTCATAAAATGCATGCTACATTACACCTTGAAACACGAACAATGCTAAAATAAAACAAATACTACACATAGGAACTATCTGATCACATATGGGCCTCCTTTCCTATCATAGACAAGACGGCCCATGGTGCGAGGGGTGTCACCCTACTAAGGTCACAAACATAAAATATGTGGTGGTAAATAAAATAAATTAGGGGGATTTCTGGAAGCTTGTGATTTCACATTTTTTGAACAATTTTTACTAGTGCTCCTGACATATTAGGTATAAGCCAACCCACTAGGGTCATACCTACCGGGAGTGTGCATCTTATCTAAATAGATTTGTGCCACACATTAAATCCATTATTATCGAAAAATAAAATAAAAGTAAAGATGATAACCTACCCAAGTTGCGAATTTGGTGTATTTGAAACTCAGAAATCAAGGGGCTTGTTCCCCGATTATTCATATATTTGTTTGATATTTATGGATAACCTACATTGAATTGTTCTCTCCAATGTTTTGTTTGAGCTAGCACAATCATTTTCAAATAAAAAAGTACACTCTCTCTTTCGGGCTTTGACCTTTGACCTTTGATCTTGTGACAACTCACAATTACATTAGGCCTTGTCAATCCACTAGCAAGATTTAAAATATGTGATGTTTGGAATTCATATATCGTTTCAAACAAGTCATTGGACCATACACTCCTTGTTGGATAAGCCACCATGAAAACAAGGATACTTATAAAAGAAGATTCATACATCGCGTAAAACCAATTCTGGAAACAGTTGATTTTTATTGTTGGGATAAGAGTAATTATAATCCTTTGCAAGCCATAAGATTTGAAGGCAGTTTTTGGATGTCAACTGGTTAGAAATATGGTGGTTCACATAAATTGTCTTTAAGTGATTACAGTTTGATAAAGCCAATTTGTAAATAATGGTTTCCACATATTTTGCATATGGGCTTTAGTGCTAACGATGGAGTTCCATTGCAATCCCCTAGATTAGAGGGCAATATTTGGATGCCAACTAATATGAATTATGTTAATCCACATATATAGTGTCATTGAATGTCATATTTTGACAATTATAATTTGTAAATTAGGGTTTCTACATATTCCACATGTGTTTTAGCTCTCACATTAGAGAAAGGGTTTATTGTAACTTCGACTTTAATTTATGGTGGTCCCTAACTGTCTAATTGCATTTTAAATAGACAGACCTATAGGATCACTTTGTAGAACTCGATGAAATTGTTTTTATTGATAACTAAAATTGTTTCTTGTGGTTAATAGTTTGCCACTCTAACCACGTATTCATGGTCCTATCTTACATATCATGCCAAATGTAGAACCTTCTTCTAGAGACTTTTTCCATTCAAAATTCAAGAGACTAAGCGCTAAGAAGCAAGACAAAAGATCTAGTAAGACCATTTTGTGAAGTCAACCATTACATGGTTGTAAAAACCCAAAATAAACTCTTAGGCCATTCAACATTCTCTTAGGATATGGTTTTGACATAGTGTCACTGACTAGTCAATTTAACTTTATTACCAAGCAATGTTGGGGGACACCTTGCAAAACTCATTAAGAAGGGAAATAGCCCTCCAAACCACTATTATTTCCCTTTGAGAGTCTTTAGGGCAAACCTGAAATTTACTTGAACCACCATAGTATAAGGAATGACTAGCCTAAACTTTCTAAGAATCCAAATGAGAGACCATCTATTCTAAGAGACTTACCATATGACATATTCTTGTTTTTAAAAAATCTCATTAACATTTAAAAAAAAAGAAGAGAACCATCTTACATTAGGCCACTTTACGATGGTAATCATATTATTAAAGATTTTATGCTTCCATAGTCCGCACTAGATTGAAAACAACAATTTCGTAAAAAAACCATGTAAAAAGAAATTTGATGATCAATGTTTTGGGGCATATGTGGCAGCGATGTGTCAGATGAACAATATTTATATTGATATCTAAGAACTCCTTACATGGAAAACATATTACAAATACATGGAGTTGAGTAAATAAAAACCCAAAAATGAAAGGAAAAATTAATTAAATGATCCCACTCTTGGGCACAACTAAAGAAGAGGATTCATGTATAGAACATCTCATTAGTAAGCTAAAACATTGAAAATCAAACAATAAACTAAATTAAATCACAGAAGAGGAATCATGTATAGAACATCTCATTAGTAAGCTAAAACATTGAAAATCAAATAATAAACTAAATTAAATTACAAACAAGGGACGGTTCCCCCATCTAATCCTATAGATGATAGACATCTAAGGTTGATTTAAGCTCAAGCCATCATTTCTATTCTAATTACCCATATCTTTTTTGATTCCCATTGCCACCCTAAGTTAACGCTTCAACTCATATTTCCCTCACAACAAATTTTAATTTTTTATGTAAATGTGTTGCTTGGTTGAAGATGAATGCTTTGCCATAAATGATTTTTCAACTGTATTTAACTATATATCCGCACAATGTTCTCCAACTCTTTTCTAGAAAGACATGCATTATTCATCGATATATGGTTGATTGCACAAGCAAGGTATGAGGTAGACCCAAATGTTTTGTTTGTGATCTAGATCCCATAATATTCGAGGGATGACACTCTAAATGGTTAGAATCTAGATTTGTTATATGTGGAAGTAGTATAAAACAACGATTCGAAAATGATAAACAACTTTTAGAGAGTGACACAGGAAAGATAATATAACTGGAACATACTTTTTAAATTAAAATGTGTGTTCTGTACAAGGCATCTCTCTAGGGAGATGTATGGTTACCTATCTTCCACTAGCTAGCTCTATGATATGATATGCTATATAAGTATCTAGATATGTATACACAATCATAAAATGCCACTAATGATAAATAAATCTTATGGAAGATGAATGGTTGCTCTTCCACACGAGTCTTCATATTTTGGTAGATGGGTTGAATGAGATAAGAATGTAATGATAGAATTTGTTCCACTAGTCGTTTCCCCTCTAGTCATATTATGGGCTTCGCCCCATTTAGGATGAAAGTGGCAATGTTATTGGAACTCCACGATATGATATGTTGTGAGCTATCCTTACTAGTTTATTATGTAGTTGTCTATGACCTTAATAGAGCCAATGGTGAAGACCACAAAATATTTGGTACATGTTTGGATGGTGTCACATCCGATATGCAAAGATTACCCAATGCCATTGGAAAATGCATAAGTGACATTTGATGGAGATGGATTCATGATTTTGGAGATACTACGAACCTATGGAGGTGGTACAAAAGTACCACAAACCATAAAACATGAGTCAAATTTACCGCAAGACATGAGAATGAGCGTGGCAGTATCATTGGAACTATATATGGAGAATCCACTTGGATCATTTGCCCCACCTTGAAAAGAAATGGTCTTGATTGTATTAAGTTTAGGAAGGAAGTGCAAAACCCTATCTTGTAGTTGAGCCTTGATGAACTATCTTACTTGGTGATACAGTTGGCTTGTTATGACAATTCTGTATAACGACATAAAACAATTATGTGCATGTATTGTTTATAGGATATGATTTGATTTTACCGCTTGAGGTTGTTTAGTTGCATATGGTGGAATTTTGAATGCAAAATATGCATGGCTATATGGCACAATCTACTTAAGAGTTGATGCGACATGACTAGAGCATAGAATCACTTAAGGAGCCATATATCTCTTACTACCTACCAATATGATATTGCGTCGTGGATTGGCTATATATACATCTTGATGATTATACATGTATAAATGCCCAAAGATAACATCATGCACATCAATTGGCACAACATTGCAAACATCAATTGACATAACATTACAAACAAGCTCCTCTCTAGAAGGATGGATATCATATGAGAATTGACATTGGCGAGTGATGTGTATACCTTTGGTGTTGCAGGTATTGAACCATCTCAAATTTTAAGGCTAAGGATGAGGCATGGTCGAAAAATTCACTTGAAATTTGCTTTAAGAATTTGGTTCTTCATCCTACTTCCATTGATTATAAAATATGGAGGTTTCTCTTTCACCCATGTCTGTGAATGGAATAGTCATTCTACATTGTCTTGCACCATTGGTATCACAGTTGCGGTGGCATATATGACATTTAGAGCATAGTCCACAAATTCTTAAGAGGGTTGGAATTTAGGATCCTTTATTTCTACCCAAACAAGCAACATTTTTTGAGCACAAGACATTGACATAAATGGTTTCTTATTTTATGTTTGTTTCACCATTTACTTGTCTTAGACTATTGCAACTTCTTGTTTAAATAAGATGACTTATTTGGTCTAGAAGATGTGTTTGGATTATCCTTCACCTTAGACTCTTCCTCATTGGTTGTCACATAAGAACATGATTCTCCTAAACTATTAACCCTTGCTAACTTTAGTTTGGACAAAATATATGGGCGTAGGTTGTTACGATACTTGAGAACTCTATGTTTCTCTAACTCAAATGAGCCTAGTATTGCATGCAAGTCATGGAAGGTATTAGTGTAGTCTTGGACAAATTGCTTATGTCTTTGGTGTAGTTGTTGCAACTGAATATATTGATCATCGTAGATGTATTATGGATAGTATTCATCTTTAAAAGATTCAAAGAAATTATCCCAAGTTTGTTCAAAGTCATATTCTGTCTGATTTTTCTCCTATAAAGCACAAGTTGAGATCACCTCTAGACAAGTGAACAAAATTTTAGAAGTTCAATATTGATCTTTATTTATCATAGAAGTCATTTATATGAATCTAAATTTGCTCAGATTCATATTTTGAATGGTCTTTCTCCCACAAAGCACAATCCTAACACCACCTCTTGACAAGTGAACAAAATTTTAGAAGTGCAATAGTGATCTTTTCTTCATCAGACAATACGTTCATATAATATCATGATTATAACTGATCTACCTTACCCTCATGCACAAGAACACATAATTTTACTCAAAAATTAGGAGGGGGTATACCCCAAAATATTAACTTGAGAATTAAGTTGATAGAACCAAGGATTTCAACAAATTTATTATATAAAATTTATTTTGTTGTTGAAGTGCCTTTGCAATTTTGTTATCAATCATCTCATGGATTGCATCATGTGAATTGTGTTATCTCCTCATTCGAGTTTTCTTTAATCAACATGAAATAAAATATGAGGGATCTCATGGTTTGATGCTGAGCTTTAAATACTCCAACCTTGTTCAATAGGACATATACTACCAAGTTGAACTGCTTTGATACCAATGATCTAGATCTCAAGTTATATCTTTGGGACAACACTTTAAACTATTAAAATTTATCTTATATGTGGAAGCAATATTAGTAAATGACTCAAAAATGATAAACAATATATAGTGATGTGTCGGTTCCTAAGATTTCACCTTTAACTTTGCAAGTCTCAAGGAATTGCCCCCAAAGTTTGGTTTACCTACAACCTATCTTTTTCTCTCTCTAATACTAAAGTAAGGTCCAATGAAGGAAGAAAATTGTTAAGATAATGGGGTTCACTCTCCTCACTTTTGGCTCTGCAAGAACATGGGGGGAATCCCTAATAACTCTTAAGGAAATATTGATGGAACATTTATCTGAATCATTCTCATATCTAGGATATAATCACAACCCAAAATGTCTATGTATCCTATTTGATTGTCTCTAAAACCATACACACATGCTTATTTTGTATTCTAGACCATAATTGTGCATAAAAATAAAGAAAGATAATATGCTAGATCCAAACATTACACTCCCACACACTTCATGCAATAATTAACTCTTCACAGATAGGGAAAGATCTACATGTTCTTTGTTGCTCAAAGATAATTCTCACAAGCATTTAGCACTATACAACAAAATTATTGTGAAAGGAAGAAAACATTTAAAAAGAATTGTGACCTAGCTTACCAAGACCGGTGTTATTACTCCATTGGGAAAACTTATTGTATGACCCATGACACACTTATAAATATTTTCAAGTACAAATCAAATCACAACTTTACACAAATTGTAATAAGATGATTTTTTTTATTAGAATAAGGAATTAATAGGTGTATTAACCCTAATTAAGATAAACTAATTTAAAATAAAGCAATGCTGTAAAATAACATGTGACAAACAAAATGAAAGCAAAGTACTAAAATCGACAAAGTGCAATTGAATGAAAGGAGACTAACTATGAACAAAAAAAAAGACTTAGATGTTTGATGTTTGTGATCTAACTATGCACTAGTTCCAAATGGTTGAAACTGATCAACATAGACTGAATCTACGAGTGCCACGACAACTGTGACTAAAACTGGTAAGGGATAAAATGTCCAAAAGGGGACAAAATTGACTGACACTATTGTCTTTTACTAGTCAATTTTTTCCTTGCTAAAAAATAAATAAATTAGGGCACGATCGTACATGGTTGTTCAAAAAACATATGTGCAAAAAATTGACCTTCAGACATGTGTAAATGACCTGTAAACGATGATTTCAAAGTTGAAACCCTAGTAAGATTTTTCAATGGATGAAAACTTACAAAGAGAAAGGGTGACTGTAATGGGTCGAGCTAACCCCAATCACCCTCATAATGATTGATCACTACCTAGGTACCCAATACTCTGAAGAGGGAAATCAAGCCCACATAGTTCTCCCACTTAGAGTGCTTTATGCAATTGAGTTCTTAATGATTGCATACATAGTAATCTGAGTACATGTATGCATCTAGAGATGGTTTGAATACTTGATAATACTTTACTAGACTTGGATAAAATAAAATCTTGCCTTGGCTAATGATTGCTTCAAATGATTAGAATCAGATTTGGAAAGAATAAAGAAACTTTGCTCAATGTGCAATAGTGTAAGTGTGCTTATCTATTGAAATTTCCAAGTGATAGAATATGTTACTTAGATGTGCCTTTATAGAAATACAAAAGGGAAAAACCTCACACTGCTTATCCTAAAAATACAAATCAATCTATAATGGAGGTTTAAATTTGAAAAGTAACTATTACTAAGGGAGTTTAGGATTGGCCCATAGGGGTCAAAACTGATTGCCACTATTGACCAATACTAGTTGATCTTGTCTTGAAGGGAAACCTGTGACAATTAGAATATAGGATGTCCGTACAGATGCTTAGAGGGGTTTTTACCAATTAATAACATTAATGTAGGTGTAAGATAAAAACTTAGAAAGGGATAGGTTTATGTATGTGCTTGGGATAGAGTGAGGTTTTGAAATGGGTCCTATTTTTACCAAATCTTGCACCCTAGAAGAAGTTGTTCAAGCTTCTTCCAGATTTGGGAAACATGGAAACATTTTCAGGTATGTGGGTGTACCTATATTGGAAATGAGCCTCTATATTTAAGGACTAGCTCTCTGAATATATTGTGTAGTGCTTATCACTTAAACTACCACTTACTTATGGAGAAAAGAGTTAGAATAATGCATAAATTGAACCTACTCTAAAGGAGGTGATGCACCAAAATGTATTCCATGTGACCATCATATTTATACCATGATGAAAAAAGGAATAAAAAGTAGTCTCTAAGTCTTAATGGGTTCTAACATGAGCATTTCAATATAGAGGTGAGATGTGAGCAGCAACACAAGGCAAATGAGCTAGAGAGTAGGTTGCACACTCCACAAACAATTATACACTTGAAAAAGATTTACACACTATACTACACTCTATATGACGTGTTAGACTAGGAACTCTTACTAAAACATGAAAGGATAAGGGAAGGAATGATAGACAATGATCACTTCTCATCATCATACATCACTTGCATACTTAAACAATTGTTCAAAACTCAAAAATAGACTTGCATTAATGTTCAAAGGCAAAATATGACATCAGTCCAGTAGGGATTCGCCATACATGGTGTGGTATCTTTACCAAGGTCAAAATGGAAGCTACTTATAGCATTTGAGAGAGAGAAGTGGGAAAAGGGAAGTCCCAAGGAGAATCAAATGAGTTCAACCTTATTTTAATTGTATTTACAACTGCCTCTACCAGTATGATTCTTTGGAACTTCCTAATTGATCCAAGTCATCTCAAGCAGTTACAACAGTTCATTATTCCTTTACTCATGCTCTATATGGTTGCAATGATGGGATAAAGTGGTTTCAATCTAAGTTTCATCATCAATGTAGTTAGAACAATCAGATCCATCTGTTATAAATTTATCCTAGTGCTAATTGCTCCAAATTGGTTTGTCATGGCATGCACAATGGAGAGAAGGGGTATTTTTCATGAAATTCGTCATGGAGATGAAACTATTTGGGTCTACATGTATGCTTTCATGGCATCCTTTGCAATTATAGCTCTTGTTCCGATTGGATCATGCTCGAACTTGCCCCCATGATCATAGGTCCACTATAGATGGAAAACCAATCTCAGACTATTGGTTTTCTTATAGTCATTATGTCAATGAGGACCTATAGACCACATAGCTTCATTCTTTGATTATAACAGGTCCAAATAGACCCATTATGCTACTACAAGAACTGAGGATTCATATATGCATGGACCCTTATTTAAAGAAAGCAAACATAGTCATAAAATGACAATGCAACCCTCAAATCTTTAAACTAGAGGTCCATATTCATAGTCATGGTGGTCCTTTATTCTCTTTGTACTTGATTACATCACTGTGTCTACTTCATGGCATTTGATCGAGCTCTAATGGCATATTGATGATCCCTAAAAGCTTTCCTTGGTTTGAATTTGGTCATGTGTTCGATATCCATGAAGTCCCCTAGCTTCTCAACCTTTAATTTCATTGGTCATTAGTATTTGACTCAACCTATTGACATATTGACCCATCTTGCACTATCAAGCCTACTTGGTACGAATGATCGTGAGTTATTGATCTTGCCCTTGACTTGTCAACTCTATCCAAACTTGTGCCACGTGTCAATAACACATTGATTTTAGGATCCTATTATTAGTCTGTCAGCTTTAGCACTTGTGCCATGTGGTGGCCTCTTGAGCTCCTTGACTGTTTGACTCATCTTACATTGTTGGATCAATATGTACGATGTAATGTAAATTGTTTGATCTATTGGGACCCACTATTTGAAAACCAATAGTTATTTTATGAGCTTAGATTTGGAATCTGTGCTCTCATCAAATGATTTTCATGTAACTATCATTGACGTTCGTGTAACCATCAAATTTAAGATCAAAATGGTTTGTTTTATTTGAGCTTTATTTTGACATTTGCGTGGACGTCTTACTCTACTGGTTCAACTTTGAGGCTTCATAACTTGAGCCAGAAAGCTCATGCAGACTTAAAAACTTATAGAGGATGATCCTAGAATGAAGAAATACCTGGTAATACAATCCCTTGGCTTGTGGGGATTATTGAATAAAGATAAAAAATGCACAAATGAGCTGGTTCATTCATTCTTGGATGACATCCTGGATGGCTTGGCTCCTGAGACTCAACAAGCTAGACTTTGAGGGCTTAGATATTGATATAGAAGAATCATCAAGTTATGAAACTTGTAGAGCATGATCTTGGCACTAAGTACATTGATCATGCATGGTCTGATGATCACATGAGGCTTTCTGAGCATATTTATAAATTTCAAAAGCAAGCTATTCCATTCTGGTTTCCATGTGAAGCCCTGATGATGGTCTAGCTTCACAAAGCTTGTTCATAAACTTTAGCAACTCCGAATGGACTCCTTGAGGCCATGTATGGACCCTTTCCATGATCCTAGTTTTCATTATTCACCATGAAGACCTACCACTTGCATATATGACTCTAAAAGGACCCCAAAGATATCAAATGACACAAGGATTAAACTAGACCATAACCAAGACTAGAATGACATATGAAATAACATCAAAAGAGATACAACATATATCATGACATTATAAAAAATCCCCTATACAAGATTCTAACTATAGGGGGTTGATTCATTTTGGCTTGAGGTAAAAATGGTCAACATTCTTGGTGATTTTCCAGGGGTGGCATGCTTGCTATGCCATGACCAGTTGCCTAATCCTATCCATTAGGCTATGGATTCACATGTACAATAGGTTTGACATACAAGTTACCTTAAAAAATACATAAAACACAAGGAAATAAAAATAATAAGCAATACACAAGACAAAAAACTAAGCAGAAAATACACATGTGCTTCATGAGCACTTATTGGAACACAACACAACAAGAAAGTAAACACACCTAATCTAATATTTATAAAACTGACCCTCAGTTCTCAATATCAAGGTTTTAAATGTATCCCATTCACAGGGATAGGTAATTATTCTCCATTCATTTTTGCTATCTAAAAAAAGTCACTTTGATTGCACTTGATGATGACATATGGTCCGTTCCATAAGGTATCAAATTTGGTATGTCTCCCTAGTTTTTCTCTATCTTCATTGCATTTCAATACTATGTCACCTTCTTGAAATGATCTTAGAGTTGCCTTCTTGTCAAAAGACCTCTTTATTAGTATTTGGTAATGCTCCATAACTTGATAAGCTTTATCTCTAGTCTCTTAAAACTCCATTAATTCTATCAATCTCACCTCCATTGGAGTGTTCTCAAATAACTCTAGTTGATGTGCTAAATCTAAGGCAAACAACTCTTGAGAGATAGACAACCTAGCTTCCCTTCCATAGATAAGCATTAAAGGAGAATTCCCTATTGACCTCTTGGGAGTTATCCTATCAGCCCATAAGGTTGTCTTCAATTTAGTGTGCCATGCTCTTTGGTTATGCTTCAAGGTTCTCTTGATGATCCTGATCAGATTATTGTTAGTAGATTCAACTAGCCCAATACCTTGAGGGTAATAGTTGGATGAAGTGATCAAGAATATGCCATTACTATTTGCCCAATCATCTATCTTATCACCCATAAAATCAAGAACAATATCTAAAATAATAGTAGGAGTGCCACGCCTTGTTATGATGCTCTCATAGAACCCCAATATATAATTCTCATTAGCTTCCTTTAATGTTACTGCTTCAAATCATCTTGTAAAATAGTCAGTTGTTGTGAGTATCTATTTATGACTGGCACTTGATGGGGGATTATCATGCTAATGAATTCAAGACCCCATTGCATTAAATGTTGATTAACTTGGATAGGCTTCAAAGGAAGGGTTGCAATATTCTACTTTCCTAAAAAGAAAACACATTATCTACACCTTCTCACCCAAGTACAACAATATTTGAAGAGGTTGGGCCAATAATAGCCATCCCTCAGGATCTTGGTAGCTGTGGTTCTTGGAGAGAAATGACCTCCTGTTGTCCCATCATGGAAATTCTCAAGTAACACTCCAAACTGGTCATTATCAATGCATCTCAATAGCACACCATTGATGTCCCTCTTAAAAATCACGCCATCCAAGACAAAAGGGAATAGATTGCAATCTAAAATATCTCCTTTGTGATCTACTCATATTATTAGGATACTCACTATTTTGAACAAATATGATCACATCCTGTGTCCAACTTTGTGGAGGCAATGAACCAACTGGTTGGGAACAATCATGATTGACTAGAGCCTCTTCTTTTGAATCATGAAGATTTGAAGCTAGATGTTCACAAAGGCCTTTATCCCTTACCAATTTTATCACTTTGATATCAATATCATACTCCACTACCTTAATGATCCACCTTGCCCTCTTTTCACTAAGATCTTTTCTCAAATGAAACTCTTTGGTGCTATGATGAGAGAACATAACATAAATCTTATTATTTGAAACCATATGTCTTAACTTATTTAGTATTGTTACAACAACAGGGACCTATTTCTCCACAAAGGTGTACTTGACTTCATAATCTTCTAAACCTTGACTAAAGAATGTAATTGGCTGCTCCACACCCTCATCATTATTTTGCATCAACATGGATGATATAGTATCAAGGTTAGCCAATGAATACAACATGAAGTCTTTAGTAAAATCAAGATTCATAAGAGTAGGAGCTTCTGTAATTGCTTTATTTATGGATTCAAACCTGATCTTACCCTCTTTGATCCAAGAAAAGACTTAGTTCTTCCTAAGCATAGCTATGATAGGTTTCACCAAAGATGCAAAACTAGGTATGAATCTCGTTAAATTTTTTATCTTGCCTAAGAAACTTTGAAGACACTTCTTATGCAAGGGCAATGATAATCCTAAAATAGCCTCTATTCTCTCAGGATCAATAGTCAAACCGTATTTGGAAATAATATGTCCTAAGAGCTTACCTTCATGAACATCAAAGATGCACTTCTTTGGATTAAGGGATACTGCATACTACCTGCATCTTTCAAACACTTGCCTCAAGTGTTGCATGTGTTCATTAGTATCTTTAGAAAACACTATTATATCATCTAGATAAAACAATAGCATCTCATTGATCAAACCTTTGAAGGTCATGTCCATTGCGATTTGAAATGTGGCACTAATATTGGACAAACCAAAGGGCATCTTCCTATAAGCAAAATTCCCCCATTTAGTAGTGAAGGCTGTCTTAAACTAATCATCTTCACCGACTAAAATTTGATTATAGCCTGAATATCCATCTACAAAATAAAAATGTTGAGAATTTGAAACCATTTGCAAAATATGATCCATTGAGGGTAGAGGATAATGATCTTTGAGTGACACTATATTAAGATCTCTAAAGTCCACACAAAGTATTATCTCCTTATTATTCTTTCTAATAGGCACAAGATTAGCTACCCATGTTGAATGCTTGATGGGAAATATTATCTCATATTCAAGGAGTTTGGTAAGTTCTACCCTCATGAGTTGATCAACCTTGGGGTTGATGGGTCTTTGCTTTTATCTAACCGGTTTAGCTCTAGCTTCCAAATCAATGGTATGGTGTGATAGGCTAGTTACAAATCCTTTGAGGTCATTATATTCCCAAGAAAATATATCATGAAACTCTCTACACAACTCAATGAATGATTGCTTCTCTAATGTAGAACATACCTTGCCTAGTTTGAGGAGTTTGTCCTTGAAGATCAAGGTCCTCTCATAATTATCCTCTTTTGTAGACATACTCACTTTCTCCTTCTTTTGATCATTCTTATTGAAGATAATTTATAAGGTTACCAAACCCTTAGGTATCTTATTGGTTCTTAGTTGAACAATTTGATCACCCAATTATTCTTGGAGCCTCCATTGATTCCTTGAAGAAAACTCAACCTCATTTTATAAGAAGCATGAAATGTGTTTGTCACTATCAAACACTTGCCAAGAAACTTCATTATTAGGTATAGAAGGTTTGATATTGATCTTAATATGACTCTTTTCCCTCCTCTTTTATGTTAGTTGGAGTATCAAATTGAGCTCCTATGGTAGCTAGTTTATCAACATGAATATTCTGCTCCCTTGGGATTGATTGAATGTTGAATGCATCAAAGTCTTTGAGAAAATCCCATACCCTTTGCCTATATGGATTAAGCAGAGGGTTTTTGGTAGCAACCACATTTCTCACCTGATTCACAACCAATTCACTATCTCCATATAGTTGCAAGTTCTCGATTCCTTTTTTCCTTGCCCATTGAAGGCCATGAATCAAACCTTCATACTCTACTACATTAAAAGTATAACTAAAATGAAATCTATATGAAGCATAATACTATTGTTTAAATGGGGAGACCAATATAACACCAACCATTGCACCAACTTTACTTTTTGAACCATCAAAAAACATCTTTCATAACTCATCATTTTCACCCTCTTCCTTGACAAGTAGAGGTGTCGGTACTCCTTCATGTATACAATATACTCCTAGATCAGTTTCCTCCATGAGAGCATAAGGATCATGCTCATAAGTGTTAGTGACATATTCATCAAGAAACAAATTTACAATGCCCTCAAGCTTGGAGGAAGTGCCATCATCTAGAATATAATCCTTTTCTTCATGAACAACACAATTCAAATTAGAACTTGTCTCAATGTAAGGTTCAATATGAAAAATTGTAAGGGGTTGTGTCCTAATTGTCACCTTGTACCCATACCTTGTCATGAAATACTAGTCACCTTAGAAATAACCATCTATGTTGGCTATGAAGTCCCTTGATAGGCAGATTGCAAAGTGGGTTGGCTAAATCAACCATAATTATGTCTTGCAAGATAGGAAAACTAGGACAACCATGAAAAAAAACCTTCAAGAATTTTATCAGTCCTACTATATTGGCAAGTGTACCATCTAATTTAATGAACCCTTTACTATGTTGGTCATATTTTAGGCCCAACTTATCAACTATAACTTTGGGCATGACAAAGGTAAAAGCTCGAATATTGACTATGCAATTATGTACCAACTTGTCACCTATAATGAGGGTGAGGTAAAATGGTGGAGATTTCTCAACCCTAGTGGATGGTTCAATAATTATATTAGGAGAATTTGAAATAGCAACATGGCCATGACTTTTATTTGAGGGTGAGACACTAGTAGGGATAATAGATAACTACTTTTATAGGAGTTCTTTTTGATCAGGCATATGAAGAACATCCCAAAGAGAAATGGATGCTTTAGTGTTCTTAAAAGAATATAAAATATTTAAAGAAGCCATACCTAATTTCTCTTGGGTTCTTGTAGGTAGATAATTACTTGGAACTTGAGGAACATGAGCTTACCTTATCATATTTTGACTTGGTGGAGTTGTAGAAGTTTTTGGAACTGTCACACTTGCAGCTATGTCTTGTTTCCTTACAAGAAGATTGCATGAGCCTATGGGTATGATAATACCACCTCCTAGATCCTTCCTCTTTCCCCTTGTATTTTTTGTGATAGAGGCTCCTTGATTTAACACAAAAGTGTCTTCAACTAGAAAATTGGTGAAGATCTCTCCTTGAGTTTGCCAATCCTTATTAACTTGCATCATGCCTTCATCTTCATTTTATAGGAAGGGAGTAACTACCCCTTGAGTCACCAGAGATTTTTATCCATTCTAATTGGCATCCATAAATTGGTCTTTCTACCAATCTTCTCCCTACACCAAATTACTATGAATTGGTACCATCTCCCTTACATTGGTGGTAGAGTTAGGATTGTTTGCATTAACAAGCCTATTGGTATTAGGCTGCCATTGGCCTCTTCCTCTTCCATATTGTTGACCATACTATTACTAATAGGGGTAAGGATTCTGATAGGCACCTTGTTGCATATTATCTTTCCTATTTTGAGACTCTAAGGCAAGGAACTTTACTTTCCAATCAACATTATTTTTTGTTTACCTAGGAGCCACCTTAGTTTTGGTATTGGCATTAGGAACTTGAGATACATCTGAAGTAATAGAAGAAGTATGATACAAAGGAGGCATATACACCTTAGGAGGCAATCTTTTATCTTGGATGAGACCATGTTCAGCTTTGATAGCAAGATCATATGCTTCAGGGAGAGTGGAATTTCCCATTGATTGAAACATGACAACAATTTTAGTCCCAATGGATTTCAAGTAAGTAGGGAACACAAAACTAGTAGGTGGTCTCATGGGAGGATGAAATATATGCCAAGTCTTCTGAAAACTTTCGTTGAAGTCATGCATTATTTTTTTAGACCCTCTTTTTATCACATTAAGATGATGTATGAGAGAAGCATGGTCACTTTCATTTCCAAATCTAGAAGTCAACAACACTCAAAACTCATCCCATGTTGTGATGCATACACCTTCTAGAGTCCTACACCAATCAAGATCATTCCCTTTGAGGGACATGACAAGGAGTCTAATGGCAATGTTCTCTTGAATAATATTATGGAAACTACAAAAGTTAGAAACATCTCTAATGTGCTCACTAGGTGTGACATGAGTCTCACTAGGTAGATGCTAATAAATACACAAGTGTTATATACTACTGAGTATCGATAGAGTAATCTATGTAAGCTAATATGTAATGTACAATAATATGATAACTAGAGTGTGTGGTGTAGGAATGACATAACCTAGATGGTGTAGTCATGTAAAAGATGCCCCTGGTGGGTATAAATATTGATGTATGTCTCTAATGTATGAATTAGGATGCCCCCTCAATGGGTAGAGTGAATAAATCAAGGATATGGATGTCACTACACACACTCAAAGAAGATCAAGTGAAACATGGTAATGTAGATAAATTGACAAACAATAGCATAGAATAACACAATGTAAGTCTATCATGGTAGTAGAAATGTAAAGCATGGTTGATGCATATAGTTGAAATGTTTTTAGTGTTTTAAGTTATTTGAATGTTTTTGTATTTTGACATTTTTGAATGTTTTTGGTATTTTTGAAATAAGTTATGTATAGTCAATCATAAGGAAACTATGTAAAAGAGATTGAAAAGAAGCTATTTACAAGAATTTAAAAAGAAGCTATGTATAAGAAAGATTGAGAATAAATGATACTAACCAATGAGTCTCATAAGAGACTCCCTATCATGGTATCCTGTATCAAGGAAAGGGATCATGTGTGATCATGAAGCATGATGGAAGAGCTGAGACTATGAATCTAAAAGTTGTGTATGCTGTAATTGCTCTAAAATATTTGTAGTGGAAACTAACTGTGGGTTCCCCTTATAACTCTGAGAAGTGGATGCAATTGTGGGGCTCTTAGGGACCCATCTAGTAGTAGAAGTTATCTAAACATGTGCTCTGTGTCTAGAGGCATGAGACCTTAATGATACTACCCTAGGTGTGAAAACTATAGTTGGAAACTATCTATAATTCTAAAACTATAGTTGCTCTAAAAGAGGCCTCTGTGGAAGTGTATGAACGCTTTGTGCTAGTGAGGGAGGCCTATACTATGTTTGAATTTGAACTAAAGGAAGAACTATAACTAGTAGAGGAGCTGAAAGTAGTAGATGGATTTGAAGTGGGGAGTGGTAACTCATATAGAGCTCCACTAACTAAAACAACCTAATTAACATGAATGAATTTCATGCATCTATGAATTTTAGAAGGTACTTCACAAAGTTTTTGAATTCATGGTCGACCAAGCAACATATCAAAGAATCCTACATTGGAAACAATATTAAATGGTGTGGCCACATGTGTTACACCAACCTATAGAGGAAGTACAATCTCACCCAATGAACTCTGCATGTGCCCATTGAATCCATTGATAACTATGTTAGTCGGGGTAATATCCTACTCTGAACATCCCAAATACTACAGTAATGCCATTGTACACATAGTCACACTGGATCCATTATCTATGAGAAAACTATGAATGGGATGATTATTAATGTAACATCTAATAGAGTGCATGGTAATTCAAATCATCCTCAACTATCTCCTACTCTGAGAAGGAGATCAAAGGTCTAGCTGGAACTCTAGAATTATACACACCAATCATGTTTTTCAAAGGATGTGACTTAGTTGAAGGTGCCTGGTATGTAGATGGTGGAGGGTGTGCATGATATGTATGGTGAAAACCTGATGTGTCCCCTGTCTCTTATTTAGAATGTTGTGGGAAAGGATATGAGAAATTTTTTAAAGCTTTATCCTATGTTTGCTTTCCTTGAGGAGGCTCAACTAAAGTGCCAAGATCAATAAGGTTTCCATCTATCAAGTCCTATATCTTGTGTTTCAAACTGGTGCATCTATTTTTAGTGTGGCTTGGTGCCCTGTAAAAGTTGAAAAATGTATTATAATCATATCCATATGGAAGAGGATTTATTGGATCAACTTCCCAAATAGGAGGAAGAGATATGACATTACATTTCAATAGCTACTGCAAGACTCTGGCTAAAGATATTGGTAGATTGGTAAATGCTCACCGAGGAGGTGCTGATAAAACCACTTGTTGATGGGGCTCTGAAGCTGCATTAGCTATAGGTTGATTTTGACTTTTGTTATCATTAACATTTACTTTATATGGGGCTTTACTGTTACTCTTGTTTTTTATTTCTGATATGCTTATGTACTTGATTTTTCCCATTGAAATTAATTTGACTTCCCTTTCCTTTAGTGTGTGACATAACTCAGTAAAGGAAGAGAACCTTTTAAAAACTATTGACTCATGCAAATCTAGCAAAAGAATCTATTTGAAGAGGTCCTATAATTTTTAATTGAACATGGGGCTAGTCATTTTAGCCAAGATAGTCTTATATATAAGAACATAATCTATGAGATGCTCAATTGACCTTTATATCTGATGTGTAACGTGGGCATAAGAAACCTTGTCACCTATGTTAATGCTAAAATGAGATAAGACCATATCATCTAAAGGATTGAATGTATTGACCAACTGATTTGATAGACTATAGAACCATTGTAAATCATAATCCTTTAGATTCCATGGAAATAGCTTGGTTAGTAACTAGTCATTTGGGACATAGATCAGGCATGCTACATGAAAATATCTCAAGTGTGTCTCTAGATCACCCTTGACAAAATATAGAGTAAGCTTGGGTTGGACAAAACTTGGTGGGAAAGGGTGTAGAAGCAATATGGCATGCCAATGGTATATGAAGTAGAGCAAAAGAATCCAAAACCTGTGTTGGTCTTGAGGTACCTTGCTCAAGATGTAGCACCTTGGATTGAAGAGATTTTATATCTTGCACAAGGGTAGCCACATCAAGAGATAAAGATGTACTAGCCAAATTTGGTGGTGCCACATATGAAGGTTGGGATGCTATAGGGGGTTGTTGAGACATAGTTGCCCCCATAGTGTCATTTGTAACTAGTTATTCTAAAGGAATGGAAGACTCAACTTGGTTAGCCTTTTTAATTTACATGATAGATTGTAAGATAAGGGCATGATCTCAGGGTTGTTCTTTGAGTCTCTCTCTAAAAATTTGTAGAATCAAATCTTTGTTGATGACCACATTATTGTCAATGATAGGTGGAAGTGGATCAAGAGCCCAATGTGGTGGGTCATGAACATCAATGTGTATTATTATTGTTATTCTCATATTGCTCATTGTCAAAATTATCCTCATGGAAATTAATGTAATCTAGATGTGTAGGATCTATATCAAGAAGCTGAGCTAGTTGTTTATCCATGGTATATGGATGGGTTAGAGGAATCTAAGTTAATTTAGGAGGGTTTCCACTAAGTCTTGCACTTTATCTCAAAGGAAGAGATGCAAGGAGCTTAGATGGCATAAATAAAACAAATTGAAAAATGAAAAAGAATATTAAATAAATATAATATAAATAATGAACTTGAATATGCATAAAAAAGGATACGAAGTTCACAAACATGTAAGGTGATACCTCAAGAACAAAGGGACCTAGTAAATTCAACTAGGGTTTGAATGAAATAATTTTAAAAATTACTAAGGTAAATTTAAAAATTAAATATGAAATTTTGATTTAAATATGCATGAAAAAAAATCAAAAAAATACTGGAAAAATTAGTAATGAATTTTCCCTAGGGTTTCTAGGGTTTTTATGTGCAAACAAAGTCAGGTTCACCAAATAATTTAACTGTTTTGAGAATATTGGAGTTTTATTCATATTTTAGTTAAGGGTATGGATTAATAAATAAATAAATAAATAATATTGTAATAATTAAAATCCTAATTTGTATAATTTATGTATCTTTTTTACCTTTCTAATAATAACAATAAATTAGGATAAATAATAACTTATCTAGAAACAGGCTAAGACAATTGAGACAGGGTCTGAAACTATTATGCAGGACTAATATAGTGTTTCAAATTAGAATATATATTTAATATGGTGAAAGGAAAAGACCACCAAAAATTGGACACTTTGGGGTTTAATGCTATTGCCCACTCCTATTGCTGTTGTCCAAATTGGTCATAAAGACCTGAACTTTCTAGGTTCTTTGCACTGTTCTTGTGTGACCATGCCTATGAAATCTTGAGTGATGAATGTCGACAGAGCTCGCTGTAGATATGATTTAATATTCAAATCCTAACCCTCCATCCTGATTGATGAATGAGTTTTGAATCACTTGAAAAGGGGGGGTTAGAGTGTGCAAGATGCACTAAACATGTGATCCACACCCCTTGTGTGGGCACGCTTCCTACATACCAATACTTTGAAGAGGGATCAATCCATATGTAGTTCTTCCACCTAATGTGCTTTGTGAAATAATGTGATGCAAATGAAATAATTCCAAATTGATAGTGATTGAGGTGGCTAGGGATTGGTATGAGAATTTGAATATGTTTACAGCTGTGTTGGGTGACTATGTAAAGAATAGGGAAGTTTGCCTTAGTAGTTTAGTTGTATTCTTGCTTGCTTTGTAAGATTTGTCACCTCCCTCTGTAAATGATCTTTGGATGGGATTTTATAGGGAATTATTGATCATGGGTTAGATGTATTCATGCTAGGCCAACATAATGAAGGATAAGAATCAGATGAAGATAATTATTTGGGCTCAAATTGAAAAAGGATAGGAGTGTCAAAAATGGGACAACCTAAGGTCTAGTGCTATAGTCCAAGTATAACACTCGTATCCTATAGGCTCAGGACCTAGGGGGATAGGATTGGCTTGGGAATCAGAGTCTAGCTGAATTGAAATCGGGGCTTAAAAGGTTTCAAATGACTGATAATGAGCAAAAAGGGGTCTAGAAGGGTCATAAGAGCATGCAAGAAATACCTATGGTTTGAGTGTCACAAGCCACACTCAAACTACTAATTTAGACATTTTATATGACTACATTAACTAGGTTAGTAATGCCATGAGTAATAATATTCCTAAAATATTAATTTGAGGCATAATTGGTAAACAAAAGGTTAGATGGGTAGAATAGTTGTTGGTAAGTAGCTGATCATGGGGGAAGAATGACCTTATTTAGGAGGATTAGTGGTCACCCCTTAAATCATAGAGGATTGGTTACTCTATAAGTCTTGAATGTAACCCACCAAAATTGAGATGAGTTATTTGGGGAAGAATTAGTGGTGGTTATGGTGACCTCTTTGGTGGTAAGTTAAAGACGTATGATTTAATGACCACAAATAAATTGGTTTAGGTTAAAGTAATTTGGAGGACTTGTTTTGTGTTTATCACATGGGCTAGTGATGTTTTTGTTGGTAGTGTGGGGATGCAAATACACCTATAGTCTACTTAGCCCATATTACAGATTCTATCAATGTACTTATTAGTTGAAAATTTTGTCAAATGGGCAAATACTTGATTTTGATCAATAGTGTCAGGACAAAGTCCTTCAACTATTAGTAGGGGGAGATACCTTAATTGAAAACATAAGGAAAGTGGGAAATAAAGCTATTTACAAAAAAAAATAAAAAATTCTATGGGGATTGTAATTTTAACCATAGAGTACAAAAATGTGGCATAATGGACATATAAAGAAAGAATGATGGAGAAGATAAATATATATAAAGAAAAAAGATAAGAAAATGATAAATCTAGGTAGCCAAACACAAAAACTCACTAGAATAATCTAGAAATGGGGATTTTTAGCATAGGAAACCTTTATCATATAAATGGTATGAGAGAAACATATTCTAAACATGAGAGAAAAATACATATGTAAAAGAGATTGGATAGCACTGAAAACAAAGAAAAACAACAACCATGTATTCCTCGATAAAAATAGATGAAATTTTTATTTTTAATCCCGTCAATATTTCACCATAATGGAAATTCCTAATTTAGATTCAAAGGATTTCTACAATGAAAATTTCATGTACATTGACTATCTAACAATGCAACTTAGTAATATTTGAAAGAAGAAGAATTAAAAAAAATAACATAAACACATACATTATCTATTCAAAAATATTTTTGGCACAAAGTATGAAAAAAATATCTTTGTATTGATTCTTCTATGAGTTGAAAATAAAATCTCTTCCTTATCCTTTTGCCAAAATTTGCT
Organism: Torreya grandis; assembly: GCA_037957365.1. Lineage (NCBI taxonomy): Eukaryota > Viridiplantae > Streptophyta > Pinopsida > Cupressales > Taxaceae > Torreya > Torreya grandis. Next base: position 94,181 of record JARHVA010006749.1, on the reverse strand, counting down.
TAAGTGTCAAAAATCCATTAAAATAGCTTGCATAGGTATCAAAGTCAATTAAAGGATTTGGGTTCTTCCCATATAGGTCCTGAGATCAATTCTTATTTCTTGTGTTACCCTAGAGTATGGGCTTATGTGGGCTCATTTGCATTCCCTAGGGATTTATAGTGGCTCCCGTCTGCTAGTCATAAGGTTCGTTAGTCATGGGAAGTTATTTCCAAAACCCTAGGACATAAAAAAATTCCATTTAAATGAGTTCAAAACTCATATTTATAAGTTACAATGGGTGGTTATACTACATGAGCACCCTTTTTGAAATTTTGATTACCTACAAAAACATGTTGGCAAAAAAGTACAACTTAAAAGTTGCAAAAGTGTGTTGACAAATTTACATGACTTTAAATAGTGACTCAACATTTTTGCACAACTTGGAATTTGAAAAAATAACTTAGAAAATTTGTATGATTTACAATATGCAAAAATTCTATTACAAAAATACGTAACTTGAAATTGTGAAAATGAATTTGACAATTTACAAATGTCAGAGTTAGAATTTTTTTACAACTATCTATTTATCTTCTTAGTTAAGCACAATCTGGACCTCTTATTTTTGTTCTTCATCTTATTTCATATTTTTTAATATTCATCAAATATATTCACGTTTTCTTCGACTTTATTTTTGTTAGGGATTTTTGAATGAATGAAATGAATTTATGCATCACAGTGGAGATCAACCATTTGGTGTGAATTCAACTGAAGTCTTTTTAGAATTTTATCAAAATTATCATGGATATTTTGATATCTATTTTTTTTAGATTGACTCGTAATTAACATAAATTTTGGAGTCATCTCTTTTTAAAATAATTATTTGAACTCATCTATAATTGTTTATTCTAAAACCACTTTTTTATCATCATCCAAAAATGAATAAGGAAGTTTCTCAATTTATTTGTTATTTCCATTATTACGTCAACTGCAAATAATTAGGATTCTCTAATTTTTTTCATACATTCTTCCATGATGTGGGATAAAAAATTATCATCACTTAGGCATTCTAAGGGATTTGAAATATATTCTTGATTTATAACTCCTATAATGAGATCCTCTAGGTAAGTATATGAAAAATATTCTAAATTTGGTATCATTTGATTCCATTTACTTCCTTCAATTGCATATTTGTCTTCAGTTCATTTTACAATATCATATTTAGACTGAATCTCAACATAGATATTCATGGTTGTGTTTATTATTTTAGTCCCTTATTGGATAAGTTTATAAAACCATTATTTTGTTTCTCTTCTGATGTGTCCAATTTCCTCAGTTGTATTCATTATCTCATAATCTGAAATATGATGAAGAATAGATATATAATATTGAGTTAGATTTATAAAATTTTAAACAACTGATGTGAGTTGTTGAACTTTATCTTTTAGTTGTTATTTGGTGGATTTTTCTTTGTCCATATTTTTTAAGAGATTACCAATTACAGACTGTACATTTTATTTAACTCCTCTTTTATCTTTCACAAAATGTACTTTTGATAAATGATAGTCAGTGGCACTGATGCCACCTTTGTCTTTTTTAGTAGGAGGGACTATCACCTCAACATATATTTCTCCTTTTTCATCTATAATTATTCTAGAAACCATTTTAGGTTTCTTTACTACTTGTGTAGGAGTAGTTAGAACAATAAAATCAATTTCTTATGGTTTTACAACTTGATTTCTCTTTTTTACCACCTCATTCAACCAATTAGGAACCTCTATTCTAGGTGGTTGTTGTATAGCTATATGTTCTAAGTGATATTGAGTATCTAGAGAAGGGGGTGGAACTACCAAAGCTTGAGAATCTATAGGTTGAACATCACTTTGATCTTATTTAGGTAATTTAGTGGTAGTTTTTAGGGTTGAAATAGGGAGTAACTCATCTTATTGAGAAATAAGTGGAGTGGTAGGAGATGATTTAGGGAGCAACATAGAAGTATCTGTAGCCAAGAATTGCTGAATAGTATTTATTAACAAACTATGAGGATGAACAATACTAATAAGAGGAGTATCAAGTGCATCAAAAATATCAAGTGTAATTTAAGACCCTTCTCATAGCCTTTTGATTTTTAGGTGGAGTGGGTTATACACTTGAGTAGTCACTGGGACTACTTCAACTCTTTCTTCCAAAATTTATTATTTATCTTAAATTATTTCTCTCGTAGAAGATAGACCTAGCTCTAATTTCTATTAATGAAAACTAATCACTTCAATATATTTCATTGGTGGGGAAAAAACTACTTTATCTACACTGATGCCTTTATTCTTCAACGATATAAGTGTTTTATCCAACAATGTTTGAGTCCTACTTTAAAAAGATAAATTACAATTTATTCCAGTTGATAATTGGAAGATGTTTTGACTTTTTTTATCATCTTCATAATCCATCCAAAGATATTAAAAATGTGACACATGTTGATATGTGTAATTGAGAACATTCTCAATCATACATATAACATCAAAAGATGGTCTATTATTGAATGATCAGATAGTGACTCACATCATTTCTACATCAATATTTTTTTCCCTAGATAGTGAAGGACATGTATATCTACCTATGGTGATTGGAAAGCGTATTCTATATTTGTGTTTACTTAATAAAAAAATGTGTGTCTCAATCAATTTTCTTACCAATTTCATTAGGGACCATATATCATCCACGTACCTTTGGATCATTTATGAAACTATTTCACATTCATAAACCTTAAGGTATGTGAAGGTTCGGAACTAAATAAAGTAAGCTCCCCCATCTAGAAATTTCAATTGATGCTACAATTGATATTTTGATTTTGTAGGGATTAGGTTCAAACATATGAATGACATGTTACAAGAATGCATCATTGACTCTATATAAATGATGTGAACATTATTTTAGAGTAAGATGCAAGTAAAATTCATGGATTTTAGATGATGCCTTAGTACCCACTGTGTTTAGATTAAAGTAGATTATTGTATGAGAAATGAAATATATGAGATATGAATTCAGGTAGAACTTAGGTGCAGTGGTAAATTATATTAGTTGTTTATGTAGTGAATCAATAATTAAATGATCCTAATTGATATGTTGTTGATTCTTATGAATGATCCAAAAAAAAGAGTACATCCATGTTTAAAGTCTTTGGCAAAATGGTTACCAATAAATCTATTCAAGAACATAATTATATAATTGAATTCATTGATGAATTCAAATTTGGACAAGTTATTTGGTAACCATGTTGCTTGAATTTTTGGCTTTAGAATCCACTCCTTATTGACCCACTTAGAGTAAGAACTATTGTTAGCTTTGCAAAATTGTTTAGCAAAAGATAGGGTGATATCAAGAAATTATTCTCGATCAAGTAAATTCAACAAACTATCAATGTGTTCTGGTTGTATGTAAAATACACATTCCATATATGATTTTTTAACTTCCCTCTTTTTTTCGTCATAGTGTCTAGCCATGGTTAGGAATAATTCAAGATATTGGACTAAGATTGGGAAGGCTACTGCCTAAGTTAAACCATTATCATGAAGGATTTTCTCTTAGTTTTTTTATGCATTGTGTTGATTCTCTGCCAGAAGTATTCTTTGTCTATATACCCAAGATATGTATAGGTCACCTTATCAATATTAGAAACAAGACTTGAAATAGGAATAACTCCTTGAAATTTTTATCTCATATATGTCTTCATATTATTTAGTGGAGTCTCTCATGTATATTATGTAGAAATATAATGAAGATCTCCTTGAAACAATAATAAAGTCTTAGAGATTACTTAGTAAAGAGGCATTTTTAAGTGTGCCTGGATAGAGGGTAGATTCTATACGTATGCTGGGTAAGAGTTAGGAATATGTTGAGTGTTTGAAAGGTTTTGGATCTTTAGGTATGTTAGATAGAAGTTAGGAAACCGATGTATGTTTAAAAAAGTTTTGGGTTCCAGAACGTGTCAACACGAGGGTTAAAATAATAAAATGGGTTATAAAAACCTTAGATTTTGATAAGGGTCTAAACAATGATCAAGTTTTGAATGTGGTTTGAAAGAATTAGGAATCCCACAAAGGGTTTGAGTTGAGCTTGGGAACTTTAAAACTATTTGATCGAGATTTGAATCCTTGATTAAATTAGTTGAGGGTTTGTAGTTCTAAGACTGTAGTGGGTATATCAAAAGTATTTAATGATAAAATATGGAACAAACCCTTAATGTGTTATTAATGACTGAATTTATGCCATGTAACACAGTGAAATAAATCTCTAGATGTAAAATTATCATTAATTTAAGATTAACATGAACAAACTAAAGGAAAAACTTGCAAGAACAAAGATGTAAGTCATGGAAAGGGATGCAAAGAAGTTGAACCTGGAGGAAGGTAGAAGCAAGGTGAAGCAAAAATTATAAGAATAAAAATTATAGGAGGAGGATAAAACATTCATGTGTGTATGAGTAAATATCTATTTTATGGTGGGGATGTGATGTTTTTTGGGCATATATCAAGTCATGAGGGGTGTTGGATAAAGGCTCAAGATATGGTAGGTGTGTGAATAAGACCTAGGTTTTGGCATTGGTCTAGACAAGAGTCAAATTTTACATACGTGCTAAACAAGGCTTTGAACTCCACTTAATGATTGATAAGAGTTGGGAATCTATGACATGTTTTACATACCTTGGAAACCTAGGGGTGTTGGACATGGGGTCAAAACCCACCAAGGAAAAAAATAAGACTTGATAAAATTTTAATTTATTTCTAACCTTTCTAAGATTTTAATGATACTTAGATATTTTTAAAAAAGACTTACTTCATTTTTTGAATATGTTTGATTATAAACAATATATTTCTAATGATTCGGCCATATTTTGATCATTTTAAATCAAAATGCATTGAAGGATGTATAATTTTTTCACGTGTTCAATTTTGGGTACAACAACTAGATTTGACTGGGGAAATTTAAACTACAAAATAATAAGAAAGAACTCTAAACTCTAGTTTTACAGACTAGTACTTATCCATTAGGCTACACTGTCATTTTGGGATTTGACATATTGACAAATAGCTAATCATAAGCTAAGATATAGAGATAAACCAAAAATAAAGAGGGAAAATAAGAATAAAACAAGATGACACATCAAAAAATAAAAAACGACAAGCAACACAACCAAAACCATAGATTTACCTATTTACATGCAGGGGATGACCTACTTTCTTTTTAAATAGTGTTTTAAATATTTCCCACTATAGGGAAATGAGAGATTATACCATCTCAATACACCAAATAGAAATTATATTGTATGCATAATTGCCTTATTCTAAATGGGCCCATCCACAGAGAATCAATTTTCCATGAATTTCCTTTAGTTCTCTTCATTTATCCCATAGGATCAAAATATCTATTATTTAAAAATATATTTTCTTCACTTTTTTGTTGAAGAGAGTTTTAAATTGAGCCTAGCGTTCAACAATCATGTCAAAAACACATGTCCTATCTTCTTCAAGATTGTTAAAATATAGGATTCTTTTATCTAGTGAACTTTTAAAATTTTGATTTTTAATGGCTCTTGATAGTTGCAGTGTAGGTATTTAAAGTGTTATAGGAATAAAAACATCAATTTCATATACAAAATTAGAAATATGACATTCTAATATGTTTATTTAGAATGATATGGTCTGCCCACAATGCATCATACAATTTATTGTGTCAATTCCTATATTTTTCACTGACCAACTTACAAATAATGGTAAAAATATTTTTGTTACTTGATTCTACTTGACCATTTCCTTATGGGTAATAGTCATAAGAGTGAGATAAATAAATACCATAGCCATAATAGAATCCAACCAATTTTTTAGAATAAAATTTGGATGCATTTTTAGTTACATTGTTTTGTAGAACACTAAATATTACCAAGATATTTTCTTTGATGAAGTGGCACACAACTTATGAAGTCATTTATTTGACCAAGATATCTTCTACCCATTTTAAAAAGTAATATGTAGCAGTGAAAACATGAGTGTGACCACCACTCAAATGAGGATTCATGGTTCCTATGAAATCCAATCCTCATTTCTAAAAAGGTTCCTCAATTATTATAAGATTGAGAGGGAAATCTTCAAGTTTTGATCATCCAATGAACTGTTGACAAACTTCACATTTTTCACCCATTCATAAGAATATTTGAATGGTGAAGGCCAATAGTAATGGGATCTCAATATTTTATATGCTATCACTAGGGAAGATAAATGTTTCCACATGATTGATCAGGAAAAGCTTCTAGAAGCTAATTTTTTTCTCTTTATCAACACACCTAATAAAGAAGCCATTAATGCTTTTATTGAATAAAGTGCCATCCCAAATCAAATATTTATGGAATTTTAAATTGATTGTTCTTCAATATTTAACATCTAAATGAGATAGACATTATTCATATGTCAAGAATAAGGTTATGTCTAAAAACCATTTGTCTGTAGAATCTACAAATATGATAAGTGGTGGTTCTTCTTTACTCTGATCATCTTCACTCATCAAAATAGGAACTTTTTAAATTTCTATCTATTCTACCATGAGTTGACACAAGTCATTACCTTGAACTATTTTGGTAGGTTTGATTTCTAAATCATACTCTTGAACTTTAATGATCCAATTGGCCCTTTTTAAACTTGGTTCTTGTTGGGTCTGAATAGACTTTACTGCCATATTTAGCACCATTAAAATGGAATGTGAATGAAGAATATAACATCTGAACTATTTCATAAATTTCATAATGCTATATATCTATTTTACTTCTAGAGAATACTTTATATCATAATCCTTGAGACCACAACTCATGAAGATGATTGATGACTCAATTCTTTCATTATTCTTTCATATCATAATGGATAAAAGAGTATGGTCTAAAGAATATCAATATATAATAAATTATTTATTTATGTCTTGGTAGACCAGAGCAGGAGCATGCACAATAATATATTTTATCTTTTAAAACACTTATTTTACCTCATTTTTTCATTTAAATGAGGGTTTTCCTTTCATCATTTTAGAAATGTGTCTGGGGAGTTCTACAAAATCAGGGATGAATATTCTTAGAAAATTCACCTTCCCAAAAAATGAATGCATGACTAGTTTGATAATTGGCAAAGATAATTTATAGATTGATTTGACTCTTTTTGGATCATTTTTATTCTTTATTTTGAAACAAAATGTCCAAGATTTTTTCCTTTACTCACCCCAAAGATAGATTTTCTAGGGTTGAGAGATGCTGTGAAGACAATTTTTTGAACATTTTTTCTAGATGTTCATAATACTCTTATATTTTCTTAGAGAACACTATCAAATCATCCAAATAGACCATGCTTATTTTTTTTTTTATATATTTAAAATAAAAATCCATCTCTTTAAAATGTCACTCCTCCTTTGATAATAGCAAATGGAATTTTTTGATATGCGAATGTATCCCAAGGAGTTGTGAATGTAGTCTTATATTGATCTTCTTTATCAACTTCTATCTAATTAGATCTTGATAAACCATATAAAATGTATAGCATCTCTAAATTTGCAACTACTTGAAAAACTTGATCCATGATAGGCAAAGGATAGTTGTATTTCAGGGATGCTTGATCTTAATTTCAAAAATCTATACAAATTTTGATTTTTTCCACTTTTATTGCATACTGAAACTATATTTTCTACCAATGTTGAATAAAAAATATAAAAATGATTCATGCATTCAACATTTTATGAATTTATTAAAAAAGGGTTCCTTTATATTTTAAGATTGTATTTGCTTTAGTTTTTCTTATAAGGCTTAACATCAAGCTTGAGGGGCACTGTGTTACATATTTCCTTTGGTCGAACAAATTTGAGAACTACATATGAGTAATATTTAAAAAAATGAATGACAAACTTTCTTCATTCTTCTAGTGAGCAACATTTTCCAATATTTACCAGTTAGGATTATGCCTCAGATCCAACATTCACCTTTTCATATTCAGCTGAGTTCTGAGAATTATTATGTGTTTTCTTTTGGATGAATCTATCGTGCATATCAAAAATTTCCTCCAGGGAAACTAAACCACTAGGAATCTTGTTTCCTTTGAATTTAATAACTCCTTTATCTTATTCTTCAAAAATTTATTATTTCTAAGTTTGCTTTGAATACTCTATAAGATGATTCATTTCCTTTAAAATATAAATTTTAGAAAATATCAACTTTTTCAAAAAAATGATAATCTTTGGGTCATTATTTAACTTCATAGTTTTTGGAGTTAAATGGTACACTAGGCTTATACATCAATTCGATCGTGTATTTTTATTTTTAAATATATACATGATAAACCAACATAGAATAATATACTGCAAGGGAATCTAATTTGATGTTAATTTATCTTAGGATAGCTATTACAAAAAAGGCTTAAAAAAATTATATATTATCCTAGTTGTTTTTTATGTGGTGTTTCAGATAATTATATTTTACTTGATACTGACCTTTGATCTTTGTTATGACCAAGTCCACATCTCCTAGAAATTTCAGGTTTATAATTCTCATCTCTTCAACAACTTATAAACCAAGTAAGAGAGCTTTGTACTTAGTGATATTATTAGTGTATTCCAATTACAACTTGTATGAGAAAAGAAAAACTTTTCTACTTAGAAATATCAAAATGGCTTCCGCACCTACACCAATTTAAGAATAACTACCATCAAACTCAAGATTCAAAATGCATTAGGATCAATTTAAATTAAAACAAGCATATTCAAATCCTCCTCTGACCTAAGTAGATGATTCCCTATTCTTACGTCTTCATATAAAATATATTCTTTAGGGTGATCTAATTTATACATAGTATATTTAGTTTTCAATTCATGATCCAAATATTTCTTAAATTATTTGATAGGAATCATAGCATGATAAAGATCTAGCTAAATTTCACTGTTAGGTTATTTACAAAAAAATATTCCTAATAAGATGCCATAAGTAGCTAGGATATCTTCTACTAAGATAGTTATGTTTATTCTCTTTTTAGGAAAGGAGGCTAAAGCAACCTGGGAATCTTTGATTTGACCAACCGAAGGTACTTACTTTGATTCCATAGAATAATAACATCCAAAAGTCTTTATGCATGTCAAAGCTAGAGCATTGATAACTTTGACAAACATTACATTGTTAGAAGTTCTAGTATCAATGATATAGTTACTCACTTTGCACCCTTTAAAAAAAGTGAGATATAAAAGGGTTTAACTTTACCATATTTAGAAGTAACAACTACCATAAAGTTTAGTAGATTAGTAGAAAAAGGATTTTCAAGTGTTCCTTTGACATTTATATTTTTTGTAATGGGATTTTTCCCTTTGATAAATACTATTAGTCTATATAATCGGTCAGGGTTTGATGTTAGATACTCATCTTAAGACATTTGTATTTTTATTTTGTTTATATGTTCAATTATATAAAAAAATGAGTAAGTTAGTAGAAGAACTTTCAATGGATTTAGAGACATTCACATCACTTTTAGTAGAAAAGTTATATTTTGGATAAATGGTAGCATTAATTTGGGAAGATTAGCATATTTTAGCCATCAGTTATTTTCCACTAATTTTCCCAGGTCATGTAGTCCCTCATTGAAGAATAAATTTTGGAGTTTCTTCCTATTTTTTAATTTGTTATTTTTTTTGATTTTGGGCTCTAGGGAAGAAATGCAAATGATTGACTATTCATATATACAATGGTATTATCATAATAATATTCACCTAAATCATATTATAGGTATACAGTAGTGGAGTCTCCACCAAATTCTTTTCTCTCAAATTCTTGAAGATTTGGATTTTTTGTTTCAATTTATTATTATATTTCTACATATCCAAAAATATCCTTTATTTCCAAGACAATGTTTACAAAAAAATTATTGGAGAGTTGTCAATGATGTCATGGAGGTGTCCTAGTGAGTGGATGAAGTGCCTTGATAGGCTAAGTAACAATGACAAAGTGTGAAATATGCTTGTCTTATTATGTTTTAAAGAGGCTTGGTTGATCTTTAGTTTTAACATGGTTAGAGATGTTCAAGGATGAGTATGGTGATTTAGGCATGTGAAATAGGTCCTATCAGAGGTAAAGGATGCATTGAGTACTTGTGTGCATAAGTGTAATTCATTTAGCAGTCTATAGTTTTTATTTATACATTTTGGGTCTAGTGGTAGAAAATTTGAGTAGGTAGTTTGCTGATGTCACCATTGCCATGTGTGGATGAGGTAGGGGGAGTTGGTCATATGGTTTTGATCAAATTTATGACTATTTTATATGTGTTAAAGTTAAATTCATTTAATGAATCACAACATAAGATATGAAAGTGAAAATTTGGGCTCCCAAGCAGTTTGATAGTGTTTTCCCATAGCCAAATTTGCAATATTGTAAGAAAAGCTGAGTAGGCATTTTGATGGTGTTATATTTTCAACATGTGAAGGTGTTAGGAGAATTTGATCATATGGGTTTGTTAATTTTTGTGCCTAGTTAATATGTACTAAATTTTAGGTCATGTGATGAAGTGTGACAAAAGATATGCATGTTCAAATTTGTCCTCCCAGGCAGTTGTTGACATAATTAGCTTTGTGGTAGAAAAATTTGAGTGAGTAGATTAATATAATTATATATCACATGAACAAGGGTTAAAATATCATATTGATATATGGGTAGATTATCCTATGTGAGGTGATTATATGGTCCAAATTTTAGATCATGCATCTAAGCGTAGAAAAAGTTATTGAGGTCCGAAGTTAACCTTCTAGGTAGATTACAATGGTCCCCTTAGCCAAATTTGTGAAGGGTAAAGACCATGACCAAGTGGAGATCCAATGGCTCATGATAATTTGTATAGATCAATATCTATGGTGAATTTTGAGTCAAATGAGTTAAAGTGTTCATTGGTTAACGAAGTTAAAGATCGACCTTCTTACAAAAAGATCTATGGAGCGTGTTTGTTCTAAAGTGTGAAGAAGTAATGAGATGAAGACAAGTGTTTGATGTTTAATGATATGTAAAGGTAAATGATAAGGATATAATGGTAAGATATAATTCACATAGATTTATCAAATGGTGAGTGCTATAAGATAAAGATTGAGCTAATCCACAAAGATCGATGGTGCATATGTGGTTAAGATTGCAAGATTGCACGAGGTAAGGTCAACTATTTGAAGTTTAATGCATGGGTAGTGGTACACTATGAGTTAAATTTATAATAATATTTATTTTACATGATTTGTATAATTATAAAGGAAAATAGATGATAGCATGGTGACTGAAGTTTAATTGTGACCGTTTGAATTCAAATATTTAAATTTTACAAAGGAAAAATTGATGATCTGTATTTTGGCTATAACTTTTGATCCAAGATGAATTTGATTTTACTATAAAAATTAAAATTATATGGGAATCTAAGGAACATATATAAGTATATATTTTAAGATCTTAAAATGTGTCCAGTCAAATTTATTTAGGTTTAAAATTGACTATGTGTTCGTGCATGTTCTACAAGTAACCTAAGAAGGATATTTGAGCTGTGCTTATTGGTATCTCAATGTTTAAAGATGAAATAGATATTGGAGTATGTTTTATACTACATAAGTACCATATATGTGCATTATGAAGGTTTGAACAATCATATGTAGGATGAATAAAGGGTTAAAAGTCGACTGTGTGTTTGACCATGGATTGTAAGTGACCTAAGAAGGATAATTGAGCTTGTGTTGATATTGTTTCGATGTTTCATGATGAATTAGATAGTGGGAAAAGTTGTATAATTCATAAGGATGATATGTATTTATTTTAGAGGTGTGATTAATTTATATTGAGTATGAACAATGCTTAATAAGTTGACTGTGTGTTCATTTTTGGTGTTCTTATGTACAAGGTCAATGTTTGAGTCTATTGAGCATACATAAAGGTGAAAATAAATGACTATGATCGTTTGAAGATGACTAAGGGGTAATTTATAGTGTACCTATGTAGTTGGAAGTGTACCTATGTTTCTATTTTTCTCATTGTTGTGTTAATGGAGTGAATAGGTCTCTATGAGACCTATAAGGGTTAGTATGGCCTAATTGAAAGGGGTTATTGCTTAAGGGTGGCCCATGAATGCTATGGCCAACATTTATGTACTGTATTGAGCCATGTTTTAGTGTGAGATAATACTTAAGGGTTAAGGCATGTCTAATGGCTGACCAAGGAATTAATATTCATGATGACTCTATATATAGTGAAACCAAAGAAGATGGTTTCTAGACTTGTAAGAGGGTTGAATGTGAGAATTGTGGAGCGAAGGAGAGGGAAAGTGGCTAGTAGATGAGTTTATGAGAAGAGTATATTGAGGACTATGTGTATGACCTATGGGTCATGTTTTTGATGTCAAAATAGTGCTCGTGAAGGTTGAGGATGAGTGAAGAGGTCTAGGGTGATCTAAAAGGATGTTTTGGATGCTTTAAGTGTGAAGAGTTGAAGGGAGAATATATACTTTGTATCTTCATGATATATATAAGAAATCAATTTTTAAGAGATGCTATGTTCATAGGTATTATTTTTTTTACTCAAAATCTTTGGGGTAATAGTCTCCTTGTAAGGTAAAACTTTCTAAAGGTCTAGTTGTTGTGGCAACTCAGATAAACATGTGTAGTAGCTCCTTGTGAGATTGCAGTCTCACTAAAATAAGGGATGGTAGTTCCTTGATAAATTACATCTGGTCTATATTTATTCTTGTTATTATAAGATATTAGTCTAATTACGTGTCCAATGGCTTTTCTTTGTCAAGAGGGTTTCCCATATATGTCATGTTATGTGCTTGATCTGGGATTGTCTCTCTTGTTCATTGCTATGAATGATGTGTATGCTTCTTGAATACTTGTGGTAATTGATTAAGAGTTTGAAAAGATTGAAATTGAAGTTGGAATTTTTAGTCTCACTAATTCACCCCCCCTCTCAGTAATTATACCTCTAACAATTGGTATCATAGTAGGTCCTTTGGTAAAGGCTTGATAGTTTGAAGGTGATCTAAAGTAGAAAATGGGTAGTCATCAAGAAAGTTTCTCTACTAAGCAAGCACTAATGTTCAATAGATCCAATTATGATTTTTGGAGTGTAAGGATGAGGAAATACATCATGGCCCTAGGGTGTGACATTTGGAAATCTGTCATGGATGGTTATTTTGCACCTTCTATTCCTCCATCCAATGTTGCAGATAAGAAGTTGTTTGAGAATAATTATAAGGCAATAAATGCTATAACTTGTGGTATTTTAGAGACTGAATACACAAAGGCAATCCATTGTAATTATATGAAGGAAATGTGGGATAAATTAAAGACTATTTATGAAGGAGACTCAAAAGTTAAGTTGGCAAAGTTGCAGACTCACTAAAGAAAATTTGAGAGTCTCAAGATGGAGGAAGATTTTGTCCCATCTTTTCTACAGAGAGTTGATGAGATTGTGAACATCATCAGAGGTCTTGGAGAGAAAATTGAAGAATATACTATAGTTCAAAATGTATTAAGGTCCCTCTCTCTCAATTTTGATCCTAAAGTTTTTATTGTAGAATAAACTCATGATTTTACTCAGATAAAGTTGGAAGAATTGCGTGGCATCCGTACTCTTATGAGATGATATAGAATAATGATACACCACCAAATAAGGAAGCAATATTCAAGATAGAGATGAAGCCTAAGAAGAAGTTCCAAGGTAAGAAACCCAAAGAGGATGAAATTTATGATATTGATGAGGATGAACTAATTGCTTTGTTTAAAAAGAAATTGAAAATAGGTTCAGGGAAGTATAAGGGTAAACTACCCTTCAAATGTTTCAACTATGAAGAGATAGATCATTTTGATCATAATTTCCCTCATAATCATGAGAATAATGATGATGAAGAGTATGGTAAAGACCAATATGAAGACAAGAAGACATACATGTCTAATAAGAGGAAGAAAAGTTTCAGAAAGTATGACAACAAGAAGTTATTCAAGAAAAAGAAGAGTCTCTACACCAATAAGGACTACAACTAACTAGATGGGAGTGAATATAGTGACTTAGAGTGTGATCATGAATATGATGGTCCTATTGAAGACAAAACCCTATTCATGGTTGAGGAATTTGCTCACATCAAAATGAGTCTACTTGGAGTGATTCAGATGATGATGAAGATGAGGTGGACTGTGAGACTGAATTGATGAATGCTCTTAAAGAACTGAATATTGAGAACAAGATAAATAAGAAGATGAAATCCAATCTCAAGGACTATGAGGAGATATTTAATGAGTTTAAGGCAAGATTGGTTAAACAATGAAGGCTCTAGAGAGCATGAAGGTAATATTATGTTTTTTAATTCTAAGTTAGAATCTATGTCTACAAGTCTAAGATCCAAAGAATAAGAATGCTCAAGGTATGATTTTGAGATTGTGTCTTTCAAAGATGATTTAGATAATTATAAAATCAAGGTGAAATCATTTGTGAAGTTTGATAAAAGTTCTAATGATTTGGATGATCTCTTAAAGAGTCAAAAGTCAACTAGTGACAAATCTAGTTTGGGTTTTAGTGAAGAGCCCAAAGTTGCTTCTCAAGTTGACATGAATGTCAATGAGAGAAAGGTAGATCAACCTTTGAAGATAAATCATTAGACAAAGAATGAAGGTGTTGGTAGAATGAAGATAAATCAGATCAAACATTCAAATGTCATGAGGTATGCAAGTTTTAATGGTTACTACTACTTATGTAATTAATTTAGGCATAAAGATAGAGAATGCAAGAAACCTATTAGAAATGAGTTTGAATAGAACTATGATGGGTTCATCAATCAAAAGGTGTGAACAATGTTAAGTGTTTAAATTGTCTTGATGTGGGACACTTTGCAAACCATTGTCCACATAAGGTTAGACAAGGTGAGTCCTCTTAAAAAAGAGGAGGTTATTTCATTTGTCATGACATAAGAAACATTACAAGTTTCTATCCAAAAAAGGTAAGACAAATTATGTTTCCATCAAGGAGTATTATTTGCTAAAATTATGAGATGATTGGTCACATTTCTATATTCTAAAATCAACAGTCATCAAGTCAAAATGAGTTCAATCAGGTTCCTAAAGTTCAAGGAAGAAGGTAAGTTAACTCATGGAAACCAAAGGTGGTAAGTATGAGTCATGATGGGTCATCTATTCCAAGTAATATATTTTCTATGGTGGATAATGCTTCAGAAGTTGAAGAGTGCCAAGGGCTCTCATTGTCTGCTCATATTGTGAATGAAGAGACCAAGTTCACAAAGAAGGCCAAGGTACTCGTTGAGGCTAGTTCTAAGATGTGTATGGATCAAAGTAAACATATTACCATTTTTGAGCATGTATTATTAGTTCCTACTGATGAGGTTCATAAATACAAGGTGGATTATTTAGATGAAAAGCTATGTCATGAATCTATGTTATCTCCATGTATTGTCAATTCAATATTAGAAGAGAAAGAGAATGTTGTATTGGTTAAGCAAGGTGATTCTCTTAAACCTAAGAAGAAGAATAAGAACTACAAGTATCAGATGACTAAGGAAGAGAAGGAATATGAGTTGTGGTCAACTCCTGATTTCAAAACATTTTAGGACATTGTGAAGTAGGGTGTCTCTGCCTATGCTTCTTAGGACACATCTTTCTTATATAAAAGTAAGTTTGTGTGCTCAAGATCATAATGACAAATCAATACAAAGGTATGTTAATTTTTTATTGGTATTTTAGACCAATGCTATTTTGGTATAGAATTGATGATCTTATGTTGCTAAGAATTATGTTGATCATTAGAAGGTCATTGGTTAAGAAGATCAATAAGTTCATGAGCTTGTTCCAAAGGTTTGTAAAGGAGCTATTGTGTAGGGTCAGAATGGGTGTTTATAGATGGCATAATGAGATTGATGATATGTCAAAAAGAGTTTGATGCTTAGAAAGGTCTGTTGACCTTATTCTATCTTACTCTAAGTGGTTTTATGGTATGAAGATATGTTAAAGTCAAATTGAAGATTTTTGAGTGCTCTTGGTTTTCTCAGTTTTGGCTTAAGGGCAAGTAGGCCTAAAATAGGCCAAATGGGTATTTAAATCATGTTTCCTAGAGATTCAAAGGTTTGTGGTTTTCAAATTCTTCATGTTTTTGTCAAAATGGAGGCCTAATTATCAAGTTAGTCTATGAAGGAATTAAGTTTTAGAGGTTGATCTAGGTGTTGAAAATTGGTGTGCTTGAGGGGACATATGAGAGTGATCTAGATATGAAGTTTTGGGATATGTTTTGGGATATTCAAGTTCTAGGTAGGGTTACAAGGAGACTAGATAGGCTTTATGTAAAGAAGAGTGATTTTTTCTTAGTTTCTCTAAAAGATCAAGGTATGTATGTTTCAAGGTGAGTTTTCATATTGGTTGAGATCATGTGTCCTATTTGGTGAGGCGCATGAAGTTCTGTTGGTGGTCCCTGAGGTGGCTTGAGAGAAGAGGCTAGTAAGCCTGTGCAGTGATTCTTCATGGTGTATGGAGATTTGAAGATGATAAATAGGTGAAATAGGTCAAAAATATTAGGGGGAGTCCCTCTCATATGTTTCTTGGTGAGTTCCATCATATTTCAGTACTTTTTTGTGTTCTTTCTTCATCAGTTACAATGCTTGGTTGAAGATATTATTGGCATGGAGCAAGAGGAAGTTGACAAGGAAAAGAAGAGGTAGGCTCAAGGTAAGGGGGAGTTTTTACCATATTTATAAGGTAGTCCTTTCATATTTATGGTATTTTCAAGTCCTTAGGATTAATTGGTGCCCACTTTGTCATTGTGTTAAAGGGGGAGAAAGTTATTATTATGAGAGTGCTTGAAGAGAGAGGAGGAAGGTGAGATGTATGATGTGTGTTGAGATCAATGACAAAGGGGGAGATCATTGGAGAGTTGTCAATGATGTCATGGTGAGTGGATGAAGTGCCTTGATATCCTAAGTAATAATGAAAAAGTGTGCAATAGGCTTGTCTTAGTATGCTTGAAAGAGGCTTGGTTGATCTTTAGTTTTGACATGGTTAGAGATGTTTAGGGATGAGTATGGTGATTTGAGCATGTGAAAGAGGTCATATAAAAATTAAAGGATGCATTGAGTGCTTGTGTGCATAGGTGTAATTCATTTAGTAGTCATATTTTTCATCTAAACCTTTTGGGTCTAGTGGCAAAAAAATTGAGTAGGCAATTGACTGACATCACCATTGCCATGTGTGAATGAGTCAGGGGGAGTTGGTCATATGGTTGTGATAAAATTTGTACCTAGTTGCTATGTGATAAATTTTAGGTCATGAAATTAAGCTTAATATAAGATATGCAAGTGAAAAGTTGGGCTCATAGGTAGTTTGACAGTGTTTTCCCATACTTAGCCAAATTTGCAATGCGACAAGAAAAGTTGAGTAGG
Source organism: Torreya grandis (assembly GCA_037957365.1). NCBI lineage: Eukaryota > Viridiplantae > Streptophyta > Pinopsida > Cupressales > Taxaceae > Torreya > Torreya grandis. The sequence goes on along the minus strand of JARHVA010006749.1, from coordinate 76,746 downwards.
AATTTTGATGGTTTTATATTTTGCACATGTGAAGGTGTCAAGAGAATTTGATAATATGTGTTTGTTAAGTTTTGTGCATAGTTGATATGCACTAAATTTCAAGTCATGCGATGAAGCGTGACAAAAGATATGCATATTCAAAGTTGGCCTCCCAAGCAATTGTTGACATAATTGGCTCTATCATAAAAAAATATGAGTGAGAAGATTAATGTAATTATATCTTATAGGCATAAGGGTTATAGGATCATATTGATATATTTTTTTATTCTCTTATGTGAGGAGATCATATGGTCCAAATTTTAGATTATGCATCTAAGTGCAAAAAATGCTATTGAGGTCCAAAGTTGGCCTTTCAAGCAGATTGAAATGGTCCCCATACTTAGCCAAATTTGTGAAGGGTAAATGATAGGACCAAGTGGATATCAAAGAGCTCATGGGAATTCATAAAAATAAATATATATGGTGTGTGTTTATTTTAATGAGTAAAAGTGTTTGTTGGTTAATGAAGTTAAAGATCGAGCTCCTTACAAAAGGATCAATGGAGCATGTTTGTTCCAAATTGTTAGGAAGTAGCAAGATGAGGACAAGTTTTCAATGTTTAAATTCTGAGAAAATGTAAAGGATAAGGATATAATAAATAGTGGTCATTCATATATATTTATCAAATGGTAAGTGTTATAAGATAAAGATCGAGCTAATCCACAAAGATCGATGGTGCGTATGTGGTTAAGATTGCAAGATTGCATGAGATGAGGTCAAATGTTTGAAGTTTAATGCTTGGGTAGTGGCACAATATTAGTTAAAGTTTGAATAAGATAAATGGTGTGTGATTGATATAAGTAGAGAGGACATGATATGATAGCAATGTGACCAAATTTTAATTATGACTGTTTGAATTCAAATATTTGAATTTTGCAAAGGAAAAACCTATGCTCTATATTTTGGCTATAACTTTTGATCTAGGATGAATTTGATGGTACTGTAAAAATAAAAATTGTATAATAATGAAAGATGAATCTATAAATATATATTTTAAGATCTGAAAATGTGTAAAGTGTAAGTTATTAGGGTTCAAATTTTACTATGTGTTCGTGCATGTTCTACAAGTAACTCGAGAAGGGTATTTGAGCTATGTTTATTGGTGTTTAAATGTTTAAAGGTGAATTATATATTGGAGTATGTTTTAGAATCCATGAGGACCATCTATGTGTATTATGAAGGTTTGAACAATCATATGTAGTATGAACAAAGGGTTAGAATTTGACTGTGTGTTTGACTATGGATTGTAAGTGACCCAAGAAGGATAATTGAGCTTGTGTTGATGTTGCTTCTATGTTTCATGATGAATTAGATATTGGGGAGTGTTTTAGAATTCATGAGGATTATCTCTATGGATTTTGGATGTGTGATCAATCTATTTTGAGTATGAATAATGCTTAAGAAGTTGTTTATGTGTTCATTCTTGGTGTTCCTATGTATAAGGTCATTGTTTGAATTGATTGAGCATATGCAGAGGTGAGAAGAGATGACTGTGATCATTGAAGATGACTAAAGGGTCATTTAAAGTGGACCTATGTATTTGGAAGTGGTCATGTGTTTTTATTTTTCTCATTGTTGTGCTAATGGAGTGTATAGGTCTCTATGAGACCTATAAGGGCTAGTGTTTCATGTAAATTTTTACTTAAGTTTTAAAGAAAGAGAGAAAAGAAACTTGATACGAGTATGGTTGAAAAAATTGTTTATTTGTGCACACATTAAATTGGAATATTGTGAAGAGATCCTATTTGGCTTAGGAAGAAGACTGTAGATAATAAAGAACTAAAGCAAACTTATTTGTTAGATAAATAGTTGGTGGATTTCCTAGCAATAGCTAGATCTTGGAAGTGAAAGCTCCCTAAGGGGCTGTCAATCCACATGTTTTAAATAATCAAGTTGATAAATATAGAGAGAAGGTACTTTCATCAATAATAAAAAAGGCACTAAAATGAATACGAAAAATCTTGTTAGAAGAATAGACTAAAATGATCTAATTAATGATAAACTAATTAATAATAGTGATAACAGGTTGGGGTATGCTTCAAAAAATATAAAAGAGGTCTGTGAGTGGTTAGAAACACAACAAGTAGATTTTATTGGGTGTGGGTGGGTGAAATCAACTTGATAGTTTTTCTACCATAGGTGACGGGGTAACCATTGATGGTTATGCATGACCATCAACAATTAGGAAATGACCATCGACTATTGACTATGTATTTATAGGTTTGATCAATTGAAAATGATGGAATTTCAAAAATGGATTTCAGTAATTGGGCAAGGTCTAGATTGATTGCAAAATGGAATAAAAGCATGTGAATATTGACAAACAAGCACTTATCTTATCAAAATTTAGTTGGGTGGGTGGTTGTTATAATTAACCTATTGGTGGAATTTGGCTTGATTCTAATAGAATAATGGTACCTAAAAGCTTGGTTGAGAGGTGATGATGAATTGGATCTCAATAAGATGGATGATAATGCTTGATAACATTGATGATGTTGATTAACCTATAAAAGAAAACTCTTGAATGCCTGAGCTCTTGATAATTATTGTAGATTGATTTGAACTTCCTAACCTCTCTTATAGGCATAAGCAAGAGGTGGAATTGAAGGTATAACTAGGTCATCTAAATATAATTTGTGCATGTAAAGGCTCACAACATAAATTAGACAAGTTATATTTAGAAAAGGGTCATCAAAGCTTGTATGATCTTGGTGAGAAGGTGGATCTTGACCGTTGATGGTTAGGGGTCCCCAAGGCTGATCATCGATGGTCACCCTGACTTAGGGTGACCATAGATAGGGTCACCAGGGATAAGGTCCGAAAGGCCAAGGTTATTCATCTAGGTGTAGATTGGCTGGTTTAGGCATGATAGGTGTAGGTTGGTCCTAAGAGGGTCTAGGGGTACTTCCAAGGCTATTTTGAATTTCAAAATCATAGGTGTGTAGATATTCAATGTCTACATTTTACCCTTTTTTTTGTGTAGCTTGTGTGAATGAGCTATAAAACAAAAATAGAGTATGGTTTAAGGGTCTGGTTGCCCCAAGAGTGGGAGGATGTGTTCCAACTCAAACTAAGAGTCAGTGAGGTGAAGATCAAGTGGGTATGGGTTTGATAAGTGGTAGGTGGTAAGTTACTAGGTGGTGACTTGAGGTCACACATTTGAGATGCAAATGTGCACATAAAATATGAAAAAAAGGAGTGATAGCCAAGATCATGCATAGATGAGGTTGCCAATGTTTGTAAAAAATAAGGGTCAATGCTAAGAAGGAAAAGTGATGAGTAAACCATGTGACTACCTATAGGCATGGTGGATAGGAAAACTCATAAACATAAGTCTCCTACACAAACTCTATGTATCTAATAGGTATCAAAGGTAGGAAGTGCTCCCAAGGAAAAAGAAATGGGTCAAATTTCATGGGTATCAAAGGTAAGAAGTGCTCCTAGTGAGACACAAGTGGGTTAGTATGTGAGAGGTAGCACAAAATATAAAATGGTCAAAATGGAAATGTTGTTGCTACGTTTAAAAGACCAAGCAAAAAGTGTCACAAAGTTACATGTTAGATGGGCCAAAAGAGACCAATGGTAAGGTGACAAGGTGGTCAGGTTGGTGGGAGAAAATCATCTCCAAAATTAAGCAAGATCCAGAGGTAAATTAATTAAAATGGGGAGGTTATAGGTAAAAGGTGAAATTGGGTTTCTAGGGTATCCTAACCATCAATGGTTAGGGTCCCCAGAAGGTGACCATCGATGGTCACCCTAACCATCGACGATCAGGGAAAACCTTAAAAGTTTGGGGGTAAAAGTAAAAAATAAAAGTTAATATGTCACTTTTACTACTATGTTATGTTTGATCAAGCTCTAGGTGATTTTGGCACTTTTCAAGGAAGGCTCATGCTAAGGTGGAGGCTACTCATGGGCAAGAGGTGCATAGTCGATTCCATGGGTCTAAGATGTAGGGAGCACAAGGATGTGATTGAGTACCTGGACAAGGGCTCAGACCATGAAGGAGGTCACAAAATGAGGTAGGAGGTGTACTAAATTGGTAGATAGGTTTGATTTTCATTTGCTTGTTTTTTTATGGGGGGATGTCTACAAATTTGCTATTTGGGCTTGCATGCCCTAGGTAGGGTTTTGGGAAAATAGGTTGGGTAGAGCATTAAATTGATAGGTTGGGTGGGTGATTAGGTAGTAGGTTAGTTGGATAGAGTGCTTAGGCTAGGTGTATGTGGAATTGGTTCCCTATTTAGGGACATGGTAGGTTTGGGTAATCTAGCCATGAAATGCCCACAGGTGACTATCAATGGTTAGGCTTGACCATCGATGGTTGACACCCTAAGAACTATGGGTCCCCAACCATCGATGATCAAGATGACTACTGATGGTTAGCTAGGATAAGCTAGCTTTTGGTAAAAATGGTTAAGTGTTAAGAGCTTTCTTGAGGATAATATAGGGTGAATTGATTAACATTTGGGGTTGGGGTAGGGGATAAGTCAAAATTTAGTCAAATGGGTTATTTTTTATGGTTAGGTCCAAAAGGCTAGGGTTAGGGGTGAATTTGAAAGATAGGGTAGAATATACCAGTTAGGATCTAAGATAAGTGATTTAATTTGGTGCAAGCTTGGGAGTAGATACAAATACATGACCATGTGGTATGGATCTTCCCTACACTGCTCGAAGGGAGACTGCTAATGATTGGGCAAATATGGAGGTAGTAGGGCTGGGAGGGATGAGGCACTGCCAATACGTGCCTATGGATGCATCCATGATAGTAGCACTCATCAAGAGATAGGATCTCACTACTAAAACCTTCTTGCTACCAACTAGGGAGATGACTATCTCCCAGAGGATGTCTATAGGATCACTTAGCTTCTACTACATGGCAAGGTGATATACCAAATTAAACAAGAGGAGTGGGATGAGTATGCTGAGTATCTATATATAGATGATAGTCATCAGGTGTATTGGCACTCTGAAGGGTTTAACTATACAACATTATATGAGAGGGATATCAAGGAGAGGATACTTATGATGATGCCAATCATCACAGTTACTTGCTTTGGGGTTCTAGTTTATAGTAGTGGGAGATTCCCTTATATATTAATGGCTATTTTAGTTGAGCTATATTTTGGGAGGATAGTATTTGGGTGGGTCCCATTGCTACTAGTCTATATTTATAGATAGCTATGGGGATTCAAACACCATATGAAGTATGGCATTAGTGTGGGCATGGTTATACACTACTGAGCTTATGAATATATCCAAGTTTTGAGGCCTATAGGATTATCATGGATGGGGTACACATAGCTGGAATTCCCTATTAGTTTTATAAAGTGGATGGATGACTATGCTACGTTAGGGGCCGAAGGTGGAGCACATGAGATTGACTGGTTTAGGGCTGACCTAGGTAGATTGGTAGTTATGAACATCATATAGAGACCATACTTATAGTTCCCTATCTGGATAGGCTACATGAAGGAGACCCTCACTATACAAAACTATAGGTTGATAGTGGGCCACCAAGAGGGTGAGGTTGAGTTTATTCCCTTTGATCAAGTGTGGTGCTAGTTCGGCTTATTATAAGGTGTTCCAAGTCCACATCCATGGTATTGGAGGTAGGACTCAGAGGTTTAGTTATCGGTGCCTCAACTTGTTCAGATAGTTTTGGCTAGTGGCTTTGAGGATCTTCCTGTTAGGGCTCCCATAGATGATGTAGGGTATACAAATGAATACATGACTTAGTACCAACCTATCTATATAATTATGGATGTGGGTAGAGATGAAGGTAGGGAAACACCGATGGCTGTAGGTCCAACCAGCTAGGGTGGATAGGCAGGGGTAGCTTTTGCGATAGCCTAAGCTTAGGTACAAGCTCTATAGCGACAAGTGGCCACATTATAGGGCCAAATTTAGGCATTATAGGGTTAGATTACCACCATTAAAGGTGAGAGATATCCACTCAAATAGAGGGCTAGGGGAGGTTCAATAGTAGTAGGATGGCCACTAAACATAATGCCCTAAGCATGTTATCTAGCTACTATGGTAGAGCTTAGATATTATGAGGAGATGGTATTAGACAAGCTTCCCCAAGCTATGAGGTATGTAGAGTATAAAGCAAGCTTAGTTGATGGGCCATCAATAGTGACTCCATGTTAGTGGCCTTCTACAATGGTATAGATAGGGGTCATAGGGGGACTACCACTAGGTACAAGTGTAGATGGGGCTAGTGGCAGTGGTGTAGGCCCATGATTATGGTTAGATACGCTATTATGATGTATTATTTTGATATCGGCCTATGCACCGATGTAACGAGATGTATATTTTTTGAGAGAGCTGATACATTATTACATGTATGATTTTTTAATGATTTGATGTACATGATGTATGTTTTTTGATGTTTATTTATGATGGATGCTTATGGTTTATAATGATGGCTTATGGTATTGGTTCATGCTTATGGTATTTTACTTAGTAGATTTGGTATGTGACTCTTGAAATTTAGCTATGATGATCTAATTATGCTCATGGTTGTGATAAGATATGTTATGGATGGATACATGTTATGGCTTTATTTATGGCTATATGGGTGAAATGGGAAATGGTATATGCCTTGATGTTTGCTCAGTGATTTAGTTTATGCTTGTGATGGTGTAATGACATGCTTATAGGCTCATATGATGTGATTAATGGTTATGGTTTTTTGGGATATGTTTACATTGTGTTTGACTTATTGATGGATAAATTTTGTTTGTTTGTTGACATAGTTCATGATGTGCATGCTTTGTGATGTGATGTTTATTATTCATGCACATAGAGATAGGCTTACATAAACTAATAAAAGATAAGAAAATGAACATGACGCCTTTTCATTATTAAAGACTAACATGAATCCCAAAGCTAGATTGGCTTAGTGAAAATAATCCTTTCCAAAGCTTTGCATTAACATGCTTAGGTTGATAGATAAGGATCCTAATTACATTGTGTCAAGTAAGCTGATAGTCCTCCCTGTGTATGTGACATGTAGAGGGAGAATGGGTGAGACTAGGACCTTTAGGGACACTAGTATGCCTTTTTTATACATGTACAAAGAGGTATTATAAACAAGGCTATGTTCATATATAAAGTTTAGATTGATCAATATGGGAAGTTTACTAAGGAGAGCCGATTACGGCTTTCCAAGATTATTGCTTTTATGAGATCTGATTGTGGCTTTCATAATTGATTTTACTCTTGCTTTTGATTCAAGGTCAAGGAAGATAATTGATGTGGGAAGCTTCTAAGAAATTACTAACTTTAATAAATGCTTTACTCAACCATCCTTCAAGGGAGTGGTCTAAGTTTATGTGCTTAGTACAAATTCTTTCAATATCTATCTTTCAAAGGAGTAATCCACCTTACGTTTTGTAATTTCAAATAAGTTTTCAACAACTATCCTTCAAGGGAGTAGTCTATGAATGCTAAAGATGACCCATGAGTTGTTTTTGCTATTTGATATTGCTTTTTCTTGACATAGACTTTCTCATACATGCTAAATGGATTACCTTTATGAAGGCAAAACTAAGCTGACATGAAGGTTCTGTACGTGAAAAAGAGGTATATGTGACAATGACCATAGGAATGGATCTCAAAGAGATGGGAAGTACTATGAGAATCATGTCATAGATAGAGCTGTGGCATCCATAGTTTAATATTAGGCTATAATTATGATGGATAATCACATGATTTGGTTTTAGTTGGTTGCCCCTAAAAAGAGGGAAATGAATGTGGTTTCAAGGGATGAGCTTAAGCTAGATAAATGATTATTTCGATCCCTATCTGATAATAAAATGGATGCCAATGTGAAGTGTTAAGAGGCTTGGGTTCTATTTTACCTTCAAGAGAGGATAAATGATAAGATCTTGATCTGTATTTATGGGTAATGATGTAGGGTCCAAGCTAGTTGAAAGAAAATTTTCCCCTTTTACTTTTCTCCATATTAGTTACATGTTGGTTTTCCTTGAGGACAAGATATATAATATTGAACTCTTAGACTTTTAGGTATTTTATATAGGCACATTTGATTCATTATTGATACACATGAAGATGAGAAAGGGTGGCCAAATGATGCTCATCAATTAGCTCAAGTTGAGCTAAACGTTCCTTATGATAGTCATCTTTTGAGATAATATCATGAAAATATATGCAAAGAGAAGGTATTTGGATTTTAAGAGGTAATACATCCTCAGCTCCAAACACAAGAGAAAAATGTGTAGCACATGTAGGAGTTTGGATGCTAGTGTGATATGCCCATAAGGTGGAAGGGATGTGCAAGTGCCAATCCTGACCTGAGGCATTAACCATTTTGGTAAGCATGTTGTTAAGCATTTTGTTAGAGGCTTTGGATTATCCATTTGCTTGTGGGAATTAAGGTGATGAAAAGCTAAGTTTAATACCAAATACATGACAAAGGCCTTGGACTTGCTTGTTTTTGAAGGATTTTCCATTATTGGTGATGATCTTATGGGCAACACCAAATTGATAGATGATGTGATGGGTAATAAATTTGACAATATTTTTAGCTTTTGTCAAGATAAGGGGAATATATTCTACCCATTATTCAGTCATGGTAATGATAAAATGATGTCATTGTGAAGAGTGGGGGTTGATTTCACCGATAAGGTCCAGACCCCATTATGAAAATGGCCAAAATTCTATAGAAATGTGAAGACTATTGTTAGATGCATGGTGCAAATTGGCATGTTGCTGACACTTGACACAATTTTTCACATAATCAAAACAATATTGGTTAAGGGTGGGATAGTAATAGCCTATATAGAGGATTAATTTTACCACAGTGAGTCCACTAAAGTGTCCCCCATAAATACCCTCATGTGTCTCCTTGATAGCATGAGGGGATTTTGGATCATGAAGGCAATAGAATAGGAGGCCATCAAAGCCACATTTGTAAATAATTCCTCCCATAATGGTGTAATGAGAGGTTCTCTAAATAAATGACCGATGGGCATTCCTAGAGATGCCAGAGGGAACTATGCTAAGGTGAAAGTAGTCAAAGGTTTACTGATACCAAAGGTCAGGTAGAATATCATCCACACTAGAGATGGTTAGAGTATTTGATTTGGTGTAGGAAGGTTGGTGAGGTGATGGATAATGACTGATATTTCAGAGTCTAAGGGCATTGATGGAATTTGAGAGGCAAGAGAATCCATGGTATTGACAAACTTGTTGGTGGATCATGGGGTGGTTTGAATATGGTAGTGTTCGAATGAAGATATGAGTTTTATGACTAGTTGTTTATATAGTTGCATCATTTCACTCTTATAATAATAAATGCTGGTGACTTGGTTGACCATAAGTTAGAAGTCACCAAAGATATTAAATTTTCTAACTCCTAAGGCTAAGGCAATTTGGAGACCTATTACTAGGGATTCGTACTTGGCCACATTGTTGGTGCATTCAAAGTTGAGTTTAAATGACAAAATAAGTGGTTCACCGATAAGTGGGATAAGGATGATACCACCCCCTACCACACTAACATTTGGAACCATAAAAAATATGGTTATGTGATTGGTAAAATTTTCTTGAGATAGACTCATGATTGACTCATTTGGAAATTCAAGAGGGGGAGGTTAGATGCTTGTTAGGGGTGCATCAACCAATTGGTCGGTAATGACTTGCCCCTTTATTGATTTTTATTGGAGGAAATCAAGGTCAAACTTAGCTAAAAACATGATATGATTATCCATATTCTAGTTTTAGTATGATTTAGAGTGCATATACTTGAGGGGGTCAATATTAGGTATGACACAAGTTTTGTGGTTAAAAAGGTAGTGGTGCAGTTTGGTGGCCACAAAGATTAGAACCAAACATAATTTTTTAGTATGTGTGTATCGAGTCTCATATTAAAATTTTTGTAGCTAATGTAATAGATGGATTTCTCTTTGTGTTTTTTGTCCTGATGGTCAAGCATCACCTCTAGGGAATGGTCGGTGGTAGAGATATAGAGGTGGAAAGATTGGTCATCTTTAGGAGGTGTAAGGATAGGTGGAGATAATAGGTACTCTTTGAGTGCATCAAAGGCCTTTTAATAATTGAAATTCCACTTGAAAGAGACATCCTTTTTCAAGAAGTGATGGAAGGGTTGACACTAATCAGATAGATGGGAGATGAAGCGATGAATGGATTGAAGCTTCCCCTGCAAGTTGTAGAGTTGTTTAAGATTGGTTAGAGGTAACATCTTGAGGATGGATTTAATTTTGTATAGATAAAACTCAATTACTTAAAGGGAAATGATGAAGCCAAGAAGTTTGCCTAAAAAGACTCTAAAAATACATTTCTTAGGATTAAGGTAGATGTGATAGTGGATAAGTCACTCAAAGATAATCATGAGAATGGCTAAATGGTCTTTGTGAAGCTTAGACTTCTCAAGAAGGTCATCCACATAGTATTTGAGATTGAATGGATAAGGTTATGGAAAATGTAGGTCATGGCACATTGGTAAGTTATGACAACATTATAAAACCAAAGGGCATGACTCTATAATATAAATTCCCCCATGGGGTGATAAAGGTAGTTTTATGCTGATCTTTAGGGGTAGTCAAAATTTTATTATAACTTGAGAATCTGTCTGTGAGTGACAACATCTCTTGGCCTACTATGAGATCAACAATTTGGTCAATGATAGGTAGAGGAAAGTCATCTTTTGGGTAGGTGAGTTTGAGGTCATGAAAGTCCACATAGATATGTAGTTCCCATGTGGCTTTAGTGACATACATGATGTTCGAAACCCATTAGGGATAATCAATGGGTTGAATAAAGTTGACATAAAGGAGGAATTAAAGCTCTTCTTTGATAAGGAGGGATATGCAAGGATACATGTATAAAATTTTATATTTGATAGGTTTGATGTCATGGTTAGTCACAATGTTATGGGTGGCAATGGCTCAGTTAATATCAGGTATGTCAGCATATGACCAGGCAAATGCAATACTATGATCTTGGAGGAAGGTAGAGAAGTTATATAGTTCCTCAGGGGTGAGAGTTTGGCCATGTTTGATGAAATGGGGGTTGTCTGAAGTGCCTATGTTAATGTATGTGGTAGGTTCATTCAACATGGTGGAGGTCTCTAGAGGTAAAGATTTGTGGATGGAAGAATCATGTGCACTAATGTAGGTGAGAATAGAATCATCATCCTGACACTGGATAGTGTGAATGGTAGGGGAGTCTTCTCCCACAAGTTTAGGATGTATTAAAGGGATGGATATAGGTGCCCCTTCCTTTTGATAAGTTAGGGGGCTAAGGGTTATCATGTTGATGAAAAAAACTTTTAGGTGGGATGATGTCCTCATCCTCACACTCAAGTGGAAGGGTTGTTGGTGAGGAAGGGGTTTCTTCTTCAATAGTGGTAATGGTAGGTTGTTTGGATTTCTTCATATTGGGTAGAATAAATCCAAGGCCATGTTTCTCATGGTGTTTTTAGGTCTCAATCAAGGTCAACATGTGTGGGCCACACTCATATCATCCCAAACCAAATCCTTTCTAGCCACACCTATGGAGGTATAGTTTGGAAATGTCTGGGTTATCCAAATAGGAGAAGGTGGAGGTGAAGAGGGGGTGGTGGCAGCATTAAGTGGTCTATTAATTCACCCATAGATAAAGTGGGTTTGATAGTTAGGAGGTCCCAATGAAATAATGGCTCTAATGTTGGGATCATAATCTGGTTGGTTGATCTTTTTGTATTCTTGAGGGGTTTGGAAGGTATCAAGGGTGAGGAGACAATATTATAAAAGGGTAAGTCATTAGAAGGTAGGCTCCAAAGGATCAGTGATGGCTATGTTGTCCATGGGGACACACAAATAGGTAGAGGCCTCAATTGAATGGGAGGAAGTAATGGCTTCAACTTTCATGGGTAAGGGCTTGATGGTGGTTTTTTGTAGTGCTTTGGATGGAGGTAGGAGAATGTCATTAGGTTGGTAGGTAATATTGCATGTTGCAAAAGGGATAGGGTTAACTTGTATGGTAATAACTTGACCTTCATGTTTAAACTTGACACAATGATGGAGGGTGGAAGGTACACAACCCATAGCCTGGATCTAAGGTCTCCCTAGCAAAACATTAAAATGGAATTCACCTTCAACCACATAGAAGCATTCAAGGAGTGTATGAGGTCCTAGCCATAAACAAAGGATGAAATTTCCTAAGGTAGTGGTCATCATGTCATTAAATGATCTAAGGATGATTAAAGTTTTAGATGTGACATTATCTAGGAGCTTCAGTTGCTCATAAGCATGGGAAGAAATGATGTTGATACTAGCTCTCCCATCGATCATAACCCATTCAGTGCAGGTTTGGTTGATGTGGGTTATAATAAAAAGAGGGGGATTTGGGTCTTCAGGGTGGATAGAAGGTATCTCTGAGTCCTTGCAAGTAATAAGGGTGGAGAGTTGGAGAGTTCCAATGAATGCCTCTATAGGATAGAAGTCTCCTAGTCTAACCTCAATGGCTTGCATAACCTCGATTATGGCCTAATAATGGTGAGGTGAGGTGGAAATGAGCTCATAGAGGATCATTTCAGTTGGGGTCTGGTGAAGTTGTTTAAGGATGACCCTTCTGATGGAGACAGAGGGGTTAGCCTGTGAGGTGCCTAAGATGGTGACTTTGGGCTTAGCTATATATGTGGAGATTTAGATCTGGCTTGGTATAGGGTGAGTTGGTGGGTGTGTCCATCCATGGAATGGACACTTTGTCCTTCCTCTTATCCTTTTATTGTGAATGTGTGACCACATTAATGGTATGGATAGAGGGTCAAGGTGTGATGGGGGGTTGGGTAGATTCTTCGTCACTCTGAGGTGAGAGTGGGGGATTAGGAATGTGTTGGTGACTCACTATTGGTTGTATTGGTGGAGGAATGGATGGAAGGTCATCTAATAAAAGATCATCCTCATCATAGAGTTTGTGGATAATGTCTTAGAGAGCTTTGTAATTGTCTATGTCATGATCAAATGTCTTGTGATAGGAGCATATGTGATGGTCATTATGATAGGTTGGCTTCAAACCAAAAAGATTGAAAGGTCTGATAGGAGATAATGTGAGGTAGGAGGTCTACAATAATATTTGAATAATTATAATATAGGATTATACTAGAGGTAAGAAAGTTTTAGGTCTTGTGGTTTAGGTTGGTAAGATGGGCATGTTGGTGGTAATAGGTTTGGTGAGGGATGGTTTGGGTAAGGTGGTGTTTCTAGTTGATGGTTTTGGTCTGGGTATGTTTGTATTTGGGGTGACTGAGTTTGGTGGTCTAATTATTTGTAATTTGGGAAGGAATGGTGCATCAAATAATAAATGTGCTAGTGTAATCAATGGCAATGGGTGACATATTTTAAAGGCAGTTATTTTTTAAGCAAAATGAAAGGATGAGGCCCTAAGATAGAGGTCAAGGTAAAGGGAGGTAGAGGCTTAGTCATTTTTCCCTTAAATGTTTTCATCCTTTTGGTTGGTGTGAGTCAAGACCTGGGTATAGGCTTGGGTGAAGTTAAGTCTACTTTCAAGGATGGGTGAACCAAACTTTAATTAGGGAAGGCACCAAAAGTTTTGAAAGGTTTGGTTGGTGATGTGGTAACTATTTTGGTTGACTAAAAAGGTGGGGTTGGTAGAGGTTCATATTGGTTTAAGAGGTGGTGGAGAGATGATGTATTAGTTGGTTAGGGGTATGTTAGAAGGTTCATGTTTGGTGACAAGGGGAAGCCCTAACTATTGCTAGAAAGTGGTCTGATCCACATCTAGTTTTGTAGCCATACCTAGCTTTTGAACAAGTTTAGAAAATGGTTTTTATATTGGTTTGGCCTTCAAGGTAGCAGGTGCTAAGGAGACACCTATGGGTTGAGGAGGAGGGTTGATAGCCTCATTTGTTTCCTCAAGCAAGGGAGGTAAGTTTAGGTTGGGTGGCCATTCTATGAGGGGTGTTTGTGAAAAATTGGCTCCCCTGGGCATGATGTCCATAGTTGTGGCTTGGTCTATAGTTAGGGGAGATGGTGGGTTAGGAATGGTTGTTTGTTTGAGTTGGCTATCCAAATGGGTGATTTATGATTTCAAAAATTATATGAGCAAAGCAAAGGAAAAAGGAACCTCCTTGGTTTAGGCCTCCGAAGGAAGGGAAAGTGACTTCACCACCTCAGTAGATGAAGTGGGGGAAAATTAGGTAGGTTGGATAATAGGTGCATTAAGGACCATATTGATCATGTGGGAATCATGATGATATTTATCTTGTTTATCCTTAGCTTTGATAGGGGCATGGTTGGGAAAAAGTTTCTTGAAGATGTTAAGAGCTTAATTTTGAAGGGTATTTTGATTATCTAACATGAGTTCCCCCTTGTCGATAAGACTCTAAAAAATATTATTGAAAGTATTACATTGGTTGACATCATGTCAAATTACCTAATGAAAAGAACATAGGTCATTCTCATTATACCAAGTAGGTGCCAGATGAGAAGAATCAAACTACTGGGGAGGTTTGATGGGTGGAAGTTGTATAAGGTTAGATTTTAGTAGCTTCTCTAGAATTGAGGTATAAGATTCTCCAAGTGGAGTGATTTTTTTTAGTTGCTTAGGTTTGGGTTATTTGTATTTTATTTAGAGGTAATGGGATAATTTTATTGATTGACATTGGGTGGAGGGGTGGTTTTAAGGATGATGATATTCATGGTTCCCCTAGTATTGGTTTCACTATTGGTTTGGTTACTTGGTTTGGAGGAAGAGGTTTCATTGGTCTTGAAGGTAGAGTTATTATTTTGTAACTTTAGTTTACCCTCATCTATGGCTTGGTGTTCTAGCTTATGCATCATGGTAAAATCCTCATCAAAAGTTCTAAATCTTTCGACACGTAGTGTAGAAGATATATGTTTGGTGTAGGCTTGAGAAAAATGTTCTATAAGTTTAGGTTGAGGCAGGGAAAATCAAAGTTGATTAATCAAGCTTCTCTAATAGGCAAAAAAATTTATGATGGACTTATTGTCAAATCAAGAATAGAAGTCTGTGATAGAGACCTTATTGGAAAAGTTAATGGAAAAGTGATCTAAGAAGACTTGTGCTAGTTGGGTGAAAGAAAAGATGGAATGCTTGGTGAGGGCACTATACTAGTCAAGTGCTAGGTCAGATAAAGACATGGAGAAGGTTCAAAGGAGAAGGGAATCATCATAAACAATAATGTAACATGCATGACTAAAATTCCTAAGGTATTGCTAGGGATCCTCCTTACTTTAAATTTGGTAAATTTTGGAAGTTCCCATTGAGGAGGGTAAGGTCTGATGGGGACAAAAGGATGAATAGGTTCATTACAAATATGATCATAGGATAGGATGTTATGAACCTATAAAATATATGAATCAAGGTTGGTCCTCCTTTCCATGAGCATTTTCATTAGGTTGGTTTGAGGTGGTGCACCAAAAGGATTGTAAGTCTGATATTGTGGTTGAGGTTGGGAAACATATTAGTAATTCTTTGGTAGTTGAGAGGTTTCCACATATTGGAATGTGGATGCTAGAGGTTAGGTAGGGTAGGTGGATGATGGTATTTGGGTAGTAGGCACATACCTTAATGGGTTAGGGATGTATTCTAGATTGGGTGCAATGAGTGATTGTTGAGGAGTCCCTATGGATTGGGCATGGGTGATAATTGGATTGGTGATAAGAGGTGAGGTAGTGACCTTTATGCTAATGGTTGGTGAAGTATAAGGGATAGATGCCCCTAAGCTTGGTAGAGGGGTTTTAAATGATGGGTTAGGTTTGACAAAGGGTAGGGTAGTAGTGATAGTGGTGGGTGCTCCAGCTACAAGTGGATCATGATGTGTCAATGGTTGAGTTATCCCCAAGGTAGAGAAGTCATTAGTAGGGGTGGAAGGTGTAAGGGTAATGGTTGGTTAGATAGTTTGGTTTTTACCTATAGTATCAAAAGGGTTAGTAGATGAAGATGCCTAGGTGCTCAAAGGTTGGGTGGTGATAATGGAAATAGGGATACCCTTTATAAGGTGGGATGGAATGCCATAAGGAGGATCCTAAGGTAGATTTGAAACTAGGATATGGTGAGAAAAGGTGTTAAGATAGTGTTGAATGGAAATTAGATTGTTGTCTAAAAAAGTGGTAAAATCCATGTCTCCTTGGGGAAATACCTAAGGGAAATTAGGGATTCTTAATGGATGAGGTGAATCTTCTACCTCAGAGATGTACTTCATAGATGAGAAGGTAGAAGAGGTTGATTTAAGTGATGGGTTTTGTTTTACTAGGTCTCTTTGTTACTGACGAGTGAGAACCATACAAAAAGGGGAGAGAAAATAAGAAAAAACTCACCACTCAAATAAGTAGAAGATAATAAAATGATCAAGGCAATCAAGTCACACACTATGAAGTATGTTAAGCTTAAAATTAAGTTTTAATCTTACTTCTGGCTTATGCCTTAGTTTATGAGAATGTGTGATAGAAGTTGGCTTGTAGATCAGGTACTATAGAAGTAATATATGGTTGGTTTTAGGTTGTTTAGGTGCTCAAAAGAATCTATATTGGAATCAATACATGGCTTGGTATTGGGCCTACCCCCTCACTTTACAATCCCATAATAATTAGGGTGTTGGGTGCTTAGCCAATATATATTGATGTCCAGAGTTTATACGCAACCAAAGAGCTGAGTTGGTTCTCCCCTTGGTAATGATGTCTAATAAGGATTGTTTATAATGGGTAAGGTGACTGATAGGTGATGAAATCTCAATCAGGCCTTATCTCAAATTATTTTGATGTTTATTGATAAAAGTGGTTTGACTAGTGTGTGCAACAAAGGTGATGTTGTGATAAGAATAATGTGATTTTATTCAAAGTGAACTAATGTCAAAAGCAAGCAATGGATGAAGTTGATTTTAAACATAAAATAAATTTTAGTTTAAATTATGAGCACAGATAGAGAGGAGAGCATATAAATGTAAATAAATTATGAGTAAAGACTCTAGGTCCCACCAAGTGTTATAGAATGTTTCATGTAACTTTTTGCTTATGTTTTAAAGAAAGAGAGAAAATAAACTCAATATGGGCATGGTTGAAAAACCTATTTGTTTTTGTGCACACTACATCACAATATTATGAAGATCTCCTCTTTGGCTTGGGAGGAAGACCTACAGATAAGAAAGTACTAAAGCAAACTTGTTTGCTAGACAGATATTTGGGTGGATTGCCTAGCGATAGCTATATCCTAAAAGTGAGAGCTTATTTAGGGGCTATCAATCCACAAATTTAAAAAAATAAAGTTGATAAATCTAGAGAGAAGGTACTTTCATCAATAATAAAAAGGTACATAAATGAATACAAGAAAGCTTGCTAGAAGAATAGACTATAAATGATCTAATTAGTGATAAACTAATTAATACTAGTGCTAACGAGTTGGGGTATGTTTAAAAAAATCTAAAAGGGGTTTGTGAGTGGTCAAAAACAAAAAAAAGTAAATTTAATTAGGTGTGGGTGGGTGAAATCAGCTTGCTAGTTTTTTTGCCATAGGTAACCATCGACAGTTGGGGTAATCATCAGTGGTTATGCTTGATCGTCGATAGTTGGGATATGACCATCGATGGTTGACTATGTATTTTTGGGTTTGATCAATAGAAGATGATGATATTCCATAAAGGGATTCTATGAATTAGGCAAGGGCTATATTGATTTTGAAATGAAATAAAAGCATGTGAATATTGATAAACAAGCACTTGTCTTACCAGAAGTTGGTTGGGTGGGTGGTTGATGCAGTTAGCTTGTTGGTAGAATCTATCTTGATTCTAGTAGAATAATGGTACCTGAAAGCTTGGTTGAGAGGTGATGATGAGTTGGATATCAATAAAATGGTTGATACTATTTGATAATGTTGATGATGTTGATTGACTTTATTGACTTGTAAAATAAAACTCTTGAATGCTTGAGCTCTTGATAATTATTACAGATTGATTTGACCTCCTCAACCTCTCTCTCTTATAGGCATAATCAAGAGGTGGAAGTGAAGGTGTAATTGGGTCATCTAAATATATTTTGTGCATGCAAAGGCTCGTAACACAAATTAGACAAGTTATATTTAGAAAAAGGTCAGTAGAGCTTGCATGATATTGGTGAGAAGGTGGATCCTGACCGTCGACGTTAGGGGTCCCCAAGGCTGACCATCGATGGTTACCCTAACCATCGATGATCAAGGTCCATAGGGATAGGGTATTGAAGGCCAAGGTTATTTAGCTAGGTAAAACTAAGTGCAAATTGGTTGGTTTAGGCCTGATAGGTGTAGGTTAGTCTTAAAAGGGTTCAAGAGTACTTCTAGGGCTAATTTGACATTCAAAATTATAGGTGTGTGGATTTCCAATGTCTACAACTAATATGGCCTAATTGAAAGGTGTTATTACTTAAGGGTGACCCATGAATGCTATGGCTAACCTTTGTGGATTATATTGAGCCATGTTTTGGTGTGAGAGAAGCCTTAAGGGTTAAGGCATGTCTAATGGCTGACCAAGGAATTAATATTCATGACTCTCTATATAGTGAAACCAAAGAAGATGGTTTCTATACTTGTAAGAGGGTTGAATGTGAGAATTATGGAGTGAAGGAGAGGGAGAGTGCCCAGTAGATGAGTAGATTAGAATGAGGATTATGTGTATGGCCTATGGGTCATGTTTCTAATGTCAAAAGAGTGCTCTTGAAGGTTAAGGATGATTGAAGAGGTATAGGGTGATCTAAAAGGATCTTTTAGATGCTTTAAGTGTGCAAAGTTGAAGAGAGCTAATATACTTTGTATCTTCATTAGACTGGCATGCAATTAGTGTTTAGGAGATGTTGTGTTCATAGATGTTGTTATTGATGCTCAACATATAAGGGGTTGTATCCTCCTTACAAGGTGAAACTTTCTAAAGGTCTAGTTGTTATGGTAGCTTAGTTAGATAGGTGTAGTAGCTCCTTATGAGATTTTAGTCTCACTAAAATAAGGGATGATATTTCCTTGATTAATTTTAGTTGGTCTAAATTGGTTCTTGTTATTATAGGATAGTAGTCCTATTGCGGGTTTTAGTGGGTTTTATCCTCCAAGAGGGTTTCCCACGTATGTCATGTGTTATGTGCTTGATCTCACATTATTTATCTTTTTCATTTATATGAATGATGTGTATGCTTCATGAATACTTGTGGTAATTGATTAAGAGTTTGAAAAGATTGAAATTGAAATTGAAATTTTTAGGCTCACTAATTCACCCCCCTTCTCAGTGATTGTACCTCTAAAAAACATTTGTATTTGAATTTGGAGGTGCTTCTATGGCAATATTTTATTGAGGAGATTAAATTATAAGATAATTAATTTGATGAGGAACATGGTTTCTTTTAGGAATATCTTGATAAGGAGGGGTAAGAGTTTTTTGAGGTATTTTATTTTTCAATGGTGTTATATCATTAGACATTTTTTATAGAAGTTATTCAATAAAAGACTAATTTGAGATTTGTGTTTTTCATTTTGAAGGTTATTTATTTAATTTAAAAAACATTATCATGTCATCTTATACATCCATATCTAATGTTTTAGCTGCATCCAAATTTACTGCTCTAGCTCTCCTTAATTGATAACTCACCTCTGGTAATTTTGAGTTTATGAAGAAACACTTATAATTTTCTACCATTGACCTAGATATAGATAATATATTATTTATTAATTTATTTAAATTATCCAAAAAATATCTCATGGGTTCATATGATTTATTTTTAATTTGTGTGAGTTGAGAAAACAATGCATGAGTGGCTTTTGCCAGTTTGAATGTGCTTTAAAATTTAGTTTTCATATTATCCAAAATAGTGATGGAGCATTGAGGAAGTTGTAGAACTAGCTAATTGCTCCATTTTGAATATTTTTCATGAACAATATGACTACAATGTCTTCATGTTTTACACCTAAGATTCCACATGCCATAAAAAATCCCACAACAATGTTCATTTAGATGCTAATTACCATCACCTATTTTTTTGGGAATTATTTCACAAACCCTTTGAAAGTTAATGTAAATACCCTAGATATAATGGCCTGATTTCATTACCCCATGGTACTACCATGATTGGAAAATATACTTACAAAATAATAAAAATTCTTGAGAGGATAAGAGCCTAACTTACTATTGAACCACCTTGAGATTATTTATTTTTATGGTATTAGATGGGAGACTGGTTAATTTATTGATTTTATTTTTATGTTCAAGACTTAATTTAATATTAAAAATCTATTGTAACTGATAAAAAATATTCGTGTTACCTTGAGATTTACTTTCTCTAGTATATTGTCTTTCTGCTAGTTTGGAAGGAACACTATTGTTGTTGAGGTCTAGTTTGGATTTCAAGTGCTCTCTGAGTTGGCCTTCTTTGTCATGCTCTTCATGAAACTATTTCTCAATTATTTATACTAGGATGAGATAGCATCCATCTTCTTGTAATACTTCAACAACTTTATAAAATTGAATTACACTAGTCTTGTTATCCCACACAACTATTCACAAGCCTGAAGAAATGTCCTCTTATGTTTAACTTAATCAATCAAGATTCAATTGAAGTATTGGAGCTTGAACATTAGGGGTGGTCATGAAAATAATGTACTATAGTATAAAATATCTAGGAAGCTATACAAACCACTCTTTTCACTTGTCTTCTTACTTATCTCTTTAAAATAAACTCCAAGTTTATTCAAATAATACCAACACAATTTTCTTCTATGTTTATTATCATAGCAACAACATTAAATTAGGTGTAACTTTTTTTATTGTCCTAGGTGAGAAATCAAAGAATTGAAACAATATATTATTCTACATCTTCTATCTAATCTAGAATAGGTTGTTGATCAGGATCTTGGTTCACATTAATAGTCATATGCATAGTTAACTGATCAGGATTGGAGGTAGCTTGAATTAGATCTATGATCTATCCTTCCCTCAATAATAATTTCTAATATTTTTGTAAGATTTAGTTCCTAGTTAAATATTATCAAAAAGATCTAGAATTTGACTATACTCACCTTGTCACACTCCCAATCACATAGTATTATATCATAGTTAATGTTTGATTGTTGGGTTGATCCCACTCAATATATGGTTGTGGAACTAACCCTTGAGCTACTGGGAGAGTCACATGAGAAAAGCTTCATATGTGAGTTATAGAGAAATAAAAAATATGTGCCCTATGATGGGTGACAAAAAATTTTGACTATAAAATTTGTCAAAGGAAAAAATAGTGGATTTTGATCAACAGTGTCAGGACAAAGTCCCTCTCCTATTAGTAGATGAAACTATCTTTATTGAAAAAAAAAGGAAATTAGGAAATAAAACTATTTACATCAACTGTTTTTCCATGGGGACTGTAATTTTAATCATAAATTATGCAAAAGTGGCATAAGGGAAATATAAAAAAAGGGTGATGGAGAAAATAAATATATGTAAGGAAAATAGAGAAGAAAAGGATAATTCCAGGTAGCCAAACAAATAAACTCATTAGAATAATCTATAAAAGAGGATTTTTAGCATAGGAAACCTTTATCTTATAAATGGTATAAGAAAGACATATATAAACACAAGAATAAAATAAATACACCAAGGAGACTAGATAAAACTAAAAATAAAGATAAATGACAACCATATATTCCCTAATAAAAACTGATAAAAGTTTATTTTTAATCCCACCAAGATTTCACCATAATGGAAATTCCTAATGTAGATTCAAAGGAGTTCTAAAATGAAAATTTCACTTACATTGACTATCTAATAATGCAACTTAGCAATATTTAAAATAAGAAGAATGAAACATAATAACATGTACACATACAATATCTATTTATAAATATTTTTGGCACAAAGTTCGTAAAAACTCTCTTTGTATTGATTCTTCTATGAACTGAAAATATAATCTCTTCCTTCTCCTTTTGCCAAAATTTGTTTAACTATAAAAAATCCATTCAAATGATTTTAAAACTAATATATAAGATACAATAGATTATTATACTGCATAATCACCTTTTTAAAAATTTAGACTACTTATAAAATCACATTGGAAAAAGTGCAACTTAAAAGTTGAAAAAGTGTGTTGAAAAATTTGCATGACTTGCAAATATGGCTTGATGTTCTGGCACAACATGAAACTTGTAAAAAGAAATTAAAAAAATTGTATGACTTATAATATGCAAAAATGCTATTATAAAAATATACAACTTGAAATTATGAAAATGACTTTGATAATTTACAAATTTTAGAGTTAGCAAAATTTCACTACTATTTATTCATATTCATCTTCTTTTTGTTCATCCTGTTGCATCTTTTTTTATATTTATCAAATTTCCTCATGGTTTGCTTCACTTTATTTTCATTATGGCCTTTTAAATGAATTAAATCAATTTATTCATCATAGTGGAGATCAACCATCTAATGTGAAGTTAGCTGAAGTCTATTTGTAATTTTATCAAAATTATCAAGGATATTTTGATATATGATTTTTTTCTAGATTGACTCATAATTGAATGCAGATTTTGGAGTCATATCTTTTTCAAATGTTTCTTTAAACTCATCTACAATTTTTTTTTTCTAAAATCACTTTTTAGTCATCATACACAAATGAATAAGAAACTTTTTTAATTTCTCCCTATATCTCTATTATTGCATTAATTGTTAATGATTGGGGTTATCTAATTTTTTTCAAGCATTATTCAATGATGCAAGTTTAGAATTTAACAACACCTATTTTTTTGAGAGACGTGAAATATATTTTTATTTATAACTCATTCTATGATGAGATCCTCTGAGTCAGTATACAAAAAATATTCTAATTTTGCTATCATTTTCTTCCATTTACTTTCTTTAATTGCATATTTGTCTTATGTTTCTGTTGAAATATCTTATTCAAAATGAATCTCAGCAATAGTCATGGTTGTATTTATTTTTTTAGTTCCTTTCTGTATAAATTTATCACACCATTCTTTTTTTGCTCTTCTCATGTGTCCAATTTCCTTAGTCACATTCAATGTTTTAGAATCTAAAATATGATGAACAATATAAGACATAAAAGATAGAATTGGATTTATCAACTTCTAAATAATTGATGTGAGTTGTTTAACTTTCTCTTTCAGTTGTATTTGGTGGATTTGTCTTGGTCCCATTTTTTTTAATATAGTACCAATTTTAGACTGCACATTTTATTTAACTCCTTATTTGGTAGATTTCCCAAGATGTACTTTTGTTATCTAATAGTTAGTGGCACTGACACTATCTTTATATTTTTTAGTAAGAGAGGGACTACCACCTCAACATGTCTTTATCCTTTTTAATATATAGTTATTATATAAGTCATTTTATTTTTATTTACTTTATGAGGAGTATGAATGGTTATAACACTAAAATTAATTTCCTATTATTGTAAAACTTTCTTTCTCTTATTTACCACCTTATTCAACGAATCAGGAACCTCTGTGTGAGGTGGTTGTTGTAAACATGTATGCTTTGGTTGATATTAAGTATCTAGAGGAGGGGTGGAGTTAATAAATATTAAGAATACATAGGTTAAACATCACCCTGATATTATTTAGGTAATTCAGTGGTAGTTTTGGGGGTTGAAATGAGGAGTAACTCAACTTTTTGATAAAGAAACAAAGGGGTAGGAGTGGCTATAAGGAGCAATAGAGAAGTATATGTAGCAAATAATTATTGATTAGTATTTATTAACAATCTATAAGGATGAGAAATATTAACAAGAGGAGTATCAAGTGAAGCAAAAATACCAAGTGTACTTAAATTTTCCTAGCTCTTTGATTTTTAGCTTAAGCAGTTTTTACACTTGAATAGTCACTAAGACTACTTCAACTCTTTCTTATAGAATTTATTCTATGTTTTTAATTGATTCTCTCATAGAAAACATACCTAAATTTTAATGATATTGATGAAAACCACCCACCTAAATATATTTCATTGGTTAGGAAAAACCTACTTTGTTTACCTTGATGCCCTTGTTCTTCAACCATTTAAGTGTTCTATCCAACACTATTTGAGTTTTACTTTCTAAAGACATGGATTATGATTTGTTATGGTTGACTAGTGGAAGAGGAT
Organism: Torreya grandis; assembly: GCA_037957365.1. Taxonomy (NCBI): domain Eukaryota; kingdom Viridiplantae; phylum Streptophyta; class Pinopsida; order Cupressales; family Taxaceae; genus Torreya; species Torreya grandis. Next base: position 52,598 of record JARHVA010006749.1, on the reverse strand, counting down.
TTGAATAAATATATGTTTATTCATAGATGAGATCTAAAACATAATCATCATCTTCATCATTCCTTGAGATTTTGGCTATCTTAAATTTATTGACTTGTTCCAAATTGAATGAGCCTTATCTTTTTTATCATCTTCACAGTCCATCTAAAAATATTTAAAATATGGGACATGTCAGTATTTGGAACTAATAAAGTTATTAATCAAACATATAGCATCAAAATAGTGTCTATTTTTGAATGACCGGATAGTGACTTAAGTCATTTCTACATCAATATTTTTAGGCTTAGATAGTGAAACATGTATATCTACCTATGGTGATTAGAAAGTGTATTCCATATTTGTGTTTACTAGATAAAAAATTATGTGTCTCAATCAATTTTATTAACAATTCCATTAGGTCCCATATATAATCCTTGTACCTTGGGAGTATGTATGGAGCTATTTCAAATTCACAAATTTTGATGTATGTGAAGGTTGGGAACTGAATAAAGTAAGCTCCCCATCTAGTAATTTCAATTGATGGTGAGATTATACAATTGATCTTTGGCTCTGTACAAAAATTTATTTTAGAGTAAGTTGTGGGTAGAATTCATGGATTTTAGATGATGCCATATCACCCACTATGTTTAGACCAATTTAGATTCTTGTATGAGAAACAAAATATATGAGATATGAAGTCATGTAGAACTTGGATGTAGTGGTTAATTTTGTTAGTTATTTATGTAGTGAATCACTAATTGATTGAACCCAATTGATATATTATTTATTCTTATAATGATCTAGATATACCTGTACATCCATGTTTGGAAGTCTTTGGCAATAGGGTTACTGACAACTCTATTTAGAAGCATGATTATATCATTAACATCATTGATGAATTAAAATCTTGAAAAGTTCTTCGATAATAATGTTATCAAAATTTTAGGCCTTAAAAGCCTCTCATTATTGACCCACTTGGAACAAGAATGAGTGTTAGCATCCAAGAATTTTTTAGTAGGATATGGGGTGATATCAACAAATGATTCTTGATCAGGTAAATTCAAAAAATTATCAATGTTTTCTAGCTATACGAAAATCATACATTCCCCAGTAGAATTTCTAACTTCCCTATTTTATTTATCATATTATTTAGCCAATATTAGGACTAATTTGTGACTGATATTATGAAGACTATTTCTTAAGATAGACCACTATCATGAATATTTTTACCCTAGTTTATTTTATGCACTACATTGATTCTCTGCTAAAAGTATTCCATGTCTATATACCCAAGATTTGTTTCTATCACCTTGTCAATATTGGAATTATTGATATTTTAATCCCAAAAATATCATTACATATGATATCCTAAGGGAGACCCCTTTTGTTTAGAAAGTTGGGAGAATTTATATGTTTTGAGTCTTTAGGATAAAGGTAAGTAATCATTAACCATTCTAGATAGTCTCACAATTGAATACTTTTACCAGGGATGTGGAAGTTGCTCTCAAAGTAATTCATACAAATTTAGAAAGTTTTCTTGTTTTATTAGATCAAATTCAATTATCACATTAAATACTTATTGGAAGTGATAATTATTGGTATAGTTATACATGGTAAGGTCATTCTTCTAATGATTTGTTTTATAATTATACCAACTCACTGGGGTTCCAACTCTTCTCTTTTCTATTAAAGAACAAAAGAACCAATGAGTTCAAAAAAAGTAAAAGAAAATCTAAAGAAAATCAAAAGGATCACATTATGAAATAAGGTCAATGTACCATGCATCATGATTAAGATAAAATAATAGAAAGAGAAGAAAATGATCCCAAAGTATCTCTATTGGGGGTATGGATGCCTGGCTGGTAGCAAAGCAATGCCCGAGCTTCCATTGTTTTTTAAGATTTAATTGACACTAAAATGAAACCTATAGCTTCATCAAACCTTATAAAAACTCATCATAGTAGAGGTTAAATAAAATACACATTTGACACACATAGATCTAATAAATTAGAATGCAAGTATGTTGCATGAATTAACTTAGGAGTCTCTTTCATGTTTCTGATTTAAGTATTCTTCTGTGGCACACTTCATAATTAGTTTAAGGATTGCTAACCAAAATTTTGGGTTCTTGAATGATTAGGAACATTACCCTTACCCACTTGTTTTAGATTATGGTATTAACTTTGAGCCTTCTTCTATATGATTATGTAAAATCTGAGAAAATATTGATTATTGGCTTTTCATACTTTGGCAAAATGGTGTTTTTAATATATTTCTTGGGTTAAATATATTAATGCACTTAATGAGTTTATTTGAACTATGTAGAGGTTTATGACTTAAATCAATTTGGAGAGTTTATTCAGGCATTTTGTATTGGACATTTTGTCCAATAGGTTTGATATTGAAGTTTGCTCTGTTCGGGTATTTTATCCAAGTTGATGTAAGTTTTTCATGTTTTTGGCCTATTCCTTTGCTATGTACCTAGGGATATGATATATTAATGTATATGGGTTGATGGAGATGCTGACATGTGGCACACATCCCCTTAGTTAGTTACTTGGGTACAATTTATTAGGATAATAGAGTAACTTATGGAATTAGTACATTGGGTAATGGTCGGCCTATAGTGGGATTAGGAGGTTACCCATCTATGGGTTAGATAGATGTCTATATATAGGAGATGATTATCATGGTAAAGATATCAAGTAAGCATTGAGTCTTCTATTGTAAGATAATATTGGAGGTTGTCCCCTCGAAGAGACATTGTAGAGTTATTCCTTCTTAAATAAGTATTATATGGTGTTTCCCTACCTTAAGAGTATTTCTGCATATATTGAATCTTAACTATGGTATCAGAGCTTTGATTTGGGCAATTTGTGTGGAGCAAAACCCTAGTTTTTTGAATCAGCAATAACTTTTGATTGGTTGCAAATTTTTCCACAATTTTTTTACTGGATATGAATAATATTTCCAATAAGTCACATTAAGAAAATTGAGGTTTTTAAAATATTTTTGAGAGTTATTGCTATTTTAGGGTTTATAATAATTTTTCTATATCTTTCGAAATATAAGGAATTTTTATTCAAAATTTTTAATGGAGCTATATGAAGACATAAGAGAAGCACAATCAAAATTTTAGAATTTGTGGAGTTTTTTTGAGTGAATTATTGTGATTTTATGGTTTTTCATAGATTCAATCTAAAAATCAAAATTTGTGACATTGTTTCACAAAATTTTGACTGAGGTTACAATATCATAAGAGGAAGCTACAATAAAAAGTTGGGACTTTTTGGATCAGTTTTGTATGAGTTATTGATATTTTAGGGTTTCATGAACCCTAATTTTTTTGTGGATCATGGAGTTGCAAAAATTTTTAGGGGAAGATGATGTTGATGCTCGAGAATGCTGGCTCATTTTGGAGAATCATTTTAAAAAAACTTTTGGGCAAAGATGATTACTTTCTTTTTTGTCTGGGCCTGTACTACATTGGTTTGATCAGTTGAGCTATACAGAAAGGTTTTCTTCATGGAAAGAAATGGAACAGATCTTTTTAGATCATTGGGCTACAAAACAAGAAGCAAAAATACCCTTAAGGTAGGGAAATACCATATAATACTCCTTTAGGAAGGAATAAATCCACAATGTCTCTTTGAGGGGACAAACTCCAATATCCTCTTACAATAGAAGACTCAATGCTTACTTGATATCTTTACCATGATAATCATATCCTATATATAGACATCTATCTAACCCATGGATGGGTAACCTCCTAATCCCATTATAGGTTGACCATTACCCAATGTACTAATTCCATAAGTTACTCTATTATCTTAATATATTGTACCCATATAACTAACTAAGGGGATGTGTGCCACATGTCAACATCTCCATCAACCCATATACATTAATATATCATATCCCTAGGCACATAAAATCCTTTCAGGAATTATTCTCTCAGGACTTATGCAATTTATCTTTGTTGGATTTTTTATTTTTGGGCTTATCTTTTTTAGGATTTTATCTTTAGAATGTTTGTTCCACAAGAATTGGTTTTAAAGATTATTGCGTCAGACATTTTGTTTGAAATAATTTCCCTAAAGCCATTTGTTCTTGTTAGGCTTATTGCCTCAGACATTTTATCCACAACTTTTCCCTTACAATAATTTACTTGATCCCTTTTCCCCACAACATTTTTCTTGATGAAATAGACTTACCCTTTAGGATTTTTGCATTTTCCCTTTGGTATTTTTGCATTTTCCCTTTGGGATTTTTGCATTTGCCCTTCGACCTTTTTGAAATGGTTCTTTTCCCTACCAACTTACTCTTTAGCCTTTTTTAAGTGACCCTTAGGTATTTTTGAAATTCCTTTTTTATTTACAAAGTTGACCCTTCAGGACTTTTATCTCAAGAATTTTACTCTATGAAGTATATCCTTCAGGCATTTTTGCCATGAAGTAGACCCTTCAGACCTTTTGCACTTACTCTTTAAGATTTTTTTCATGGGCCTTTATTCTAAAAATTAGATACTTTGGGACTTTTGTCATGGAGAAAATGACTTAATAAATATACCCTTCATATTTTTGTCTAATTAAAATGTCCCTTTGGCCTTAACCCACCTACCCTTCAACATTTTTGTGAATGTGCTCTCCAGCCTTTTGAAAGTGTCCTTTGGGAGTTTTGTCCTGAGCCTTTGCCCTCTGAAACCATTCCTTTAGATATTTTATTTGAGATATCATTCCTTTGGCCTTTTTGAGACCATCCCTTTGACCAATTCCTTCAAACATTTTGTCCAAGACATCCTACCCTTTGACCCTTTTGAACTTATCCTTTAAGACTTTTGTCCTAGGATTTTACCCTTTAGCCTTTGCCTTTAACCTTGACCCTTTAGGATAATTACTTTGAAACTTTTGACTGATGAAATAGGTCTTCAAGGAAATTATTGTGGACATTTTGTCTAAAATAATTCCCCTGATGGAATTAGTGTGTGGACAGTGTGTTGAATCTTTCTTGCCCAATGAAATAAGACTCTTTAAGATAATTGCTTTAGACATTTTGTTTGAAATAATTTTACCAATGATATACATGCCTCATGAAAAATGCTTGTAATAATTTCCCCATGCAAAATACCAAAATAATACCTTACTACCAAGATCAATAGACCAAAACCCTATGAAATTGCTAAATAAAACCCCTATGCTTTATTATATATATTCTAAGTCATTGTTCATTTATGTTTATAGGAGTGAATCCATAAGTGATAGATGTCAAACTTGTGCTAAGTTAAAGAATCAAGAACCAAGATCTGATGGTGCACATTAACTCATATGCCAAGGATCTAATGGTGCATAATCAAGTATAGTGATAAAATCTTTTTCAAAATTTCCATGAGAGTGCTAAGTGGCAACATATTGGGAGATCAAACAATAAATCAATGATTTGTAGGCCCTCCCATAGAGTCAACAAGATAAGATCTCAGGAAGCCCATGGAACTACCAAGTGGCACACTCATGCCCCATCATGCGAAAAATCTAATGGTGCAAGTCCTATGTGGATTTTTTAATGATTTAGATAATAGTCATATTTCAAAAGTTATAAATAGAGTTTACAAGGCTAACACTAGTGGAGATAGAGTTTGAGTTAAGTATTACTCACTGAGGTGGATATAACCAAAGATAAACTTCTAGATGACTAGGGATGAACACGCAAGACTCCTTAGCCAAGCCAATAAAACTCACCTCTTTTAGCATGAAGAGGCTATTTTCATCCACTCATAAATGAAATCAGTCTTAAGCTACCACTTTTAGTGCCACCTCAACATCTATAGTTCAACCATGCCATGCCTAGCCAAAGATCACTCCCAGCTCATGCATGCCATTTTTCATCCATTCCATAAATCCAAGATGCCAAAAATAGAAGAACTTGCCTCTTTTGCATGGATATTTTAGATCTACATGATCTTCCTTAATTGGGAATTTAAGTTTTGTAAAATACATCTCATCTTGGAGATATATTGTAAAATACCACTTTTAGTGCCACCTCAACATCTATAGTTCAACCATGCCATGCCTAGCCAAAGATCACTCCCAGCTCATGCATGCCATTTTTCATCCATTCCATAAATCCAAGATGCCAAAAATAGAAGAACTTGCCTCTTTTGCATGGATATTTTAGATCTACATGATCTTCCTTAATTGGGAATTTAAGTTTTGTAAAATACATCTCATCTTGGAGATATATTGTATAAAATTGGGTAGACCCCATGGCTCAATCTATCTTTTGATGCTAGTTATATTTTTGGTATTTTGAATGTATTTACTACAAGCTATAACCTTTGGAGAGAAATAAAGTTGAAGATTTACCTATCTTATCTTGAGATATCTCTATGTGTGTGAAATCTATTTGATTATTTGTGGAATCTTTGTCTCTTTGTTTCACTTTCAAGAAATTCATTTGTGGTATTTAACCCTCTTGGAAATATTGTTTTAGAATAAAGATCCTTTTCCATTTTGTGAAAATAGCTAAAATACTACCTCTAGTTTCCATTTGTATGAGTTTGTGCTAAAATAAATTCAACATATTTTTAGCTCTATTGTGTTTATCAAACAAACATTAAAATCCACTATAAAGTATTTGGTACAATCACCATATTTTCAATTTTCTACAAATTTCAATTCTTCAACCCTTTTCCCTATCAAAACCTTAGTTTAGTATTCAAAATCACTAAAGAGAGAAATTTTTACAAAATTGGTATTTTATCAATTTACATTAGATTTAGTGAAAGGAAGCATACCTTCATATATTAACCTTAAGTTGCCAAGGTCCCATAACTTTAGAGCTTTTTCAATTATATCATTAGGTAATTTCACAAAAAGCTACATGATTAAGACATGTGAAACCCTATGTGATAAAATTTTTTGGCACGCTCGGTGGGACCCAAAAATTACACAAAGATTGGTACTATTTTTAGTAAGCATTGTACGAGTTTCATGTAAATATCAAAGCACCTAGTGACTCCACTAGATTATGAACTCACAATTTCAAGGTGACGTATGCCAAACAAACAAATGAAATCATCTACTAAAGGTAAGAGGGATGATTTTTTAGAATTGTCATTTTCATCTAAAAAGAGATCAAAAGCAGTCACCCCTCATCCTAAGGTATATCCTATGGTTATTTTCCCATCCCTATTGGTAACTTCTATCATTTTTATACCTCTTGTAATGGCCAAAAATCTAAATTTTGTAGCCTTCAATATAGGCAATCCATTCTAGTTTGGCCAACATGATGATATATCAGTCTCAAACTTAAAAATCTTGCCATATTTTACTGGTGAAACCTCTACCACTACTTTAGAGCACATACAATATATTGCTAACCTCTATTCAATCCATAATGTGGTCCAAGATAATGTTCAATCAGACTTCTAATCTCCTCTTTCAAGGGCAAAGCTTTAGAATGGTACAAAGGCCTTACTCCTAGTTCAATCCAAGTTTGGGATGAGTTAGGTGATGTGATGTGTACCCATTTTAAAGACAAAAGTGACCACCTTTCCCTAGTTGAATAGTTAACTACTATTCAATGAGCTCCTCATGAGCAAATGACTAATTTTAATTACTATTTCTAGAAGACCTAGAATAGGATCCTAGTCTTGGTCAAACCCACTATAAATAATGATTTTTTGTATTACCTAAAATCCCTCAACAGTGATATAGCTATGATGACTTAGTCAATGGGTGGAACCACACTTCCTATAGCTTATAATATTATAATAAGGGTATAAAATTATTTAATCTAAGCTAGGAATATTATACGAAGGCCACCAATGCCTCTATTTCCAAAAATAACCCCTATTCCCCCACCTGCACTTGCTCCAATTCCCACTATGAGTAAGGCACCTGCTTTGACTCTTGCACCTTTGGATGATCTATATGAGGTAAATTCATTAATTAAGAGTTTTGGAATTGAATTAGTGGTAATGGAAAGGTAAAAATCATAAAATTAAAAATATTTTCATCCATCTAACCTTACATACCAAGGGAATAGGCAACCATATCAAGGCAATAACCAACAATAAGGACATAATTCAAAGCCAAGACCTCTAAACATTTGTGCTTTACCAACACCAGGAGCTTCCAAAGCCATTGTCCCTATTCAAAATTATTTGGCTCAAGAGTATGAGTGGTTTTATCCTTGCAATCAGATCCAGGATCAAAACATTTTCCCCAATGGTGTAATTAGTCAAGACTTGATGGTCTAAGGCATAACAAGAATGCAAGGACAACAAGAAGAATCTACTTCCCAACAAGTAGACACACAAGAACCTACTCAAAGTGAAACAACTCTTCTAAACTGGTAGGAGGATAACTTCAGTGAGATAAGCCAAAATGAAGAATTTTTTAATGGTGGAGGTCTTGTAGTAGTTAATACATATTCCAAGAAAATAGTAATAAAAACTGATCAACCCTTTAGGGTAGAGCAAGCTTCAACTTTTAAATCTCCAGCGAAACTAGCGAGGAACAACATAGTGTAAAGGCCACCCTTTATACATATAAATCAATCCAAAGCAAAGGTGCCCACTCTAAAATTTATGAAAGAGGATGCATCCCCTATAAAATAACCAACAAAGGTTGGTAATATCCCTTTTAGCATAGTTGATTAAATGAAGAAAGCTAATTTGAATGTCACTATATGGGAGGCAATATCTATACCAGCACAAAGGGACTTACTACAAGAGGCTCTGAGGAGTTTCCATATATAAAAAAGGTTCCAACCAAGGGACCTGCCCCTGGAATAAATCTATATCAGCTCAAGTTGATAATAAAATGGGAAAAAATGGTAAGCCTCCCCCTTCTATCTTTCAATTATAATAGGGAAGCATCTGGTACATAATTACATGGTAGACTCAGGGAACATTAGTTTAATAATGCCCAAGAAAATATCTGATGATTTGGGAATAAAATACACACCTATTAATAAAGGAGTGGTGTAATTAAATGGGACTATTATTCAAACAATAGGAACTATAAAAAGGCTGAGCCTCACTATTCACGATTGCCCAAGCCTATCAATTATGCAAGACATTTCAGTCATAGACCTTCCCCCCTACTTTGCTAGTTGTCTTTCAAGAGATTTTAATATAAAGATGAGATGGTACCTATTTGCATATTGCTCTTATATGCTACTTAGAATGACATATGGAATTAGAGTAACAATAAGAACTGAACCAATTACAAAAGATCATATAAAACCGTATAATCTAATTCCTCCTATAGAAATGAATTGTACATTATAAGATCAAGAAGAGGAATAAATAGATCAAGAGAATGCAACATCTGTAGTAGAAATCCTAGACACTCATTTGGATGAATGGGGATCAACCCTGCAATTCAATCCTTATGACTATGTACAAGAAACAAGGTTAGGAACATATTGTATTCATGAAAAAGATGCAATTATCTAAAATTTAATCAAACTAGTTGAAGACCTTCAAGGGATGTGGTAGTTATTTTTTGATGGCTCAAGAAGAAAAAATAGTGTAGTATGGAAATTGTATTTATTTCCCCATAAAAGGAGAGATATTTCTACTCGTTCAGACTTCAATTCAACTGTACCAATAATGTAGATGAATACGAAGCCTTGATTTGAGGCCTCTAGTTGGCCAAAGATAGAGGAATCAAGATTTTACAAATATTTGGTGATAATGAGCTCATCATTCACCAAGTTAGATAAAAAAGTGTAATAAAAAACAATTTACTAAGGTCTTACAAACACAATGTTTGGGACCTGTTAGAATATTTCACTACTTTGAATATTTAAATGGTACCAAGGGTATACAATAAAGATGATAACCACATGGCCTTAGTGGGGTCCCAATATAACCTACCAGTTGAAATAAAGAAGAAGAACTGGCATGTGAGGTTGATTATGAGGCTTTTTGTCCCTAATAATGCAACTAATTGGCAAGTCTTTGACAATGTCAAGTAGATTGTAATTTTTTTGAGAGAAGAGGTTGAGTTTTCAGATAGGAATCAACCAAGGCTACAAGACCAATATGGTGATTAGATTATTTAATTAAAAATTAATAATCTACGTATGGGTCTCATTACACTAGAAAACATATTCAATTCAGATGACCAGTTAAAAGGTGAAAAGAAGAACATTATAGTCAATGAAGAAGATTGTGAACCTATCATCATCTCAGAAGGCAAGTCTCTCAAAATAGGTAAGGTATTCAATATTTTAGAGAAGCATGATTTTGTTTAATTATGTCAAGAGTTTGATGATAACTTCACTTGGAGTTATCATGATTTAAGAGGGTTTGATCCAAGTTATAGCTCAACACACTATAGAGTTGGACCCAAATAAAAGCCTATCAGATAAAAATAGAGACCTATCAATCCAAAGATTAAACCCTTGATGAAGAGTGAGATCTCTAAATTGATAGAGGCTAATATAATATTTACTATCAAACACTCTTCTTAGGTAGTGAATCTAGTCCCTGTTAGAAAGCAAAGTGGTGAAATCTAACTATGCATGGACTTTAGATACCTGAACACAACATCATTTAAAGATAATTATCCCCTTCCTCCTATGGAAAAAATTATTTAGACAATATCAAGATCTGAAAGATTCTCTCTTCTAGATAGTTATTCAAGTTATAACCAAATCCTAGTATAAGAGTTAGATGAATTTAAAACCACTTTCACCACTAAATGGGGCACATACACATACAAGAAGATGCCATTTGGTCTAACAAATTTAGGGGAAATTTTTTAGAGAGCCATGGATATGGCATTCAAAGGTATAATAAATGAAATAATTCTAGTATATCTCGATGATATTACTATCTATTTAAATCCTGCTGATGTATACCTGGACTATTTGAGGAAATTTTTTAAACGGTGTATGGAATTTGGGGTTTCCTTTAACTTGAAGAAGTGCATGTTCATAGTACACAAGGGGAAGCTATTGAGACACACAGTGTCAAAATAATGTCTTATAATAGACCCCAAATGAGTTAGATCCATAACTATATTAGCACTACTGAGTCACAAAAAGGGTATACAAATCTTTCTTGGGAAGATCAACTTTGTGAGAAAATTTGTACTAGATTTTTCCTTTTTGGCAAAACCCCTTACTATAATGCTAAAGAAGGGGACTCTTTTTACCTAGACTTAGGAGGGAAAAGAATCTTTGAGGCCATAAAATAGGCTATTTCATAAGCTCCTACCCTGGTCAACCCAAATTATGAGAAAGACTCTATTCTCTATGCATTTGGAGGGGAAGGAAGCATCTTAGCCATTCTATTCAACATAATCAAGAAGATTTAGAATAGCCCATTTCTTTCTTTAGCCAATCTTTGAAAGTTTATGAAGAGAATTATAGTTTTGTGGAGAATCAGGTATATGTGGTGATCAAATAACTCAAGAAGTTTAGGCATATGTTCTTGAACAATAAAATACATTTAATGGTGAGTCACTAGAGTGTCAAATAATTTCTACTGAGTAGGGAGATAAATGAAAAATGAGCAGGATGGATTACCAAAGTCATGGATATCATGATCTTGAAGCTTGCAAGGGAAAAAAGATTGTGTGAATAATTTATTTCCCACATCAAGACTACTGAACCAGTATCTGACATAGTGTATGCTCAAACTACACCTCAGTCAAATAATCCACCTTTTAACAACTGGATTCAAGACATGATTTATTTCCTACAGACTGGTAAACACCCCTATGAATTTCAACAGTCAAATAAAATATATTTTTGACTCCAATCAATCCCCTATGTTCTTATTGATGGAATTTTATTTTAGAAGGACATGAATGGAGTCTTATTAAGATGTATTGAGCATGAGAAAGTTCCTAAAGTGCTCGAGCAATTTCATGATGGACTATCAGGAGGACATTTTTTTGCAAAGACTATGCCTATTAAGATGATGAGAGGAGGCTAATATTCACTTGAATTATTCAAGGATGCCCATCAATGGGTAAGGAATTATGAAAAATATGCTTATTTCACTGGTAAGCAAAGGCTAGTATCCCTTCCTCTCAAACCAATTCAACTAGATCATCCATTCAATCAATGGGGATTGGATTTTATCAGCATGATGAATCTACCATCAAGCATAGGTCAAAAATGGGTTCTCACAGCAATGGATTATTTTACATGATTGCATGAAGTGGTAGCTCTAAAATATGCCATTGAGACATCTATTATAGAATTCATGGACATCATAGTTTCAAGGTTTGGTATTCCTGAAAACATCATATCAGATAATGCTAAGGGATTTGTGGGCACTTAGGTTAGTGAATAGGCTATCAAACATAATGAGTACCTAAGCACTTCTTCAAATTATTACCCCTAGGGTAATGGATTAACTAAGTCAACCAACAAGAACTTGATTAGAATCATCAAATGAGTGCTAGAGGATAACCAAAGGATGTGGCATATGAAACTAAAATCAACACTTTGGGATGATAGGATTACTCCAGAAGGAGCAATTGGTAATTAACCTTTCATGTTGGTGTATGGAAGAGAAGCCTGAGTACCATTGTCAATTGAGCTTCCATCTCTAGAGCTCAATCACCAATTAGACCTGATTGATAATGATGAAATGATGGTGAGACTAGTTGAACTCATGGAACTTGAAGAAATAAGGCATCAATCTATGAAAGTCTTGGAAGAAAATCAGGCACAAACTAAGAATACTTTCGATAGAAAGGAATCTACAAAGAGCTTTGATGAAAGAAACATAGTTCTAAAGTGGGATGCAAATAAAGCAAAACCAGTCAGACACACCAAATTTGATGCAATATGGAGTGGTCCATATATCATCACACAGTGTAAAAGAGCCAATGCATTCCATCTCTCCAAGGTAGATGGATTAGAACTAAAAATCATAGTTAATGGGATATAACTTTAAACTTGATTTTGAGGCAGGAACTCATCCCAAAAAATTTAAAATTATGTAAATAATAGGTTATTTATTTATTTTTCAATAACTGCTTCTACATAGGTCAAACTCATTAAGAGTTTTTATTTCCTTAGGTTGTGTTGTTTTTCCCATTTGGTTTGTTTGTTTTTCCTATTTTGTTCATGTTTAGGCAAATCCAAGTTATTCTTCCCTAGGATAGAGTTTGTTAGAATAGAATTGAATCCATGCCCAAAGGATAAGGCTATTGGATTGAAAATGATTAGTAGGAAATCATCCCGTAGAGGTCACCAAAATGGTTGATATTTTTGTCCCAAAAATATCATTACATTTGATATCCTAAGGGAGACCCCATTTATTCACAAAGTTAGGAGAATTTGTGTTTTGAGTCTTCAAGATAAAGGTAAGCAATCATGAACCATTTTAGATAGTTTCACAATTGAATACTTTTATTAGGCATGTGGAATTTGCTCTCAGATTACTTCATACAAATTTAGAAAGTTTTCTTGTTTTATTGGATCAAATGCACTTATCACATTAAATACTTGTTGGAAGTGATAATTCTTGGTATAGATGTAGTTGGTAGGGACGTTCTAGTAATAATTTGAATTATAATTATACTAGCTCATCAGGGTTTCAACTCTTATCTTTTCCATTCAAGAACAAAATAAGAAAAGAACCAAAAAATTCAAAAAGAGTAAAAGAAAATCTTAAAAAAACCAAAAGGCTCACATGATGAAATAAGGTCAATGTACCATGTATCATGATTATGAAAAAATAATATAAAAATAAGAAAAGGATCCCAAGGTATATCTATCAAGGCTATGGATGTCTGGCTGGTAGTAGAGTAATCCCTAAACTTCCATTATTATTAAGATTTAATAGACACTGGAATGAAATCTAAAACTTCATCAATCCTTAGAATAAATCATCACAACAAGGGTTAAATAAGCTTCACATTTTCACACACAAATCTAATAAATTAGAAGGCAAGTATGTTATATGAATTAACTTAGGATTCTCTTTCATGTTTCTGGTTTAAGTATTCTACTATGGCACACTTCATGATTGGTTTAAGGATTAATAACCAAAATTATGGGTCCTTGAATGCTTAGGAGCATTCCCATTACCCACTTTTTTCAGATTATGGTCTTAACTTTGAGCCTTCTTCTATATGATTATGTAAAATCTAAGAAAAAATTGATTATTAGCTTTTCATACTTTGGCAAAATGGTTTTTTTAAAAATATTTCCTAGGCTAATTCTATTAATACACTTTGGGAGTTTCTTTGAACCATGCAAAGGTTTAGGACTTAAAGCAATTCATAGAGTTTATTTAGGAATTTTGTATTGGACATTTTGTCCAATAGGTTTGATATTCAGGTTTACTCTTTTAAGGTATTTTATCCAATTTGATGCATGTTTTTCATGTTTTTAGCCTATTCCTTCCAAGACTTATTCTCTCAAGACTTATGAAAATTATCTTAGTTGGGTTTCTTATTTTTGGGCTTATCTTATTTGGGATTTTATATTCATAACTTTTATTCTGTAAGAATTGGTCTTTGATATTATTGCATCAGACATGTTATTTGAAACAATTTCCCTGAAGCTATTTGTTCTTATTAGGTTTATTGCCTCAAACATCTTTTTCACAACTTTTTTCCCACAATAATTTATCTGATCCATTTTCCCCTCAACATTTTGCCTTATGAAATAGACTTACCCTTTATGATTTTTGCATTTTCTCTTTGGGATTTTTGCATTTTCCCTTTGTCCTTTTTGCAATGGCCCTTTTCCCTACCAACTTACCCTTGGACTTTTTGAAGTGATCCTTTAGTATTTTTGAAATTCCCTTTTTACTTACAAAGTTAACCCTTCAAGACTTTTGTCTTGGGAATTTTACTCTAATAAGTAGATCCTTCAAGCATTTTTTCCATGAAGTAGACCCTTAGAACCTTTTGCACTTACCCTTTGGTATTTTTTTCATTGGCCTTTATCCTACGAAGTATATCCTTTGGGACTTTTGACACAGATGAAATGCCCTATGAAGTAAACCTTTCAGATTTATGCCTAATCAAAATAACCCTTTGAACTTAACCGACCTACCCTTTGACCTTTTTGAAAGTTCCCTTTAGCCTTTTGAAAGTATCCTTCAGGACTTTTATCCTAGGCCTTTTCCCTCTGAAACCATTCCTTCAGACATTTTATCCGAGACATCATTCCTTTAGAATTTTTGAGACCATCCCTTCGACCAATTCCCTCAAACATTTTATCTAAGACATCGTGACCTTCAATCCTTTTGAAATTATCCTTTGGGACTTTTATCCTTGGATTTTTCCCTTCGACCTTTGACCTCTAACCTTGACCCTTCAAGATAATTATTTTGGAACTTTTGTCCAATAAAAAAGGTCTTTAGGGAAATTATTGTGGACATTTTATCTGAACTAATTCCCTTGATGGAATTAGTATGTGGACATTTGGTCAAAACTTTTTTACTCGATGAAGTAAGACTCTTGAAGATAATTTCTTTGGACATTTTATTTGAAACAATTTTCCTGATGATATACATGCCCCATGCAAAATTCCCACAATAATTGCTCAAGTACCAAGATCTAATGGTGTGCATTAACTCATGTGCTAAAGATCTAATGGTGCACAATCAAGCATAATGACAAAGGATTTTTCATAATCTCTATGAGAGTGATAAGTGGCAACATCTTAGGAGCATAGACAATATATCAATGGTCTACAGGCCCTCTCATAGAGTCACCAAGTCAAGAGCTAAGGAAGCATGTAGAACTGCTATGTGGCATGCTCATACCTCATCATATAGAATATATAACAGTGTGAGTCCTATGTGGACTTTTTAATGATTCAAACAATGATCACATTTCAAAAGTTATAAACAGATTTTACAAGTATTGATGCTAGCGAAGATAGAGTCTGAGTTAAATATTGATCACTGAGGTGGATATATTCAAAGATAAAATTCTAGATGACTAGGGCCAAACATGCAAGACTCCTTGGCCAAGACAATAAAAAGAAACTCTTTTTACATGAAGAGGCTATTTTAGCCACTTTTAGATGAATGTAATCTTAAGATACCATTTCTAGTGCCACCTCAACATCTGTAGTTCAACAATGCCATGCTGTGCTAAAGATCACTCCTAGATCATGCATGCCATTTTCCATTCCTTCTATAAATCTAAGATGCCAAAAATAGATTAAATCACCTCCTTTGCATGGATATTTTATATCTACATGATCTTTAACTAGATGTTCAAGTTTTGTAAACTACATCTCATCTTGGAGATATTTTATATAAAATTTGGTAGACCCCATGGCCCAATCTATTTTTTTCTACTAGTTATATTTTCTAAATTTTGAATATATTTACTATAAGTTGTAACCTTTGGAGAGAAATAAAGTCAAAGATTTACCTTTCTTGTCTTGAGATATCTTTGTGTGCGTGCAAGCTATTTGATTGTTTGTGGATTTTTGTCTTTTTTTTTTCACTTTCAATAAATTCATATGTGGTATTTTACCCTCTTGGAAATATTGTTTGGAATAAAGATCCTTTTCCCTTTTGTGAAAAATAGCTAAAATACTAACTTTGATTTCTATTTGTATGAGTTTATTACTAAAATAAATTTAACATATTTTTTGATCTATTGTGTTTATCAAACAAACATTAAAATCCACTATAAAGTATTTGGTGCAATCACCATATTTTCTACAAATTTTAATTCTTCAACCATTTTCCCCATCAAAACCCTAGTTTAAGATTCCAAAGCACTAAAGAGCAAAATTCTACAAAATTTGAATTTTATCAGTTTACATCAGATTTAGTGAAAGAAAGTCAGCCTTATCTAGAGATTAAACTCAAATTACCAAGGTCCCATGGCTTTTGAGGTTTTTCCATTGTATCATTAGTCAATTACATAACAAGCTACAAGATCAAGATAGGTGCAAGCCTATGTGATAATAAGAATAAAGACTTGAAGAAGGAAAAAGTACTTAAAAATAGTATCTCATATATATTTTATTCTTATTCATTAGATTCTATGTTGTAGTTGATGTATACATCTTATGAAGCTCTCCTTGAAAGAAGAATAAAGTCTTAGAGATTTATCAGCAAAGAGAATTTTTTTGAGTGTGCATGGATATAGGGTAGATTACATAGGTATGTTGGGTAGGAGTCAAGAATATAATGAGCATCAGGTAGGTATTAAGATCTCAAGGTATTTTGGATAGAAGTCAAGAACTTGATTAATGTTTGACAAGGTTTTGTGTTCTTGAATGTGTCAACACAAGGGTCAGGATTTGACAATGGGTTAGACAAATCTCAGATTATGAAAAAGGTCTAAATGGTGCTTGGGTCTTAAATGTGGTTTGAAAAAATTAAGAATATCAAATAGGGTTTGAGATGAGCTTGGGAAATTCAAAATTATTTGAGCAAGATTTGAATCTCTACTAAAAATAGTTGAGGGTTTGTAGTTCTGAGACTGTAGTGGGTATCTCAAAATTCTTCATTGATAAAATATGGAACAAACCCTTGTCATGTTGATGAATGGACAAATATATGACTTGTAACATAGTGAAGTAAGCTCAATATGTAAACTCTATCCTTCTGACAATCCAAACATGAACAAATTAGAGGAAAAACATGCAAGAACAAAAAAGTAAGCCATTACAATGGATGCAAGGAAGTAGAGTGTGGAGGAAGGTAAAATGTAAGCCATTGCAATGGATTCTTTATTTTCTATGAATTATTAAAATATATTATAAATTTCATTAACTTGGACCTCATCTTTATTAAAAAATTCCTTTTTAAGAAAATGTAATTCCCTAATTATACTTGGAATTTTTACTTAAGAAGTTAGTTGAATTTACTTTTTAATTAATCCTATTTAGGGTTTTTGACATTTATGAATTGTTTTAGTGTTTTGTATTTATAGATTGACAGGCCAAGAATGTCAATTTTCTAGGTTAAAATTTTACTGGGGTTGAATCCAAGTTAGGTTATAATTGCATACATGGTAATACCCAATATAAGCAAGTATTGACACATTTTCGGGTTGTTATATCCCATGAATGGATAAATTTTGGAAATATAGTGACTTTTAGGCTTAAATTATGTCATTTGATAGAAATCATTTTGATACCCAGTTTAGACATGAAAGTGGCCAAAAATTAATGTCTATAGTTTTCCCATATGTGAGAAGGTGTTGCAATACACATACATAGTAATGCATTATAAAAGAATGTAAAATTCGTTGAGATGAAATTATCATGCCCCCAAGGCCAGTTAATTAACCTTAGATTCCCCCTCAAGGGATCAGGTGGAAAATAGAGTTGAACATTCCCTATAAATGAAGAAAATAACATGATCTAGTGGTAATGTAGGATAAAACACTAATTTGACCAAAGGCAATTATAATCAGTAATGGAGTTTGAGAAATTGATTTGTCAAAAAGTAGTTATAATAGTTGGCACAATTATGTGCCCCTATAGGGTAGGTAGAAAAAAAAATATAACTATTTTCCCAAAGGCAGTTATAATCATTAGCATAGGTATTTACCTTGGTAGGGTAAATAGGTCAAAAAATAATGACTTGCCCAAAGGTAGTTATAATATTTTGTACATTTGGATTACATGAGTAAAAATGAGTTTGCCCTAGGAAGGTAAAATAGATTGTAGATCGGTTAGAAAAGAATTTTCATATCTAAGAAAATTAGCAAAGGGAACTTATTTGGGAAACCCATAAAATGGATCTATGATGAGTTGGTAAAGATTAACAACGTGATTATAGCCTAAGTGTGAGTACAAAGATGCATGTTCAAAGTAACACATAGTATAAGTATAAAAAATGTTGTTAAATGGGTATGGGAAGAGGCCCAATAAGATGTTTTGGTTATAAAATAACCAATAAATAAGGAATGTAGGATCAAATGGTACATAAAACAGACCATAGAGGCAAGAAATAAACCTCCTTGAGTGAGTGAAAGGAAATTTAGGAACTAAGGGGTGGTAAAATTCAAAATTTTAGGATATATATTCACCCCATGTGTTGAAAAATGATTCATATTCACTCTAGCCATTTTGAAAACTCAAGCTTTATTTTTTGTATGAGTTATTGATGAGAAATGGTGGGTGAGAGAGAATTAAGACATGTATATTAGCGACTGAGCTAGGATCAAAGGTGAACTCCACATGATAAGCCTCTGGTATGTGACCTTACCTTTGTTATTAGGCTCATTTGTTAATAGGTTTAGGTTGAAAGCTTGTAAATTCACCATTTTCATTGAAGGGAAAATGATAGCTTTACAACAAAAATCAATGACTTTATATGAAGTCATCACTTATGAAAATGGAGATATCACCAAAAAATAATGGAAAATGCCAAAATAATGATTTCTCCCATTTTTAGGTGAAGTCACCATTTTCATAAAAAATGAAAATGGTGATTTTGCCCAAAAATGGTAGAAAATGCCAAAACAACTTTGTTATTTAGGAAAAATGGTGAATTCACCCTAAAAGGCAAAATATCTAACTTTAAGAGATGCAAAAGGGGTCCAACCTCTAAGAGAGGGGAAAATATAAACATCATAGATATATCTTGGCACTAATTTATTTGTGATTACTAGAGTGATCCATTGTATTGATAACATGGGAGTGGCATTCCCATTGTTTATGAACACTAGAGATATGGATAGTGGAGATGTTACATTTTTGTAGGCTCTAGACTTATATAACATGGTGTGTATGTTAGTGATTCATGTAGATTGAGCATACCTAAGTGACTTTGTAGAATGATGGCATTATGAAACCTCAACATCACCTAACAATTAGGGAGGCCACTATTACACTTGTGGATATACCTAATGGATCCTCAAGCTACTGATGAGAGGCCATAGACTATTCTGGATAGATCCAACATAGTAGTAGGTAGTGATAGATGATTTGAATAGATTTTAGGATATTACCATGGTGTATGGGAATGTTGATATTAACTTGCTAGAGATATACATATATTTATAACCTGATGACCTAAAACTTGGGGACCCTTTACCACTAATAATGATCGGTAAGGAAGTTTTGGTTCTAATGGCATTTGGCAATGACATATTACTACCTGACAAGAGCATCTGATTCTTTTATATGGGCCTAGGAAGAGTGATATATAACATGATGGATGAGACTACAAGATTTATGTGGGGAACAATAGTATTGGCCAAACTATACAAGGATCTACATATGGTGGCCTATTGAGGAGGCCAAAGCATTGAAGCATCCACACTAATGCATCTAGTTTATATTTGTAGAGAATCAACATGTTTTACATAGACTAGATAAAAAAATTAAAACACTATAATATTTCTTCTATTACAAAACCATAAAAAAATATAACTTATATAGGAAAGCTATTTCCTATAATAGGGGAGATCAAATCTCCACTAAAATCTCCTATAATAGTATGAGATATCAACAACCTAACTAAACAAATCAACTCCATATATTATTGTTAGGCATAATAATAATATACTAACAAGACTCTAATAATGTAATATCCATAATTACGTTATTTATAATTAATAATGTGAGTAATATACCTGAACATTCACCCCTTTGTGAACATTATTAATCCTATCTACACACCCTTAATGTGAGCATGGGGAGAATATACATTTTCAAAAATTTGCATGAATAGAATCATATGCCAATGCATACTTTTAGGTCTGCATACTACTAACATGATCTTACTACACATGATGACTAATATGTGAAGGAATAAATATTGCATTTAATTTATGTGATCGTACATATGTGTCATTGGGGGTCATCTTCATAAATAAGGTAGTTGCAAGCTATCTATAGTTAGCTACCTTCCTATATAAATGTTTGCCACATTTCATTATATCCACACTTTTGCTTGTCTCCAAATATTAGAGGTGTTTTAAACAAGTAGGGGAATGAAAACACATAACTAAAAAAGATAAACTCACACCACACAAGAGAATATGAATGCTCTTATATTCTTATTTACACACACAAATATCACCAAATCATTGGTGTGACCCTGTCGTTAGTGATTGATGAGATGTCACTGAAAGACCTCCTTCTATGTATCCTCCAACCTCTATTAGATAGCTGCTTACTTAAGAACTAGAAAAACTGGTGATAGCCTTGGTGCCTTCATAAATAACATGTTTAGCAAGTTCTCATGGAAAAACATGACGTATAACTATCTAGATTTCCCTGGATGTAATGGTTGGCTTCTTGTTATGATGTGTGATCATGGATGCCTCTTAAGATAATTTATCAAAGATATTGTTAATGAATAATTCATTATATGCATACCTTTGGTAGAAATATCAACATTTGGATGCACCTTCTTTAGTACCTTAAACATGTAAATTTTGAAGTTATTTTCATTTCTTTCTACCTTCTTATTTTTGTTTTCTCTTTTACTCATTTTAACTAATATGCTTTTCTCACAATGTTGGCAAACTAAGGATGTTAGCTTACACTGATAATCTATGCATACAAACAATATAATTTTTTTCCCTAGTAATCACCTAAACATGACCCTAATATTCACCTCAATAGGACTCAATGATTTTGAAAATAACTAAAACTTTAATAATTTTCACTTTTGGGATTTAAATGACACAAACAATTTCTTTTTGATAAATGACACTTTGACTCATTTTAACAAACTACTTAAAAAAACATACTTAATATAGATTTATTTAATAAAAGAGAATCTATTAACACTCACTATTTTAAGAGACAAATATTTTAGAGACTTCAATTAACTACATAACTCATGAAAATAATAATTAAGACTGATTTCAATTTGAATTATATTTAATTTTTAATATAGTTACAAACTATAAATCGATTAAAATATGAATTGACATCTAATGACACTCAACATATAGAACTGACATAAAAATAACCACTTAATACTTTAAATTATAAAACAACACTTAAAAGACTAAAATGATTGGAGCTCAAGGATGGTGGCTAAATAACTATTGAGTACATTAGAATGGGATCTTCTTATGGAGATCTAAGGCAAATAGCTAGATCTGAGTTGAATAGCTAGGGGTGAAGCCGAACTGCTCCTCTTATTATAAGGTAGATTGAAAAGATCTTCATAGACAATGAATAGGTTAATTATTTTGTTTTTAGATACATAAATGATAGTGACTCGATCATGTAAAAAATAATGTTGCCATAGTACAAAAATTTGAAAAATCTACTTATTCAATGTACCATAACATGTGTATAGCAAGGTATTATGCAATGGCACATGGAACAATACATCAAGATGAAATGACATATCAACTTGGATCGATAGATTTATGTGATCTGTCTAGATTCATGCCACGTAAATAGTTTTTGTAGATTCTTCTACTAAAAATAATTCTAAGAGAAATATCATTGATCAATAATGGTAGAACCTTACACCACCAATTTTATTTAATTTGATTTAATTTTATAACTTTTTACATGTTTTTGAATACAAGAGAAAGATGAGTTACATTCACCATTACTTAGGGTAATGAATCATAGAGTTACCCCTTAATCACAAATTCTTCCAATCACTAACTTTCCATTAGATATCAAATTAGCTCTGATACCAGATAATGGATCTGGTTTATATTTGCATAGGATCAACACATTTTACATAGAGTAGATAAACAAATTAAAACACTATAATATTTATTCTATTAAAAAACCATATTAAAAATACAACTTATATATCAAAGATATTTCCTATAATAGGGGAGATCAAATCTTCATCAAAATAACATATAATAGTATGAGATATCAACCACCTAACTAAAAAAATCAACTCTGTATTTTATTTTTAGGCATACCAATAATACACTAACAAGACTCTAATAATTTAATATCCATTATTACATTGTTTACAATTAATAATGTGAGAAAAATACCTCAACACACACTACTCATGGTTTGGGAATGGAAGCACATTTCTATAGAGCACCCTATGGGCTGAGATAGGTTAGAGATGTTAAGCATGAAATATACTGAGAGGGGGGTGAATCAGTATATTAAATATATCTTTTACTTAATCAAATTACTTTTTTTTAACCATTTAACCACACATTCAAGATATGCAATAAAATTTAAATAATAATATGCACCACACAAGAGAGAGAGAGAGAGAGAGAGAGAGAGAGAGAAACACCAAATTTTTATGCGGAAACCCAAAGTGGGAAAAACCACAGAGAACAATCTCACATATATGAATGAGCACCAACTCAAATTACAAAGTTTGCAAGCACCAAATTGTAGGAGAATCAAACCCTTTTCATGCACCAACACAACAACTATTTTTGAGCACCAACCCTTAGGAACACCAACCCCTTGCAAATATTTATGAGCACCAACCCATAGGAGCACCAACCCCTCTTGCATATAAAATAAAACTATCTCTCAATGTTGCTTACTAAATAAATGATAGAACTCTACAATATCTCCTATTTTTCTCTCTTTGAAAATAAATACAAACCATGCACACTCTTGCATGTTATAAATGGCTTCTCAATCCTTTATTTATAGCTTTCCAAATGACCTTTGGTATTCACCCTTTGTGACCCTTCAATCCTCATGGAAAATGGTGCAAAAATTGCATGACCTTTTGTATTGTTGCATTTGAAAAGTCATATGGTGACCCTTCACAAGAAAATGCATCCTTTCCTCTTTTATCTTTATCTTGGTGACTTTTTATATTCCTTAAAGTGTCTCTTCATGGAAAAATACACCATACCCTCTTTTGTCTTCACATGGTGACTCTTGGAATTCCTCAAGATGACTCTTCATGAGAAAATGCATCCCATTCCTCTTTTTTCTTTACCTCGTGACTTTTTGACTTATCCATGGGCCCTCTTTTGATTTATATGCAACCAAAAATATATTCATTAATATTAAATAAATATTAACACACATTATCCAAGATATGAATATTAAAAATATCATTAAATGCAATGGAGATTTTATCACTAATGCTATACCTTTGACATCAATGACAATATTTCTAACAATCTCCCCCTTTGTCATTGATGGAAACCTCAAACTAAAACTGACACATCCTAAAACCTGCATATACTGCCATCTAAAAAACATATAGTAACCCCCCTTATTATAGCCATATGTACCTATTCCTTGTACTTATTTTGCACCTAAGTTTGCACTTATACCTATACATATACCTATTTTTGTTCTTCTTCCCCTTTGACATCAATGGAAAATGGTATATTTTGGAGTTAACACTTAGCTCCCCCTTAACTGATGCTAATCCTCAATGGTAGGAAGTAAAAGAAATTACTCCCAACTTCTCCCATAGATACTAAAATGTGTCTTTTGGTAGTGCCTTTGTGAAAATATCTACAATCTGCTCTGTGTTGGGTGAATATTTTTTCACCAACTAACTGATGGGAAAAATAGGTTGTTTCAAACACAACATAAGGAGATTGATCAGCCAAATGTGCAGGTTTACCACATCAAAAGGGGATAAATCTTTCCTCTCATCAAGGGGAAGTTCCCTATAACTATAAGGTGTTATATACTATATATATATACTATAAATAAGCTAAAAATAACACTCAAGGGTAGGACAACACCATCCATCTCTCTTTTTTTATAGATGATGTTCACAAATCAAAAGAGAAATCTTGGGTAATTACTGAAGGTACTTCTCTTCTTTTAGAAGTAATATTTAGTCAACAACTATATTTCTTCCTGGTAGTAATTGTAACCATGAGAAACCCACAAAAACACAAAGTCTTTCATTGCTTCTCTCACTGAAACAGGGTGTAGTAACACAACAGAATGAAGTGTAGCACAAAGTCTCCACCTCAACTACCAAAGAGTGAAATATACAAAAGACAATGGGGGCACAAAGTTGTCCCAAGATCCTTTACATAGAAACAAAAAAACAAACATGCTAAAGATAATTGTGGCAGCACAAAGTCTCTTCATAGTCAGCTTCAGGACACCTTCCTGATTACTTCCAGTAGTTCTGCTTGTTAAATTAAATAGACAAGAATGCTTCTAGGAAATAGACATAATAACAATTTCTTAAATAACATAAGTTATTCCAGCACAAAGTCTGAAAGGTCACTTGTTTTTTCATTCAAATAAATAAATATGATTAACAATCTGAGCTCAAAGTCTCAAGAAATGCCTTTCAATTTGGGTAGAGTTTTGCTTCTATAACAGAGAGATCTCCCCATTGCATAAAATATGAGATTACAATATATAACAACCAAGAAAGACTTGGCACTTTGTTTTATGGAATGGCCCATACTGAATTTAATGCCTTGAATGCATTTTTAGTTCTATCAAGGGGCCATGTTGGAATAGGGCATCAGCCTTAACTGTGGCATGTCAATTCATCTCAAATGTCTCCTCTAAAGTATAGGCCACCTGGTCCTCTTCTTGATATTTGCACTATTCTTTTCTTTAAGTCCACTAAACTTATTGAACTTTAAAACTTACCAAAGTCTTAAAAATTGTTGAAATCTTCGAAGCGATCGAACCTCTTTGAACTCGTTGAGTGCTTAACTCTTTTTGAACCTTTAAACTCATTGAACCTTTGAACCTTTGAGGTGGGGTTCAATGGTTCATTCTATTTTATTGAAGCCTGCCACTAAGTCTTTTGATTAAACCTCGACGTTGAACTAGCCTTGAAAATGTCTAAGTGTTGGAACTTCTTTCTAAGAAAGCCTGCTTGTTGAAACTACAAGTTCTCTAGCTGAGAAGACTCAAATAATTGAAGAATTTGAATACTCAGAACATTTTTTGAGAAGGCAAGAGAGAATTTTGGCTTGTAGGAACAAAATAGTTGATATGTTATCCCCAAAAATGAGTGATGGATTTTAGGAACAACAACTGGCTCCAATTAGGGAACTTCCTTCAGTCAAAATTTTGAAATAGCTGAGGGAAGTAGAAACTAGAATCTCTAGTGCCTTCATGTATGCCATTGGGATATAGAGTCATGATACCCAAAAATAAAGGCACAAAAAATAAATGAAAATGAACAACACAAAATAGAACTAAAGACTATACAAATATACAAATGTACAATCGGACCTATTTGATACTTCAAGAATTGAAGTGCTTCAGATGCTGTCTACTGTGAGGTAATGAAAATGGTGTTCCATCCTAATAAACCAATAAAAAACCATTTTTTCCCTAGAATCAATGATGGGTGAATTGAACTCTCCACCAAGAATCACATTTTATATGCATTCCTTTTGGTTTTCTCTTCTTGCCCCATGGCAAGACATGGTCTCCAATCTAAAAACTATAAATCCTTGCTCTCTTGGCAAAGAGTTTCTTTTTCTGACTTTGGCATGCATTAGTATGGTTCACTACCATAGTTTATTGCTCTTTTGGTCCAGTGAATCACATAATTTGATTGTCAGCATCAAACACCTACCAATGGTTGGCATTGTCAAGCACACTTGGTCGCAAGATCAATTTGATAGTGTACTTATACTCTTCAAATTTTTTGTGAGGAACCAAGAGGGTCATAGAGATAGCCAATGAATTTACATGACTATGAATCTCTCTAGGCACTACAGATATATTGAAAGCATCAAAACTTTCAATACAGTCCCACACCAGATTACGGTAATGGTGCAATATTTTTTTTTTGGTTTGACACAGGTTCCTCACTTGACAAAACATCAGTTCATCATCTCCTTTGGTGTGAAGGAGTTTGACACCTTTGTCTTGAGTAGCCTTCAATCAGAGCAACAATGATTCATATTCAACAATATTGTTGGTGTTGATGAACTGCAACTTGTATGAAGAAGGAAAAATATCTCCTTGAGGAGATATTAGAACAATCTTGGCTCCAAAACTGGTAGAAGAGTAGCTGCCATCAAATTCCAAATCCAAACATCATCAAAAATTGATCTTCTATTATATTTTTCTTCATTAGAGAGGGAAGATCCTTTTTCATCTGTACTGCACCCTACCAATTATTTTGATGTTTTATTTGAATCAATTTTTGGATCGTCACCTATAAGACTTTCATCTACTATAATAGGAATGTCTTCAATAGACAAAAAATAATTACCCTTGCCTGAAGACTCAAATAGAATTTGGGCTTTAGACACTGATATTTGAGTGACAACATATTTTGCCTCTTTTTTAGGGAGTAGCCTTTGCATGATGCCTTTGACAAGGATCCTCACCTCGAATAGGTCCATTCTTAATTCACCACCAACATACTTGAAAAATTTTTACCTAAAAAGGATGCTGTATGAGGCTGGGACGTCAGCCACCAGGACTGTCATTTTGATCCTTTTATCTGGGAATGCCACAAATGCAAATTGGGCATCCTTGATTTGTCCCAATAGTGGCACTTGTTTGTTCTCCATAGAGAAACATCTCCCAAAGGTATTGGTTAGTGTGAGTCTAAGAGATTCTACCACTTTGATAGGCATGACATTGTCAGATGCACCTGAGTCTATGATGTAATTATTCAACTGATGATCGTTTATTAATAAGGAGACATAAAATGGTTCTATCTTCTTGAGAGCAGCAGGAGGCGTAATGACAAGGTTATTCTGGGTGGATGTGGGAGTCACCTTTAGAATAGGTGGTCCTATAGGGATAGTTTTTTTTTAATACATTGAACCAGCTTGTCTAACTGCTCAGGGTTGGATTACAAGAATTCAAATTTAGACATTTGAATTTTAGTTTTTTTGACATGGTCGATTATGTCAAATGTTTGAAATGAATTAGGAATAGGGGAAGGTAGTTCATCCTTCTAGTTTTTAGGAGGGGTGGTACTGGTCTGTGAATTTGAAGCAAAAAATGAAGGAATACTTAAGGTACTTACCTTTTTAGCAATCACTGGGTCTTTTGATTGAAAAGGCAAAGTAGTTCCTCACTTAGTAATTAAAATTACTAGTTAAGCTTGTTCCTCTTTTTTTTTTCCTTACCAACTTACTAGATTGATTGGTTCTAGGACCAGGTGAATACAACGTATGATCCATCAACTACTTCCACTTTACTTCTGGGTTCATCATGGTAATTCAAAAAACCAATGTTGGAGTCACTAGCTAATTCTTCTTCTCCCTCTATGAAGAGATTAGTGTCATCTTCTAGGTTCAACTTAGGCTAGAAGGAGAAACTAGATTCTATCTCAAGATATCCAACTATTGAGTTGGCTAGTGCTACTTCAATGGCAAGTTTCCCCTATGAGGGAGGAAGATGATTTAGCTGCCCTTGATTCTTGGAAGCATTGCCTTGGTATGACTAATTGGGAAATGTCTTGGTATATCTCAATATAAAAGAGGAGCAGACATCCCTTACATAATTTGATTTTTGAGAGCTAACAACTCATTTGCTAGCTTTTTCACCACTTGATCAGTGGTGCCTGTAGATTGATATTTAGAGGATGAAGAAGATTTACCTTTTTTAAGATCTCTCCTTATCTTCCTCACCAAGATGATATCATCTTCCACCTCAGTGGCCAAATCTTGAGCTGCAGCAAGGTCTATGTGGCCAGCCCATCTCAACAAGAAACTCACTTCAGGAAGCTGAGAGTTGATGAAGAAAAATTTGAGATTCTCAACTGTCAGCTGAGTAATTATAGGAATCCTATTCCTCAACTTTTCAAATTTGGCAATGAAGTCCCTCATAGGTTCATGAGGCTCTTTATTCATTTGTGTGAGCTGAGCTAGTAGGGCATGCACATCTTTAGCAGGCTTGAACTTGGCTTCGAATTTGGATTTGAGGGTGTTCTAGTTAGTCACAGTCTAGGCCTGCAGATGATAAAACTAATCTGTAATAGTGCCTTGTAATGTTTCTATAAATAGCCTAACTGCTACGTCCTCATACTCTACACCTATCACACCATAGGCTATGCTAAAGGGTGTAATATGTTTATCAAGATGAACTCTCCCATCACCATAGAATTTAGGGAAATTCTTCCTTGAACTGTGAGGTAGCTCATGTAGAGTTGGGCTTAGATTGAGTAGACCAAAAGAGTTATCCCAAGGGCCTTAAACTGCCATTATTTGACTACTGAAGGGAGGGATAACCAATGCTTGAGGGGTATGTATTGACAAAGCTCTGCTAACAGTAGAAATAGATGCTTTGCCTGGTAATGGAAACCTAACTTTTATAGGAAGAAAACTCCTAGTTCATTAGAGGTGAGATGGTGAAGGAAATAGATAAAAATTACTTTGTTGTACCAACTCAAATACATGGTCAACAATACCTTTAAATCTCTGGCTTTGCATATACCGTGGATTTTCCAGATTGTAAAGTAAAAATGAAAAAGAATTGGAATTGCTTCAATTTGAAGCTTGAGGCTTCAAACTACACATTCTTCCCCAATGGAGTCACCAAAAACTGTTAGCGTGAAGCTGGCAATGTTCTTTCCTACTTCACATTGTTCCCCAGTGATATAAAATGCTTCAATTTAAATAGACTAGAAAAGGACTGGAAATGCTCGTTGATCCCCAACAGAGTCACCAAAAACTATTGGCATGAATCTATCAGCGTTCTTTCCCACTTCACATCGTTCCCCAGTGATATGAAATGCTTCAATTTGAATAGAATGGAAAAGGATTGGAAATGCTCATCAATCCCCAGTGGAGTCACAAAAAATTGTTGGGTGAATATTTTGTCACCAGCTAACTGATGGGAAAAATAGGTTATTTCAACCACAACATAAGGAGATTGATCGACCAAATGTGTAGGTTTACCACATCAAAAGGGGACAAATCTCTCCTCTCATTAAGGGGAGATTCCCTATAACTATAAGGTGCTATATGCTATATGTATACTATAAATAAGTTGAAAATAACAGTCAGAGGTAGGACAACACCATCCATCTCTCTTTTTTTAGAGATGATGTTCACAGATCAAAAGAGAAATTTTGAGTAATTGCTAAAGGTATTTTTCTTCTTTCAGAAGTAATATTTAGTCAAAAACTAGATTCCTTCTTGGTAGTAATTGTAACCATGAGAAACCCATGAAAGCACAAAGTCTTTCATTGCTTCCCTCACTGAAATAGGGCATAATAACATAGTAGAATGAAGTGTAGCACAAATTCTCCACCTCAACTACCAAAGAGTGAAATATATGAAGGATAATGGGGGCACAAAGTCATCCCAAGATCCTTTACACAGAAATAGAAAAACAAACACGCTAAAGAATTTTGTGATAGTACAAAGTCTCTCCATAGTCAACTTTAGGACACCTTCCTGATTACTTCCACTAGTTCTACTTGTTAAATTAAATGGATGAGAATGCTTCTAGGAAATAGACATAAGAACAGTTTCCTAAATAACACAAGCTATTCTAGCACAAAGTCTAAAAGGTCACTTGTTTTCTCATTCAAATAAAGAAATATGATTAACAATATGAGCTCAAAGTCTCAGGAAATAACTTTCAATTTGGGCAGAGTTTTCCTTCTATGATAGAGAGATCTCCCCATTGCATAAAATATGAGATTATAATATATAGCAGCCAAGAAAGACTTGGCACTTTATTTCATGGAATGGCCCATGCTAAATTCAATGCCTTGAATGCATTTTCAGTTCTATCAAGGGGCCATGCTAGAATAGGGCATCGACCTTGACTGTGGCATGTCAATTCATCTCAAATGTCTCCTCCAAAGTATAGGCCACTTGGTCCTCTTCTCGATATTTGCATAGCTGTCCTCTTCACCTTTACTCGATGGAGAAAAATAAGCCTCATCCTTGAGTGCTCACACTCTCTGATGTCCACCTGGTGGACTATTTCACCTACTAGAATAAATTTTGCATAGATATTTCTAGTCTTTCCCTCTTGTTCCCTCTTCTCTTAATGCATTTTATCTCTTCATCATGATCTGAGCTCTCAGGCTATCTCTTCCCTTTCTACTAGCTCTTTTGGCTTCTTCTTTAGCTAGTTGTTGAGTTTGTTTTAATGTTTCATGCCATATTTGAAAATAAACATGCATTTTATTACCTTGAATTTGATGTCTATGAGGACTTCACTGGTCACTGATCGCTTGAACCACATTGAACCTTTGAACCATGGGAGTTCATTAGTTTAATGGTTTAATAGTTCAGGTGGTCCTATCGACTCCTTGGTTTGATCGGTTCCTTGGTTCAATTGGTTCCTTGGTTCAATCAGCTCCTTGGTTCAATTGGTTGAACCATCTCTTTGAACTTGTCTCTAGAATCTTCCGCTTCCTTGTGAACTTTGAACTTCTTAAACTGGTTGAACTCTTTGAACCATTTCAATTCAAAGTTCAACGGTTCTACAGTTCATTCTCTTTCTTTGAATCCTTTTATTCTCTTAAGACTTTTAAAATTTATTGAACCTTTGAACCTTGAACCATTTTGGTTCAAAGTTAAATGGTTCATTCTCTTTCTTTGAATCCTTTGAAGTTTCAAACTCTCTGGATTCTTTTCTTTTCTATTGAACTCGTTGAACCTTTAAATGTTGAACTCTTTTGGTTCAAGGTTTCAACGGTTCAACGGTTCATTCTTTGCTCTTCTAATCCTTTATTCTTCTAAGTCTTTCAAAATTTATTTAACTTTTTGAACCTTTGAACTCTTTTGGTTCAAGATTCAACGGTTCAATAGTTTAATCTTTCTTCTTCAAAGTCTTCTTTTGTTTAAGTCTTTTGATCTTATTGAACTCATTGAACCTTGGAAATCATTGAACCATTTTGGTTTAAGGTTCAATGGTTCAATAGTTTAAACTTCACTCTTTGAAGCCTTCTTTTCTTTAAGTCCATTGAAATTATTGAACTTTAGAACTTGCCGAAGTCTTCAAACTCATTGAACTCTTCGAAGTGATTGAACCTCTTTGAACTCATTGAGCTCTTAACTCTTTTTGAAACTTTGAACTCATTGAAACTTTGAACCTTTGAAGTGGGGTTCAATGGTTTAATGGTTCAATAGTTCATTCCATTTATTTGAATCCCACCTCTAAGTCTTTTGATTGAACCTCGGTGTTGAACCAGTCTTGAAAATGTCTAAGTGTTGAAACTTCTTTCTGAGAAAGCCTGCCTATTGAACCTGTGAGTACTCTAGCTGAGAAGACTTGAATAATTGAAGAATTTGAATACTCAGAACATTTTTTTAGAAGGGAAGAAAGAATTTTGGCCTATAAGACCAAAATAGTTGATATGTTGTCCCCAAGAATGAGTGACGGATTTTGGGAACAACACTCTATAGTACTGATATATTCCATCTTAAAATGTTGATCTATAACCTGCTCTCTCAAGAAGTGATATCTGATGAAAATATGTTTTTTTCTTGAATGCATCATTGGATTTTTTGAAATATTAATAACACTTGTGTTGTCACAAAAAATAGAAATAGGTTCATCAAATTTTACCTTGATATCTTCTAAAGTTTTCTTCATCCAAAGCACGTGAGTACAACACAATACCGATGCAATATATTCTACTTCAACTATAGAAAGTGAACTAAATTATACTTTTTTTTAGCCATGATACTAAGCTATCACCAAAGAAGAAATATCCTCCACTTGTACTCTTTCTATCATCTAAGCAACCTACCCAATCTAAATCTGTATAAGCAAGCAAAGTGAAATCTTTGCCTGTGGAATACCATAATCCATAATCCAATGTCCCCTTGATATATATAAATATTCTCTTCACCAACTAAACATAACTATCTTTTG
The DNA here is from genome assembly GCA_037957365.1 of Torreya grandis. Taxonomy (NCBI): domain Eukaryota; kingdom Viridiplantae; phylum Streptophyta; class Pinopsida; order Cupressales; family Taxaceae; genus Torreya; species Torreya grandis. The sequence goes on along the minus strand of JARHVA010006749.1, from coordinate 19,976 downwards.
GAGCTAAATAATATCTTGTAACTATACCTACTACATGCATGATGTCTGGCCTCGATGCTGTCAAATATAAAAGAATACCAATCATAGATCTATACAAAGATTGATCTATAATAGGTGAATCTTCATCCTTACTCACCTTTGGAATATTTAATTTGAGATATAAAAATTCCTTTATTTGACTAAAATATTTGCAATCTTAAGAAAAATGACAATTTTCCAAGCATAGACATCTCAAATTATTTTTGCATATTATCAAAAAATTATTTTATCATCTTTTCAATTTTTCCTTCAAAAATAATGTCATCAACATATACCACAATAATTAATTGATGTTGACCTTCTATTTTGATGTAGAGATTACTGTCAGCAAATCCTCTCTTAAAACCTTGATCTTGTAGGTACTTATCAAGTCTTGCATATCAAGCTCTAGGAGCTTGTTTCAATCCATATAATTCTTTCTTCAATTTGCATACACGGCTACTCATATTTGAGAGAATAAATCCCTCAGGCTAGTCAATGTAGACCTCTTCTTCTAGATTCCTATATACGAAGGTAGATTTGACATCCATCTAAAATACTTTGAAAATTTTAAACACTGCATATGCAAGAAACATTATAATAGCCTCTAGCCTTGCCACTGGTGCAAAAGTTTCTTCAAAATTTATTCCCTCAATTTGAGCATATCCTTTACATACTAATCTTGCTTTATTCATGGTCACTTCTCCATTTTCATTCAAATTATTTCTATAAACCCATTTTATTCCTATCACATTGTGCTCTTTTAGTCTAGGCACTAATTCTAAAGTATCACTATTTTCTATCTAATTTAATTATTCATCTATTGCCTTAACCTAATGCTTATCATGTCTAGCTTCTAAAAAAGTTCAAGGCTAAATTTTGGATAACAAAAAAAATTAACTTGCTCAGATTCTCTTACCATCATTCTTCTGGTGCAAATTATTTCATTTATGTCCCTAATGATGTCACTTTAATTATGATTTATTTGAACATATTTGGATGGGGTTTTGGTGTCCTTTTTATCCTTCTCATCTTCATCTGATTCCTCAAAATCTTTCTCTTCAATGATTTTAGGAATGTCTACTAGATCATTGATTCTTTATGTTTCATCTTCTTCTATCCTGACACTTGCAATTTCAAAAAATTTCTTGGTTCTTTTTTTATAACATTTATAAGCTTTACTTTTGCAAGAATAACCAAGAAATATACCTTCATCTTCTCTAGATTCAAATTTACCAAGTTTTTTATCAGTTCTCTTTATGAAGCATCTACTACTAAAAACTCTGAAATAATCAACTGTTACTAGTTTATCTTTCCATAACTCATAAGGAGTCTTGTCACTATTGACTCTCAATAATGCTTTATTTTGAATATGCACTATTGTATCAACTACCTCTCTCTAATATTTATTTGGTATCTTGGATTCATTTAGCATTATCCTCACCATCTCTTGAACTTTCCTATTTCTCCATTCAACTACTCCATTTTGTTGTGGAGTTTTAGCTATTAAATAATGTTTTTTTATTTTATAGTCTTCATAAAATTCATTAAACTAATCTGACATGAATTCTCCTCTTTGATCTAATCTTAGACACTTAATCTTCAAACTGGTTTCATTCTCAACTAATGCTTTGAATGCTTTAAAATGTCTAAAAGCTTCTAATTTTTTCTTTAAAAACATTACCCAAGTCATACGTAAAAAATCATCAATAAACAACATGAAATATTTCTCACCTTGAGTACTTTGAGTTCTCATAGGTCCACACAGAGCAGTGTGAACAAGCTCTAACATCTGAGTGGTCGAGTACTCATTTGTTTTGAACCACCTTCTAGCCTACTTCTCATGCTAACAAGGTTCATAAAGCATGTCAGATGGATTTGTAATCTTTGGAAGATTTTTGACTACTTATTTCTAACTAATGTTGACAAGATTGCAAAAATTTATTTGTCCCATTCTCCTATGCCATAGCCAACTTTCTTCAATCTGACTCAAATAACATCTTTGACCTTTGATGTTTGATAACCAACACATCTAAATATTTTCTCCTAATTTCACAAACTTATACATAAAACTTTAGTGTGTGCCCTTGATCACACATTTGACTTACACTTAAAAGATTATGCTTAAGACCTTCTACATACAAAACATTTTTAATTTTAGTTATATCATTATCCAAACTTAGTGTACCTTTTCCAATAATTTTATTAGTAGTATTATCTCTAAATTTCACTTTGACACCATTGATCTTCTTCAAGGTTATGAACTTACTTTTGTCTCCTATCATGTGTCTCAAACATCCACTATCAATGAACCATGGATTTTATTCATTTTTTGCATGCAAATCTATCTATACCAACATATATTTTTCAAGTTATTTCTTCTCCCATTAACCTATCTAAACTTTCTTCTTGATTGCTCTATCATTGATTGCTTTATTTGTTTTCTCAAGATCTACTTTTAAAGAAGAAATTTCGATAACATACCTTTCAAATTATTTAATTACTTTTTGAAACTATGCCATCAGATCTTCTTCATTCTTCTTGGCTTCTTTAAAGTGTGCTTGTAGATCTTCAATTGTTTCTTTTGACTCCTTTTTATTTTCATCGATCTAGAGCTTTAATTTTTGATTCTTCTTCTCAAGAGATTTTAACTCTTTTAAGGCTCAAATGAGTTCTCCTTCCAGATTAAATTTGGATTCATCATGTTCTTCTTCTTGATCATCTAAATTTTTAATTATAGAGGCATCTTTATGAATGTCCATGAATATAATCTCTTCTTCTTCTAAATCACTGACTCCACTATCTTCGACTGAGCTAGGATCTTTAGAATACAAACTCTTCTTCTCAAATCTATTCTTGAATTTTTATTTGAAATTATTATTGTATGTAGACTTTCCTTCTTCATTGTCACCATTACCCTTATCTAGGCACTTAGCTACAAAATGTCTAATCTTTTCATAATTAAAACATTTAAAAGGTAATTTTCCTTGATATTTACCTATGCCCTTTTTTTTGGCTTGAGAATGAATAGAGTTCCATTCTCATCTTCATCATTGATAAAATTGTCACTTGATTCTTAAATATTAGCCTTCTCTTTATTTGATGTCTTGAAATCAACCTCTCTCTTTGAGGGTTTCTCTTATTTGGTCCATATCTTATATGCCATAAGAATGCCATGTAGCTCTTCCATATTTAGCTTGGCTAAATTATTCATCTCTTCAATTGCCAAAACTTTTGCATCATATCTCAATGATAGAGATCTCAAAATTTTTTGAACCATAATTGATTCTTATAACTTTTCTCCAAGACCTTGAATCTAATTAACTATTTGATTAACCTGCAAAAGATAACTTGCTATATTTTTTTCCTCTTCCATCTTCAAAATCTCAAACTATGTTCTGAAAGTCTGAAGCTTAGCTTGCTGAACCTTTTCATCACCTTTGTAAATATTCTCAAGTTTTACCCAAGTTTCATGAGTAGATTTACATTGTATAACTTTAAATTTTTTTGATTCACATAAAACACATTAAATATCATTTAAAATTTTAGCATTATTTACACTTTCCTTCTTTTCTATTAGAGTAGTTACAAGTGTCTATAGCTCTTCATATTCCTCCACCACTGCTTGCCAAATGTTGAATCCAAGGGCCATCAAATAGGTCTTCATCCTTATACTCCAAAAATCATAATTTTTTCTATCAAACAAAGGTGCCTAATTTGTTGAAAAATCTTCATGTGATCTAGCCATCGTGCTTTCGTGATCTACCTTCAAGCTGTAAAACTTTTTCAAAAGGAACCTACTCTGATACCAATTATTAAGCATGGAATATACTAAGAGGGGGGAGGTGAATCAATATATTATATATATATATTTTTACTTAATCAAATTCCTTTTCTTTAACCACTTAACCACACATTTAAGATATACAATAAAACTAAAACAATAATATGTACCACATAAGAGAGAGAGAAACACCAAGTTTTTATGTGGAAACCCAAAGTGGGAAAAACCATAAAGAACAATCTCAAGTATATAAATGAGCACCAACTCAAATTAAAAAGTATGAAAGCACCAAATTTTAGGTGCAACAACCCATTTTCATGCACCAACATAACAACTATTTTTGAGCATCAACCCATAGGAGCACCAACCTCTTACAAAGATTTGTGAGCACTAACCCAAAGGAGCACCAACCCCTCTTGTGTATAAATCACAAATATCTTTCAATGTTGCTGACTCAACAAATAATAGAACTCTAATATATCTCCTAATTTTCTCTCTTCAAAAACAAATACAAACCATGCATACTCTTGCATGTTACACATGGCTTCTCAATCCTTTATTTATAGCTTTCAAAATGACCTTTGGCATTCACTCTTTGTGACCCTTCAATTCTCATTTAAAATGGCACTAAACTTGCATGACCCTTTGTATCCTTGCATTTGAAAAGTAATATGGTGACCCTTCATAAGCAAATGCATGCTTTCCTCTTTTGTCTTTATCTTAGTGACTTTTCATATTCCTTAAAGTGTCTTTTCATGGAAAAATGCACCATACCCTATTTTATCTTCACATGGTGACTCTTGGAATTCCTCAAGATGACTCTTCATGAAAAAATGCATCCCATTCCTCTTTTGTCTTTACCTCATGAATCTTTGACTTCTCTATGGGCCCTCTTTTGACTTATATGCAACAAAAAATATATTCTTTAATATTAAATACATATTAACACATATTAGCCAAGATATGAATATTAAAAACATTATTAAATGCAATGGGTATTTTATCACCAATGCTAGACCTTTGACATCAATGAAAATATTTCCAACAAGGGACCCATAGGAGACATTGGCATATGGTTGGTATAGAAATGCATAAAATTCTAAAGACATCATGGGGAGATTTAATTTTACCAGTGTGTGTTTAATGAGATGACACCATAGTTATTCATCTAGTGACCTTATCTTATTTACTATATCCATTGGCCTTGGGATGCATGGTACACCACATTTATGACATCTATATGTTTTATTATAGGGAGGTAGTCACATATCATTGAGGAGTACTAACCAGATAGGGTGATTTGATAGTGTAATTTGGTATAAGATGTTTTATAAGATCCAAGGTGGTTTGCACATGTGAATAAAGAGATAAACCATGCCACTCTTATGATTCAGAGGAGTAAAGCTATGACTAGTTATAGGAGTGTTCCAAGAGCAACATGGGAATATGCAAGGGGTCCAACAAATGCAGGGGTCACACTAGATTATATGCATTAGTAGGTATAGGGGTACCCATCGAGACTTAATATCATGGTATAGGGGATGATGGAGGGGATGCCACCCATGCCATGATGGTGCTGGAACCTATCATGATAGGTTTAGTAGGTTCTTTTGTTGATCTAGGCTAGGTAGGGCCATCAGGTACATTGAGAGAGGATAAAGATAGGGTTATGCTGAAGGAGGAGATTACAACATGAGTAGGTGAGATACAAGGTTTGGGGATGAGGGTGGCATATTTTAGGCTACAATGGATATCTAGAATGGGGACATACTACCTTTCAATTAGATATTACTTGACTAAAGGTAGAGGTGGTATGAATGGTTCACATTTAGGTACATATACAGGTAGAGGGATAACAAACTATATCAAATAGAGATCATTATTTATTAGATGTACAAAGGTTACAATGTGAGTGGGATGAGGCTCATAGAGATAACACATAGACAATATTATCATAGATGATATTTGAGAGATTTTAGGCTAAGGATGAGGTATCTTATTATCATTGAGAATATAAGACCATATTCCTTAGAGATTAGTAGATAGTGAAATTTGAGGTATGGGACATGTAGAGGGATAGCAATAGATTAGGTCAGTCTAGGAATAGGACATATAAGATAATAGCCTCAGGCTAGTCTATGCAGCAATCATTACCACCTATGCCACTAGGATCACTAGGGTCACTAGATCCACCTCCTGCTACAGGGTCCATGGACACACATAGTTAGAGCTAATTTGTGATAGCTCTTTGGCATATTATTGTATTTTTAAACTATGATATATATATTTGATGTATATGACAATATTTTGAAACATATTTCCATTCATATTGGGTCCTTATATGCCTTTGTACATGGACTGTTATTATCATATATATGTGAATCTCATGTTTATTATCATGTTGATCTCATTCTTGGCTCATATTTAGCATTGTGGATGTTTATTTTCATGTAAACATGTATGCTCTTTCATTTACTGTATTGCCATGTATATCAGATGCTACATTATTTTATCTACTTATCTTGTATGACTTATATATATGCTTATTTAAAAATTCACATGTCTATTAGCACATAATATAATCATATCAATATGATTTACTCATGGGTTTGGACTATGTTTGGGATTTGGCTAGTTATGGTCTCAAAGAAGTAATGCCCATTGCATTGATTGATAGATCCATTAGCCTAATAAATTTTATCTTATGATATTATGCATCATAGTTATTTTAAACTATCATAACAATAGATATATAAAGCACTTAAAGTGTAGTTTAGATGCAAATATACATAACCTAGGAATAAGATATGAACAATTAAATCCCAAGTGTAAATATAAGACAAATAAACTAAGTGTAGAACTATATACAAACACTCATAACTTAAGTAAAAGATGTGGATAATCAAGACTCAAGTGTAAATAAAATGTAATAGACCTACAAAAAATGAGAAAGGAAAAAAAGGTAAGAAGTAGTTAAAAACAAACAAATAAATAAACTAACCACATAAACAAACAAAACAACTAAAACAAACAAAAAGAACCAAACAAACAAAAAAACTAAAACAAGCAAAAAAAACCAATCAAACAAACAAAACAAATGAATAAAAAAACTAAACAAACAAATAAAATAAACAAACAAACCAACTAAAAAATAAACAAAACAAAGTTAGTTACCCAACCAACTAAAAGAAAAGAAAAGAAAATAAATAAATAAACTAAAGCACAAACAATAAACATTTTAGTTTAAGCAAGAGAAACAAACAACCTAAGGAAAATGAATAAAAAATAGAACTAAGGAAAATAAAATATAAAAACTATTATAAGACACACAAAGGTAAATAAATAAAATAAACTTAAAACAAATAGTAATATACAAACAAGCTAGTGGCAATGTTAGTAACAAACAAAATATAAGAAAATAATGAAATTATTCGTGCATGTGTAATAGAGGTTTCATGATTGGGTACAAGGTTGCCCCTAGGATATGTATAAATGACACAGGTAAAATAACATGATAAAAATGGTATAAGGTTTCCCCTAGGTTATAGGAAAAATGGTAAAGGTTATGACAATAACATGTTTCCCCTAGGTAATATGGAGTGATGACACATGTAAGATGACAAACATTGCCCTTAGGATATAGGGGAAAACAACATAAAAACAAATAGGGGGAATAGAAGAAATAGAAAGGGGTAGCCAAACTAACTTTATATGTGCTAGGCAATTAGATTTTATGTACAAAGTCTCATGGACACGAGGTTCAATGTGAACTTCAGGTCAAATGTAGTTACTTAGGATATGGGATAGAATAAAATTGATGATAACAAAATAAGTAAAATTATAAAGGAATATAGGAATGATCTTGTAAAATGGTGAGTGCATAGTGTAAAGAGGGGGTGATTCTCACAATCAAGAAATTTTCAAGTATAGGAAACTCATGAAGCTATAAAAGTGTGAGTTTTAGGTAAAACTACACTGAAATATGAAAGATGAGTACCCACCAATGAAGTAAATTGGTAATTCATAGTGTTCATTACATCTACAAATTTAAATGATAATGAGCTCACAAAATTGTGAGATTGTTAGCTAAATTTTCTCACAAAATGATGAGGGTATTAGATAAGGTTGCTTGCAAAATGACAAGAGTGTTGGATGAGGTTACTCACAAAATAAAGAGAGTGTAAGAAAAACCAAGTGTTCATTAGTGCATCAAGTTGAAATACACAAGGCTCATAAAAGTGAATCATAACATTAAGATAACATGTGGCTAAGATTTACAAGAGAACAATAAGGATGGGGAACTAAAGGATAAGTGATTAATTGTCAAATATCTGTAAGACCAATAAACCTTTGGGCAAAGGAAATGAAAGGAAGTGCCAAAAGTCAACAAATTGATGAAAAAGTGGAGAAGTGATGGTGACTGAGAGAGCTTGAGATACCCCATGTATCCAAGTGCTACCTACATAGTTCTTAGTTGACCATAGGTTGATGTAACTCTCCCAAAAATGGGAGGAAAATGGCAAAGTGGTCTAGAAATGAAGCTGAATAGGTTTGATAGTCCATCCAAAATTTTTTAGAAGGCTTTATATCTTGCATGGAAATTCTAAGTCAATTTACATGATTTTGTGAATTTTAGGGTTTTCCTAGGTATTTTCAAATGTTTAAAGGTCTTGAATTATTGTGAATGTTTTTGGAATTTTCTAAGCATCTCAACTCAATGGTGAATTATGAGACACATAATGGGTTAAATCATAAAATGGTGAGAGTGTGGCATAGGGTGCTCATAAAATTTCAAGAGTATTCAATTTAAATTGCTCACAAAATGGTGAGTTTTCAAACTTAACTTGATCACAAAATGCTGAGAGCATTTAAATTAATGTGGTCGAGCTGATCATAAAAAACACTAAGCACTACCTACATAGTCCAAATAGATCTCAAGCCACTATAGTTCCCCCTACAATGATGAATGTTTGGAAATTTTTGCAATGTTTTGAGTTTTTAGGTATCTCAAATCAATGGAGGATTATGAGATAAAAATGGTCTAACTCATAAAATGATGAGAGCATGGAAAAAAGGGTGACTGAGATGACCTCAATGTAAATTGAACACTGCCTACATAGTCTTGTAGGAGATCTAGTCAATATAGCTCTACACTATAATAGTGGAATGGTTTGGAAATTTTACCAATGTTTTGGGGGTTTTGGTATCTCAAATCGATAGAGGATTATGAGATATCAAATGGTCCAACTGACAAAATAATGAGAGTGTGGAAAAAGGGGTTGACTAAGTTGACCTCAATGTAAATTGAGTTTTGAATACATATTTTTTAAGGACCTCAAGTCAATGTAGGTATTCCCTATAGTGAGGAAGGTTGGGAATGGGAAAATGGAAAAAGGTATGAAAAAATAATAAGGCAAGGTAAGTTTCTAGGCAATGGAAATGGGGGTATGAAATAATGGCAAGGGAAAGGTAAATGTCAAGGCAAGTTAAATGGAAAATTATGAAATAATAATAAGGGAAAGGAAAATTAACATGCAAGGTAAATGGAAGGGATGAAACATTGGTAAGGAAACATAATGGTAATTCAAGTTAAATATAAAATTTGTGTTTCTATTATTCCTAATAATGTGGAAATACTCATCTTGATCAACATATGATATAACCAAAATAGTCAATTTTTTAAATTGCTAACCTACACCCCTTATTAATAGCTACTCTGCCAATAACTTACTACTAATTTGAACTCTAATAATATTGTTGTTGGATTTTTTTTTAGATAGGGCTAGTAACATGGATTGGATTCATAAACTACAGTTGTGGTAGAGGCATTTAGATAGGTGGAATGTATTGGTATTATTGGGTTTGGGTAGAAAATTGTTGCCTATTTGTCAAGCCCTATTGTATAAAGGGTACCCATTAATGGACAAAGCCTTGATGTTGAAGGTGTTGTAAGTTAGATCCCTATTGTATATGAGGTACCTATTGAGTAAAAGGCAATTGTTTCCTAGCTAGTACCTATTGTACATTGGGACCTTGTTGTTGGGAAAACAACTATTGTCAATTGGGCACTTGTTAGAGGTTTGATATTTATTGTTGATCAATTGACACTCTTTGGTGACCAATAGAAACATGTTATTGATTAGGAAACATTTTTGATGTTTATGGTATATTAATCTATTCTTGTGTGAGAATAAAATTAGTTACCACCTATTGAGATGGTGTAGTGTTCAACACTTATTGACGTGAAATGTTGGTCTATTTTTGGCTACTTGCCTTCCTGTTGCACATTTGGGGAAGCTCCTAATTAAGGAGTGGAAGTTGTTTGTTGTGTTTGGGAATTAGGAATACTTACCCCCTATTGTTAAAAACCACTTGATTTATTGGTAAGAGGGACCTACTATGTGTTTCTCTTCATTATATTAGACCCACTTTGGTTCACATTGTAATGAACTTATGTGCTATCTGCTATGTTTTATGTGATGTCTTCTGTAGGTGCTATAGTTTATTATATCATAATTGGGACATTGTACATGTCTCCTACCAACATGCTTTGGCTAAAGGGGTTTATGTTATAATGTATATATCCTAAAGAATCAATTTCTACCCCTGTTGGGGGAGCTGACTCTATTGGTGGCATGTTTTATATGACAATGGTATTGATGTTCCAAGCTAGGTTAAGGTATGCTCGGTACACTTGTTTTACCTATTCTAATTTATCATCCATTGAACCTTTGCCTTTTTTAAGTGCCTTCAATCCCTATTTAGGTATTGGTACTATTATAACCAAATTTTATACCCTAGGAGAAGGTTTTTTAGTCCTCTCTAAGTTTGGTGAAACATGGGATTACCCCTAGATCTGTGGGTTGTCTATAACAGGGGTAAACCTCAAGAATTAAGGGCTAACTCCCCTTTATGAATCACTTAAGCTCACACACTAATATATCACTTAATAAAAAAAGGGAGATAAACCTAATATAATAAGGTGATGCACAAAATATGTTTTGACATCTACCAACTAGTTGAATGTGCACTTATAAATCAAGAAAATTAGCCTTACATACACTACTCTTAATCTGAATCTCTCACATGATTATTTTAATGTGAAGGTTGTGATGGTTGATTAAGCTAGGAAGACTAACTAAAAGGTCTCGAATGAAAATAAAAGATAGAAAAAATCACTCAAATATTGTACCACACTCATACACTTTACATGACCTACAAAATAAGCTTTCAAACTACATCTAGGTTTCAAAAAAGGACAACATGCCAAGGAAGACAAGTCAATTCACTTGACAAGATCAAATATTCTCATATGAACACTAAGTAAAGTAATAAGATAAGGTAAAATAATTTATTCTCATTTATAAAATTCATATAAATGAATAGGGATTTTCCATAACCAGGGGGAAGATACCAACTTAGCCAAAAGTGGCTCAATATATAGAGAATGTGAGAGAGGGGAGAAGAAGGGTGTAGGAGAGAGAGAGTAGACAAGTGTCATGTGAGTTATAAATAAGAGAGAAGTTAAGGAAATACCTCAATATGTCATATATGACATGTGTTTATCATATTAAATTTTTCCAATCCTCTAAGTGGGATGGGAGTTGAAATGGTTACTTGACACCTTGAGTAGCTTCCTAAAACTCCTCTCCTTCTTGACATGTTGAAGGACAAGTGGAATTATTAATGGTAAAATAAGTTTCCTCTACCTATTTTATCTACTATTGAAACCTCTCAACTAACCCAAATAGGTACTCTTTGATACTCACCTCTTTCTCATGCAAGGTGTCTAGAGGGTTCTTCATCTCCTTAGGCCTATTTTACACACAAGTGTCAAAACCTAGTTTCAATTAATTTATCTCATATAAAATTCATGTATGGACCATTAATATCATATTAGACCTAAAAAAATAAATTTTGAGGCCTAAAAATTGTTCCAACAAGTCATTATCTACCAAAAGCCCCAATCAGGCCTCATTCTTTATAACCTTTTTTAATGTAAATCTCCTTGTGTGGGAGTTTTAAGGATTATATTGATAAAATAATAGAAAATAATAGGACTCTATATGTCCTTATATATCCATACCAAATTTCATCTTTAGAATCCAAGTGGAAGCCCATTTTTTTTGACTTTCTCTTTTGCCAATTAGGCCTAATTAGGCCTAGAAAGTGGATTTTGACTCTAAACTCCTCATAAACACTTAAACCTCTAGTAAGAGTGTGATTAAATTTACCCATTACAATACCAACCTATATGTCAATTTTGGGATTCTAGATCATTGTGCTTATAACCAAACCATGAAATGGCCAAAAATAAGCCCTTCACAAGCTTGTTTAGACTGACTTGCAAAATGGAGTTTTTTTAGTCACTTCCAAGGGTTCCTAAACATATTTTTTTATTTAAGGAGATGATTTAAGTCTTAGGGGAGATATTAAAATTATTTTAAAGTTTCCATCTCTCCAAAATCCCTATAAAACACTAAAACACACATAAAATAGTCCATTTATGGCAATCTGTAGAATAGTCCATACAAATCAAGTACATGTGGATGATAAACTTGGAGTATATAAAAATATCCAATATTTTTTAGGATAAAAATATGGAATTAGGTGTGCTTTATAATTCCATCTTTGGAAAATTGTGACTATTGGGTTTTAAGAGAGGTTTAAGACCTATTTGGGGTCTTAATGATTGTTTATAAAGAACAAGCCCCAATATCTCTCCTAATTCCAAATATTTTAATTATGGGACCCATATAAAACATAAAATTACCATTCAAACCCATTCATCTCCTCATGAAATGTGTGATCAAAAGTTAATGATCCTCAGGTTGAAGAACAAGCATTCTAAGTGGTTTGAGTAAGAATGAGGTATGTAGGTGTATGTTCCTAGGTTGTTTTGAGATAAAATGAAATTAATGAGGTATGTTACATCCAATTTTACATATTATAATATTTATCCAAACATCTACCTTCATCAAACTTATTTTCACCCTCATTGGTCTATACCCAAGGTTCTTATGCCAAGTTGACTGTGTGACCCTAGTTGTTTGTATTCTTCCTTTTCCAATGTCAAGAGGTCTAAGTTTATTCATGGAGTTATTGACCATGTTACTAATCATTTTATCAAGTCTCAAAATCCTTAAATCACTAAAATTCATCACCTTTCTTGGTTTGATTGCCTAAACATGTCTATATATGCATTTAGGACTATGTAGGGTCAAGAACAGGGCTGACTGTGTTTTAACTTTGAGTATAAGTCCCATGAAATTTTTGAATATATATTTTGAAATTTTATTAGGATTATTAAATTTATAATTCAAATCCACTTGAGTTCACTTCACCAATTCAAGGCTACATATAGGCCTGTATACATGACTAGGCCTATGCAGGGTTAAATAGGGTCTGCAACTATGTTTATTTCATTCCTTGCTAAGTATGATACTTATGAACTAATGTTCACACCATGTTTACATAATATTAATTTATCTTAATTTCTCCTACTCATCACATAGTCCTTAAGAATTTAATACAAACATAGGTTTCCTTGGTCAAGTAGACATACTTATTTAGGACCATGTTGTAGGTAACTATCCTATTACCCCTATTTGGTCACTTTTTGTTCTCAATGATTTAAGAATTATTTTGGTTTTGATGAGTTGAGAACCTAAAAATCCTTTAGAACATTCAAATCATACATAAACCACAATATCTTATTTTGAGAGCCTTGGTCATATAAAAGGACCTACAGGTGGTTACTTGATTGTACATATGTGTTTGGGAACTAGGTCTACCAACCTAGTGTTTGAAGGACATCTACCTACAATAATGAAACCTCAAACTCATATCATGTCACTAATAAATTGAGAACCTTATCAAAACCTTGAAACTTTTTATTTCTACCAACCTTGTTACTTATTTTAAGATAAACTTCTTAACTGACTATAGGTGGATAATTAGGCTAGTTGATTATGTTATGACTTCTTAGAACTCAAAAATCAAGCCTAAAACCTGTTCATGACTTTGATCTATTACTGAGGTTCTTTAATACTATCTTAAAGTTTCAAATCTTTCCTTACATCATTATCTAGGGCACATTTATCAACTTGACTATAGGTGGATGTTGAAATAGGAGTGATCATGTTCTGAAGATTCCATGAATCTTTCTTAGATTCCTCTAAATCCTCAACACTTGGTAATGTTATTTATGGACTCAAAACATCATTTAAATCTCTTGAAAACCTTTTTTCTTTCATCATCATCCACTGTCAAGGCAACATTTCTCTTAGGTTGGTTGTAGGTATTGGTATGAGAGAGTTGGCTATGTATGGGTTTATTAGGTAGACATAACCAAAATTAAATACTCTTAAATGGATTTATATCCATTTTGATGGTGTCTTAAGATACTTAACAAAGTCCAAAAGACTCCAAAACTCATCCCATATCTATTCAAGCCCAATTTCAATAATGAATGGCTGTAGCTGGTGCTAGGTAGTTTGAATGTGTGTGAAATGGTCTTGAGATGACCTATTTAATTTAAATCCATTACCTTGATTCATGGTTAGGTAAATTTCTCTAAACACTAACAACATGGAACTCTTTGAAATTTGTAGACCTACAAATGGAAAAAATGTGAAGAATGTAACTTTATGCTTAAAGGATTTGAAGGAATGCAAGACATGACTATGAGATTCAAATATCATTGTCCCTCTCATTATATCAAAACATAAATCATGAAAAAAAAAACTTCAAACTCTTATAATTTCACATTCAGACACTTAACACACTCTATTATACAAAACACACTTCAAGATTGAATGAATATATGACCATGCTTATGACTTATAAGAAATACTCACTTTGACCAAGAGACCATGAATGGATTAAGAGCATGTTAAAGGACCATGAATAGCCATTCAAGTATTCTAGACCACATGGGGAACTTAAAAAAAATAAAAAAGATAGTCATTTACAAATAATGTAAAAGTGCCATTTTCCATGCCAAAAGGATATCCACATGCGCCAATAAGATGAGTGAATGTATGTGAGACATCTACAAACATATAAGAAACTACTCCAACTAGTTTTAAGAATCCATGATTTCATAATTTGTTTTGGAGTTTCTCAAAACTCAACCTATGGGGTCTTGAGCTCTCAAAATGTAGTCTGGGCTCTTAGCGATCATTCATAAATATAAGAGCACCAATCCAATGACCAATGATAAAAATTGGAATCCCATAGGGTTGGCCAAAATTTTAGCCCCTAACTTTACTTGTACACTTTGTACCATCTACTTGAAGTTGGCATTCACTAGCATGTGAAGGGGACAATGAGAGAGAAAATGATATGTATACAATGGTAAAAATACAAACTTATTCCCAAGATGTTTTTTGACATTTATAATTACAAAGGATGATATTAAATTATTTTCACTTGCACATGACATCAATAGTCTGCACTACTACTTCTAACTCCTCAAACTAGCATTGAAGTGCAAGATTCTAACTTTGTTTTGATTATCTAAAAGGTATGATAGTTGTGTAACTGCTCCAAGGACCTTGAAAGTTATTTGGTATGAAAT
Source organism: Torreya grandis (assembly GCA_037957365.1). Lineage (NCBI taxonomy): Eukaryota > Viridiplantae > Streptophyta > Pinopsida > Cupressales > Taxaceae > Torreya > Torreya grandis. The sequence goes on along the minus strand of JARHVA010006749.1, from coordinate 4,593 downwards.
TTTCACTTAGGGAACTTTTTCACATACAAATGTTAGCCAAAATCACCCTTTTCACTCATTTTCACCACCTTTAAGCTAGTAAATGAGCCTCAGGCCTTCCAAACTTTATGAAACGTTGTTATAAGATATTTAAGACATAAAATGACATGAACAAACCCATAATCACCTATGACATATTTTTCAAGGCATGACAAATTATAGGAGACCTAAATAGACCAAAACACATAAAAGAGACTTACCTTAATCTTTCCAAATTTACCTTAATAAATGATAATAAGGTATTTTGGACCTAAATCACCTAAGGTTCAAGTTTTTGCCTATAGGGGTCCTATTTTGACAAGGGGGATCAAAATTGGATAACAAGTTGGTGACATATAGGGGTAGTATGCCTATTATGCTGAATAGACCAGTAACCTTGTCCTTCCATTGGGCTATGGAGTTAATTGCACTCTAAGAAAAGAAGATAACTTGATTACCTCAAAAACACACACAAAAAAGACACACACATGTGATAACTAATCACTCAAGGAACACAATAAAATAAAAAACAACTAGTTATGCACAACTAACCTGAAGACAACTTCTTCCTCCTAGATCAAAGGGGAAGCTTGTACCATCTCTTGCTCCATAAAGTGACAATGGTATGAATCAAGACTATTCTTGTTTGGCCTATTACTTATTGCCTTCATTTATTTCATACTTTCCAATATTATTGGCATGACCTCCAATGCAATAAAAATAGCTGCAAACATATCACCTAGGAAGGTGATTTCTCATTATGACTCAATAATATCAATCTTCTCATGAGACTCCTCAACTGCAACCATATACAATAATGCTTCACCAAAGCTTGTTTATTTGATCTCCATGGTATTTTGAATGAGATTAGGTTTCCCATTAACTTCTGCAATCTCATCAAGCTCTTAAATGAGTTTAGCATGCTTAACCCAATCCTTATCATTATCCTCAATGAGGACATCTTGAATAATCTCTTTGTGAACAAGATATTCAACTTTTCAAAGACCTTCAAGCTCTTGGAGGAGCTCAATATGTTATTTACAATCATCTTTATCTTCTTTCTCTTCAATAACCACAAATTATTCAACGTCATCTTCTTGCTCATTATGTACTTGATCAACTTCATATTGCTTGCTTGAAGAGTCTTCAACCTCAAGTATGAATGCAACTTGTCCAAGTTTGGTACTTTTGAAGTTGTCATATTATCCTTCAAGAGGTAATGCATCTACAAAAATTTCTTCAAATTGAATAACAAGAGGTGTAGGCTTTTGAAGGCCTTTGAATTCTTCACAAATCTCATTGGAATTTAACCACAAATAATCTTAGCCCATAGAGTCAACAACTTTATTTTTTCTTAGTTTTTCAAAACTAACCTCTTGATGTTGCTCATGAGTCTCAACCAACTCAGTTGATGTGATGTCTCTTTCAAGCACCTTATCTTTCATGTTTTGATTAATATTTTCATTCGTAGCTAGAACCTAATCTTGATCATATTTTTCTTTACTCAATAATATGGATTTATGCTTGTCTTCACCAAGGGGGAGTCCCTATAGTGAATTATTCATCTAGACATTTGAGTCATCTTCTTGATCAACTATAAATTTAGCTTTCTCTTCTTCACTTATCTCCTATAGGATGGGTTCTCTTTCAAGAAGAGATGAGGTGGGAGGGTGGTAAACAAATTCATGGGTTGGATAAGGATTAAGAGGTGTGATGTATGGATCATGAATGGATATGTGGATGGAGAGAATACTCTTGTAATTTGGGGGGTTTGGAAATGGGAGATTCTTGAAAGAATTATTGAAGGGAAAGCATGTTGAATTGGGATATAGACATTTCATTTTTTTCAACAAGCACCTCACCTTTCTCATAGCCTTCTTGAGGATCTTCAATAGCTGAAAGCTTATATTCCACCTTCTTAATTAGAATCTCATTCTTATTTTGAATATACTCTTTGATAGACCTCCAAGATGGACAAGATATATTTTGTTGAGTAGACGGCAATGGGGTTTGATTAGGCACAAATTTTTCTTTGTTTTACACATCTTGATCTTGGCTCTCTTCAAGTCATTTTATATTTAACTCCAACTCTTTGATTTGCCTATCTATATCCTCTTGAAATATCTTTTCTTGAAGGTGATTAGTGGCCTCATGAGGATAAGTATCATAAGAGTGTTGACATAGAGTATAAGAGATCTCTTGAGGAGGGGTGAGAGAGACTGGAATAAATAGGTTGGTTTTACAACAATCTCCTTTTCTTTTTGAAAACTCTCTTGGATTGAATTCAAGAAGGGAGGGTTTGGGGAAACACATGGAAGACATGAAGATTCACTTGGAAAGGTCTCTTGGATAAGTATGGGGTGGCATTTATGAGATATAAGATGGAGTGTAAGAAGACACATAGGGATGATGGAATTGGACCTCCTTTCCTTCATGAACTTTCAACATATATTCTATGCTTTGAATGAGACCACTTACATCCAACATTTCACTTGAGAGGCTTTGCCCAAATTTTCTCTCTCAACATGTGTCCATTCTCATTTCAATATTTGTAATGAATCTCTCATGTCATGAATGAGAAGGATAGGAATATCCTAACCATTTTCTCTATGAGTATGAAGGTATAACATGTATTTCTCACAACCTAAGATAGTTTGCTTCAAACTTGAAATGGATTGGTTTGAGGGACAACTAGAGACATCTTGAGCTTGAGAAGATTGCTCATATGAAACATCATGGTCATGTAGAGGAGAAATAGGTTGAAAATAGGATTGATATGAATGATAAGGAGGGTAATAAGCTTGATAAGGCTGTTGAAACACATAGTTTGGGTCATAACCAAATTGATAAATAAGGTGATATGGCTCATATGAGTCATGAAAAAGTTTATAAGGAGGTGCATAGTATAAAATATCATCATATCCAGACATAACAACTTAATTAGTCAAATGAAACATAATATATCATCAAATTATTTCATAATAAGTACTTGGGCTGAAATACATCTAACTGATTTCATTTGAATTTGCCATTGGTATTTTTTGAATGCTTATAAAAGTGGCTAGGTAGAAGAACACACCAAAAATTTCTTCCACTTTTTTGGACCTTGGTTCCACTTAGGCATGCCATAACTATTATAACCAAAATTTTTCACCCAAGGAGAAGGTTGTTTAGTTCTCTCCAAATTTGGTGAAACATGGGATTACCCTAGACATGTGGGTTGTCTATAATAGGGGTAAACCTCTAGATTAAAGGGCTATCTTCCCTTGATGAATCACTTAGGCTCACACAGTAATTTATCACTTAATAAAAAAAGGGAGAGAAACCTACTCTAATAAGGTGATGTACTAAATATGTTTCGACCACTACCAACTAGTTGCCATATGTACTTATAAATGAAGAAAAATAAACTTACATACACTACTCTTAATCTTAATCTCTCATATGAGTGTTTCAATATGAAGGTTTTAATGGTTTAATTAAGATAGGAGGACTAGCCAAGAGGTCTTGAATGACAATATAATATAGAAAAACTCACTCAAATCTTGAAACACAATCATATACATCACATGACCTGTAAAAGAAGCTTTCAAAATGCATCTAGGTGTTAGAAAAGGAAAAAATGCCGAGGAAGATAAGTCAAGTCACTTGACCAAGATCAAATATTATCATATGAACACTAAGTATACTTAGAATATGAGGTAAACTATTTTCTTATCATTTATAAAAGGCATACAAATTAGTAGGGATTTGCCATACCCAGGTGGAGGATATCAACTTAGCCAAAAGTGGCTCAATTTATAGAGAATGTGTGTGTGTGTGTGTGTGTGAGAGAGAGAGAGAAGAGAGAGATGAGAGAGAGGAGAGAGAGAGAGGAGAGATGAGAGAGAGAGAGAGAGAGAGAGAGAGAGAGAGAAGAGAGAGAGAGAGAGAGAGAGAGAGAGAGAAGAGAGAGAGAGAGGAGAGAGAGAGAGAGAGAGAGAGAGAGAGAGAGTAGACAAGTGTTATGTGAGTTAAAAATAAGATAAGATTTAGGGAAATACCTCTATAGGTCTTATATGACATGCGTTTCTTCTCTTCAGATGCTCCAACCCCTCCAAGTGGTGTGGGAGTTGAAATGGTTGCTTGATACCTTGATTATCTTTTTGAAACTCCTCTCCTTCTTGACATGTTGAAGGAAAAGTGGACTTATTGGTGGTAAAATCAGTTTACTCTACCTATTTTATATAATCTTGACACCTATAAACTGACCTAAACATGTTCTCTTTGACACAACACCCTCTTTCTCATGCAAGGTGTCTAGAGGGCTCTTCATCTCCTTAGGCCTATTTTTGCACACAAGTGTCAAAACTTGATTTTAGTTACTTAGCTAATACACACTTCATGGATGGAATATTAATAACATATTAGACCTAAAATAATCCATTTTGAGGTCTCAAACTAGCCCTAACAAGTTGTTGTCTACAAAAAGCCCTAATCAAGCCTCATTCTTTATAGCATTTTTTCTTGTAAATCTCTTTGTGTGGAGTTTTACGAATGATCTTGACAAAAATAAGGTAATATCATAAGAAAATA